>OZ024804.1:21976048-22576048 GCA_964017045.1 Omphiscola glabra | reverse complement strand
AGCTTAACATGTTTACGTATAAAATATCTTAGTTTTGACAGCGGTCGCAATTGGTGCACTGTTGCATTAGCTATGTAATAGAATCCAGGTCAGGTCATGTCATATTTGTCATATATTGAAGGTCGTGTATGTCATATAATGTAGGAAATGGTGTGTGTGTCATATAATGTTTACTCCATGGCGTTCATAGACTCCCACTTGACTGTGCCATTTAGTCTTTACTTGTCCCTTGGACACTACTTTCAGAATTATGGTATAGTCTGTTATTTAATCATATGTTATAGTCTGTTATTTAATCAAATGGTATAGTCTGTTATTTAATGATTTGACACAGGTTCTTATCAAATCAAATGGTATAATCTCTTATTTGATCATATGGTTTACTATGTTATTTAATCATATGGCATAGTCTTATATTTCATTATATGTTATAGTCTCATTTAATCGTGTGGTAGTCTCTTATCGGTAATTCAGAGCATGTCCTTGTGTATTCAATGAGCGGAATGTAATTTTACGTTGGAATTAAATCGCCTGACCACGTTTTGCCCTCAAGGGGACGCCATATTTACCCTCGAATGGCTTCAGTATCTTTGTTGTTTATATTGTTGTAACTCGCTGGAAATGTCGAGGTCATTTTACAGGTGAGCTCAAGCCGAGCAGATGACGTAGGTAAAGGAAGTACGTGGGGAAAATAAATACGAAGAAAACAGTTGCAGATGTGAGTGCTTGGTGGCGGGGGTCTACCGTGGAATTATGTGAGGGATTGAGGTGGGTGGAGATGGGGGTCTACCGTGGAATTATATGAGGAATTGAGTTGTGGGGAGGTGGTGGTCTAGCTACAAATTGTGTGAGGAGTTAAGGTGTGTAGGGGTGGGGTCCAGAATATAAATGGGTGAGGAGTTGAGGTGAGTAAGGGGGGGGGGGGGTTCCAGCATAGAATTGTGTGAGGCGTTGATATGTGTAGGGGTGGGGTCTAACATATAACTTTTCTTTTTTACAGTCTTGCTTTGGTCTTTAAAAAATTGATGGTTCGTCAAATGACTTGCCTTTTAGAAATGTTATATTATTCTAAATTGGGTGGCGCTACTCAAGTTATGACGATTACAACTATCACACCCGGCACATACCCGGACCCAGCAAACACCGAACCGGGTGTTCAGAAAGAAAAAAAAGAACATCTTTTTTAAACATAATTTTGTGTACATTGTACCTGAATTAAATTTTTTTTAAAATAAAAGAAAACTGATTAGCGATTGGCGTAAAGTTAATGAGAGAACAAAGCTCTGAAAGTAATCATGAAAATTATGCGAGTTATGCATAATTAGTTGTATTAGCGAGACAGATATCTTAGGTCAGTGGTTCTCTTAGGCGACCTCTTTGAAAGGGTCACTCGAACCCCCAAAAAGGTCGCGACCCACAGGTTAAAAAACTGCTGTCTTAGTGGAAGACGATGGCAGTTTCTGTTGACAATTAGTGTTTCATTTGACATGCTGACTGGCCGATGATGCTGAGTAGGCAGTAGTCAAAGCTTGCGTGTGTGTGTGAGCGGGCTTGAGGGTGGGGGGATGGGGGTTGAGGTGATGATGATTGAATACTTCTATAGCGCTTGTGTCTATGCTATTTTATTTAAAGAAAAAGTTCGTTAAATTTTTCTTGAATTACTTTTTATCATTTTCACTTTCCCTCAAAGAATGAGGCAAACTGTTCCATAATTTTTATGATCTATCATATAATTCAATAATAGTTGTATAATTAAATGCGCATATAATAAGTGAAGCAATTGGCTTAACTAAAGGGTGGTATCGCTTAGATCAGTGGTTCTCAACCTTCCTTAATGCCACGACCTTTTAATTCTGCTCCTCGTGGTGTGGCGATCCACAATCTTAAAATTATTTTCGTTGCTACTTGGTGTATATGTGATTTCGGATGGTCTTAGGCGACCCCTGGTTAAGGGTAATTCGACCCCCAAAATGGTCGCGACCCACAGGTTGAGAACCACTGGCCTAGATGATGATACAAATATTTATAAAAATAGGTTTAACATACTTATGTTGGTATCAGAAAAATTGAAACTCCTGCCAACCAGCGACCAGCAACACATGACGTTCCATGTTTGATTTTGATTTTGATTGGTTAGGGTAGTCGTTCTTAATCCGTGGGTCACGACCCACTCAGGGGTCACTTGTCAAAACGTCAGGGGTCGCTGGGAGTTTCAGAAATTTGCGGGGGGTGGGGGGAGTGTGGGGGAACGGAGTTGTGTGAAATTTAAAATAAATAATTTTCATTTTTAAAATTAAAATATTATTTTTCAGTGACCTGTTTTCTTATTGTAACTAAACTCTGACTACACTACAGCTACATAAAATTAAAAATTAACAAAAAAAACTATGATTCATTCGGTAGATGTCAGCAGATGATTTAATATAAATATTTTGGCATTTTGTTATTATGTTTATTACAATATTTATCATTGTTCTCTGTTACTTCAAATTGTTTGCCTGAACTTAAAAAGTTGGCAGCTCCACTCGAATCGATAACCAGGCGCGTGAATGTATCAAACATTTCCGGGTTTGACTTACAAAGCAACCGCCCCCCCCCTCTTTTACATAACCCTCCACCCTTCTTAGTCCTTATTTCTGCCCCCCCCCCGATCAAAATTACAGTCCCAACACATTTTTATCTACAAAAAAAGCTCCACCACTGCCCACTTCTCAACACCTGTTTCTCAGTCCGCCACTGCCCGCTTCTCAACACCTGTTTCTCAGTCCGCCACTGCCCGCTTCTCAACACCCGTTTCTCAGTCCGCCACTGCCCACTTCTCAACACCTGTTTCTCAGTCCGCCACTGCCCGCTTCTCAACACCTGTTTCTCAGTCCGCCACTGCCCGCTTCTCAACAGCTGTTTCTCAGTCCGCCACTGCCCGCTTCTCAACACCTGTTTCTCAGTCCGCCACTGCCCACTTCTCAACACCTGTTTCTCAGTCCGCCACTGCCCGCTTCTCAACACCTGTTTCTCAGTCCGCCACTGCCCGCTTCTCAACACCTGTTTCTCAGTCCGCCACTGCCCACTTCTCAACACCTGTTTCTCAGTCCGCCACTGCCCGCTTCTCAACACCTGTTTCTCAGTCTGAAGATATATAATTCTAGCTGTGGGTCGCACTACTCGTCACATGTTACAATGATGTTGCTGCACTAAAAACCGCTTGGTTAAGATTATGTTATTAAGCTAGTAGTGTCTTGAAGCCTTTAAGTTTGATGTCTTCGTGAACGCTATCGGTTCTATACATGCACTTTTTACCTCTCCCCCTTGGTTGGAACACATTATAGAAGGTGAGAAGATAAATCTTTTGTTTGCAGAATAAATTCGGGATATTGCCTTAAAATACCAGGACCCGGACCGGGTGTTAAAAACTGCACCCGGCTTAGCCCTAATGACGACGTCTGTATGACCACTACCGTAGTCATGGACATGTGACCACTACCGTAGTCATGGACATGAGATCACTAACGTAGTCATGGACATGTGACCACTACCGTAGTCATGGACATGTGACCACTACCGTAGTCATGGACATGAGATAACTACCGTAGTCATGGACATGTGACCACTACCGTAGTCATGGACATGTAACCACTACCGTAGTCATGCATCTGCGATCACTACCGTAGTCATGGACATGTGACCACTGCCGTAATCATGGATATGTGACCACTCCCGTAGTCATGGACATGTGACCACTACCGTAGTCATGGACATGAAATCACTACCGTAGTCATGGACATGAGACCACTATCGTAGTCATGGACATGTGACCACTACCGTAGTCATGCATCTGTGATCACTACCGTAGTCATGGACATGTGACCACTACCGTAGTCATGGATATGTGACCACTACCGTAGCCATGGACATGTGACCACTACCGTAGTCATGGACATGTGACCACTACCGTAATCATGGACATGTGACCACTACCGACCACTACCAGGTAGTCATTGACATGTGACCACTACCGTAGTCATGGACATGTGACTACTACCGTAATCATGGACATGTGACCACAACCGTAGTCATGGATCTGTGATCACTACCGTAGTCATGGACATGAGACCACTACCGTAGTCATGGACATGAGACCACTACCGTAGTCATGGACATGAGACCACTACCGTAGTCATGGACATGAGATCACTACAGTATTCATGGAAATATGACCACTACCGTATTCATGGAAATATGACCACTACAGTAGTTCTTGACATGTTACCACCAAAATAATTAGACCGTCACACTTTGCGATGTGTTTATCAGTTATGTTGTGAGGGTTGTCTTGCACATGTCTATTTTGGTCAATGTTTCTTAAAAGTCGAGTTTGACATAGACATGGGCATGCGACGACTCAGCTGTGTAATTGGGGATTACCTTTCCTTTGAAGATTTAATTAAATAGAATGGCCGGACCGGGTGATTTCAGATTCATCAAGTTGATTGTACAATGTGATTGTCTCCTGGAGCTGATTGTACAATGTTATTGTCTCTTGGAGCTGATTGTACAAGGTGATTGTCTCCTGGAGCTGATTGTACAAGGTGATTGTCTCCTGGATCTGATCGTACAAGATGATTGTCTCCTGGAGCTGATTGTACAAGGTGATTGTCTCCTGGAGCTGATTGTACAAGGTGATTGTCTCCTGGAGCTTATTGTACAAGATGGTTGTTTCTTGGAGTTGATTGTACAAGACAATTGTGTCTTGGAGCTGAACTGGCAGAAAGTTTTTTTTTTTTTTAAAATAAAAAAGTAAATTTATATTCATTGGACATTACAGTTGGTTTGTGGACGAATAACCGCAAACAATCAACTTCAAGGGTAGTACTCTCCCCTTACCGTTCACTTTATAGCGGCTATTTTCCTTATAGCCTCACTACCCACGAACTGCTTTTAACGTGACCACACCCACCCCGTTCGTCCCAACTGCCCACCCCCTTTTCACTAGCTGCCCCCCCCCCCCCCCGACTCATAACTTTTCACTCACCCCCCCCCCCCCCCCCAAAGACCCATCTTCGGTCACAAACGTGATGGTAACTTACACCAGCAAAACCGTTAAACCGACCAGCTAAACGTTAAACCGACCAGCTAAACCTTATGGACCTCTCAACGTGGGTTGTGGGACTGTGGACGTGTGTGGTGGGTGGGTAGAGGGAGTTAATTGCCTGTGTGGTATGTCTGGTATTCCCTGCTAGCGAGATGTAGATCTGTGGATAATCCAGTTGGGGGATTTGCGCTATATGTTCTGTTTACGATATAGGTAGTCGCCCCCTGCTTCACAACCGATGCAACGCTGATAAGAGAGTTAGCTCCCAGCTGAACTCGCCGTGGACAATCTCTCCATCACAGGATATCCAGTTGAATTGTTTAATTAAAGGTGTTTGGATCAAATCAACCAGCATTACCCTCATTGTTTGTGTGGATAAAAGCAACCAGCATTACCCTCATTGTTTGTGTGGATAAAAGCAACCAGCATTACCCTCATTGTTTGTGTGGATTAAAGCAACCAGCATTACCCTCATTGTTTGTGTGGATGAAAGCAACCAGCATTACCCTCATTGTTTGTGTGGATAAAAGCAACCAGCATTACCCTCATTGTTTGGTTGGATTAAAGCAACCATCATTACCCTCATTGTTTGTGTGGATAAAAGGAACCAGCATTACCCTCATTGTTTGTGTGGATAAAAGCAACCAGCATTACCCTCATTGTTTGTGTGGATTAAAGCAACCATCATTACCCTCATTGTTTGTGTGGATAAAAGCTACCAGCTTTATGATCGTTACTTATTTATTTTAAAAAGAATTTAAACACAGGGTACCCCCCCCCCCCCACACAACGGCTACATTGAAAACCTGGAGGTGTTTCGCTAACCCTCAGACCTACACCACATTTTAAGTCCGAGGGTGTTTCACTTCTATTACCCCGGTGAACCTTTGGCCGAAGTAACCCACTGACCCAAATGACCCGTGGACCCATGTGACCCATTGACCCAAGAAGCTCATTGAACCAAGTAACCCATCGACCCGAGTAACCCAGTGACCCAAGTGACCCATTGGCTAAGTTACCCATTGACCCAAGTAGTCCATTTACCCAAGTAACCCCCTTACCCAGGTAGCCCATTGACCCAAATGACCTATTGACCTAAGTGACCCATTGACATATGGTCTTACTGTGTATTACGTATTATTTAATTTGATAGAGCATTAAATTCTAGAGTTTGTAAAACCTCCCCCCCCCCCCCGACCTTACATCTCATCTTCATTTTATTTTGCTACTTACCTACCTCATTTCTATGTGCAACCCGTGTTTGAGACCCTCTGCTAGTTTTGATATGACTTTTTGAACAAAAGTTCGTGTAATTAATCAAAGGAATAACTGGGGGACGAATAACATAGACATCATATAGAAAAATTAAATGGACTTTAACAATACAGATGAAATATAGACAAAATATAGACAAACGTAAAGAGACAATCCAGACATAACAAGACAGATACAAAAAACTGATGACATGGGAAAACAACATAAAGATTAAACATAGTTAACAAACAAGGCAGTTAACATTGACAAGACAACATAGATACACGCACATATCAATTTAACAAAGACACAGCATGAATGGAAAACAGAATATAACGTAGCCACGGCAACAAATACATATTGTAGAATATAACCAAGACATATTCAACTTAGAAGAATAAAATATTATGACAAAGACTGACAACATAGACACATCTGCACCCAACCAGTCGCCAACATTAGGTCATGCTGCTGTAGCCAGTGATCGATATCATGACCGGACATCAGTTTTGGCGGGTATCCAATGAGTCATGCCCTTTTTTGACTTCGTAAATACATGATATGTGACTGGAGGGTCGTCTCTTAGGGTGTGCTGATTGGGGAGTACAGGGTGCAGGGAAGGAGTGGACCATATTGGTGGAGCTGTGGGTAGGGAGTTAGGTTTGGGGGGGGGGGTGTGAAGTAGTGAGATGGAGTGGGGGAAATATAAAGAGATAAGGGCAGGGTTGTGTGGATGGAGGGGGTGGAGAGAAGAGGTGCTTGGTATGAAATCGAAAAGATGGAGTCACAGCCATTTTGGACGATATAATAAAGTCACAACCATTTTGGACTATATAATGAAGTCACAACCATTTTGGACCATATAATGGAGTCACAACCATTTTGGTCCATATAATGAAGTCACCGCCATTTTGGACTCTATCGTTTACAATAGCCTGTCATGATCGTCTACTCAACCGGTCGTCAGAGCTAAGGTGGTCGTGAGTTATTTCGACTCTATCCATTCTTTTTTAAACATACATACCATTCCTTAAACATCATATATTGCATACCCTGAACGTTATATAGTTATTCGTTGTATTTCATATATTGCACCTTCGTCATAACGCGTATGGTGTGTTCAAGGGCCAGCTACTCTCCATAGAACATCAGGAACTTGTTTCCCTTGGCTACATGTCTTTAAATTTAAATCATTTTTCCCCCCTGTGTCCCGGGCTCAGCGTGTTTAGAACCAATGGTCACTCAACGGTCACTCAATGGTCACTCAACATTAATACATGTCCGTAATTACTCTTTTCTCTCCCCCTCCTTTTCCCTCGGTTTTTCCTTTATTCATCATCATCATGTCCCTTAGTCCTTGTGCCGTTGGGGCGCCACAGATGACATAAAAACTCTCCTTCTCCACTTCTCTCTGTTTTCTGCACCACGCACAGCATCACATAGCTTTAATCCCGTCCACTCTTTGATGTTATCTTCGCATATTTTTCTCTATCTTCATCTTCTTCTCCCTCCTTTCGTTGTGCCCTGCATGATTTCTTTGACGAGCCCTTGTTTTCTTGTCACGTGGTCATACCATTCCAGTCTGCGCTTTTTGTACAGTCACCAGGAAGTCATAATACTGCCCAACTGGTTGGCGAATCTTTTCCTTCATTTGTTCGTTAGAGATATGAACTTTATAGTAGATTCCAAGAATGTTTCTGAAACATCTCATCTCCATCGCCTTTATTTTTCTTTCAAGTTCTCCTGTTAATGTCCAGGACTCACTGGCATATAAGAAAACGGAGAGGACTAATGAGCGCATCAGCCTGTTTTTGGTGCTGGGGGGGGGGGGGGCTATATTTTTTGTCATTCCATATTTTCTTAAGCCTCTTTAGTGTTGTTGTGGTCTATGCAATCCTGGCCATCATTACGGGCTTGGAGCCTTGTTCCGAGACTATTGCTCCTAAGTACTTGAAGCTGCCTGCTGTTTCTAATCTTTCCTTCCCGAACTTAATTTCAGTTCATTTTTGTCTTTTCTGCACTGATTTGCATGCCAAAGGACGATGAAGTCTTGTCGAGACGCTTTACTAGGTTTGCGAGCTCTTCTTCGCTTCCAGCCAGTCCATCATATGTCATCCGCAAAACGTAGATTTGGTGATTGTTCAGCCAACAATGCTGACTGTCCCTACATGCGCTTCCAGTGCATCTGACATAATGAAGATGTTGAACAGGGTCGGGGAGAGCAAGCAGCCTTGTCTTACTCCAACCGTGGCATTGTACCATTCTACGATGTTATTATTGAAGAAGACTGCACTGGTGGCCTTATTATAGAAGCTGCAAATCATTCTGGTTAGGTTTGTGTTGATGTTGTAGTGTCTCATGGTGGCTCATAAAGCAGCGTGCCAAACCCTGACACAATCCACAAAGACATGGTATAGTTTTTGTTGGTGATAATCATTTTTCGCACATAATTATCGATCGCCATAGTTGGTAGCGGAGCAAGTGGTATATTCAATAGTCATCCTTGTTTTCCTTTAACCTCGTTGAAGCACACGTCTCACGAATTTAGAACCTCGGCTGGTGTATTCCATCTTTAACCTAGTGGGGACATGCCGAGTGGCTTTAGAACCTCTGTCTTAAAAGAAAAGAGAAAGATCGACCAATTACTCCGATTACATCCCCTATTTGTGTCTCGCTAATCGAACTTTGGTCCCGCAGAGACAAGACGATTTCTCAAGAACTTTGTTAGCCGGTGTCCGTGGGTTTTTTCGCTTGGTCAGACAGGGAGACACCGGCCAGTGGTCAAGTGTATTATCCTTTATCTCTTGGAGATCTGATTGCTCTTTTGTCCAGCAAAATGTAACAGTGTGTTCGGACTGGTGACAAAAAATTACGACCCAGATTGTAACGTGTCACTATAAAATAATGTTATTGCTTTGTTGCTCTTTATTTCAAGCCGTTTATCTATCTAACGTTTATGCCAGGGATAAAACTACTTAAAGGAAATCCCAGTTGTTCATTTAGCTTTTATAAATTAAAGATTTCTATTTTAAAATTAAAAACAAAACCCTTGAAAATTTCTCTGGTATTTCTGGTTCAGTTTTGGCTTGGTTTGGGTCCTACCTCTCCGATAGAACGCAGGCGGTCGCTGTCGACAGCTGTCTCTCCGGCAATGCTGATTTGGTGTACGGAGTGCCACAGGGGTCCGTTTTGGGTCCGGTCCTATTCACAATGTATACCAGGCCATGGCTCCTCTTGCTCGCTAGGCATGCTGTTGAGAGCCAGTCATTCGCAAGCACACTCATCCATTTCTTTTCGATTCCGCGGTCCAGACTTTGCGAGAGTGCTTTGGTGATGTAAATCAAGTTGAAGCTTAACGATGACAAAACGGAAGCACTCCTCAATCACAATCATAAATCATCCTCTACCTACAATTTCCCCACCTCATTTCAAGTTGGTAACTCCGACATACAGTTTGCATCCCCTGCTAGGAATCTTGGTTATATTCTTTCTAACATGTCTCTCGATAATCATATCTCTCATATTTATCGCTCTGCATGCACCGCTATCCGTCAGATCAGCTCCATCCGCCACTACCTCACAGTTATCCTAACAAAAACACTAGTCTGTGCTCTTGTTCTGTCTCGTATTGACTATTGCAACTCTCTTCTGTCAGATCCATCAAAACAATTCAAAGATAAACTACAAAAGGTTCAAAACTCAGCTCCTAGGTTAGTTCTAAGGCAGGAAAACGCGATCACCTCACGGCACTAATCCTCTCAATTAATTGGTTCCCTGTACAAGCATGTATTGACTACAAACGCTCTGATATCTGCCACAACTTTTTCTCAGCTTCCCGCCCTTCCTATCTAAGTGAACTTCTTTCGGTCTATTCACCCCTTCGACAGCTTCGCTCCTCTGCAGACAGGCGTATTCTTTCTGTTCCCAAGACTAGCACTAAAACATACTGTGACCGATCTTTCTCTTTCTGCGCCCCGAAACAACTGGATTCTCTCCCACAACACATCCGCAATATACAGACCATCCCAGCCTTCAAAACTGCTCTCAAAACACATCTCAATAAACTCTACTATCCTGACTGATTCCCTCCCACCATCTGACCAATAAACGATGCTGCTGGGTACCGCCCATGGCTTGATCTGTAAAATTCTGGAGCGGGTGGGGTGAATATACATTTGTTTTAGTTCTGTTTTTATACAGCTTTTTAAAGAAAGGTTATTTTAAAAAATATTTAAAAATTAAATAAATGTATGATATTTTTTAATGTCTTGATTAGGTTTTCTAATATTTTACGTGCTGCACTGTGAGCCCAGCCCTAGGCTGGGGTACCGCGCTATATAAGACCACTGTAATGTAATGACCGGTGCACTCGCCCTCATTTTTCTTTCGCTTCTTACCTCCCCCTCATTTCTCCTTAGCTTTTTATCTCCCTTCGTGTCTCTGACAATCAGTCTGTGAGTTGACTTGACTCATTCTAGGACTGACTCCCCCACTCCTACCCCCCACTCTTACCCCCCCTCCCTAACAGTTGTCCTCAGCTTCTTACCTCCCCTCTTGTCTCTAAGTATCAATCTGTCAGTTGCCTTGACTCATTCAAGGACTGACTCACCCAGTCTTGCCACCGCTAATCCAAGTCGCAGCGTCGCCAACGGTCGATAACTCTGCTGCTGTTCCGCTCCTAATGGTGCTGTCGTAACGACAACCACTACCGTTACGGTGGACGCCGCCGTTGTCTAGCTGATAACATCCATACTGCCGCCTGTTGGCACCGTGTAACTTAAGTCAGGATATCTTGTGCTGCCAGGATCGTAGGTCATGTGTTTGTTGTAGTTTTTAGAATGGCACAATAGCTATTCCGATCTACTTCATTCTTCGTTGGGTTGCGATTTAGGATAAACATCATGACTATATTGTAAGTAAATTGTAAATGTAAGATTCTGTTTAATTTCTTTCTCCCTTCATTCCTTCCTTTCTCCCACCCTCCCTGTCTTCCTTCCCTTCCCCCCCCCTCACCTCCCCTCCCCTCCCTTTCCTTTCATATCCTTTCATTTCCTTCTTCCTTCCTTTCCTTCCTTCATTTCTTCATTTCCTCCCTCCTTCTACACCCACCCACCCACCACCCACCCACCCACCAACCACTCACCCACCAACCACACCCACCTCGTCAAGGCTTGTGCAAAACTCACTCAGACAAACCCAAATTACAATTAGTGACAACTTGTCTTGGAGAAATTACTTAAATTAATGTGACAGGTTGTCGTATTAGTGTGTCAGAAAGTCATTCAAATTATATATATATAAATATACTATATATATATATGTATATAGTATATATACATAAATGAGATTAATTATAATGAGATTCCAACCCCCCCCCCCCCCCCCAATTAAGTACAAACGGCTTTCACTTACATTCAACAGTTACGTTGCAAATATTTGTTATATTTCACGTGATGACAAGTAAACGTGGGCCTGGAAATACCTACAGCAGGTGGATGGTCATTCAGAGAGAGACCCTTTTAATGGAGGGTCATTGAGTGGAGGGTCATTTGGGTGGAGGGTCATATAGTTAGAGGGTCATTTAGCTGGAGGGTCTTTCATGTGGAGGGTCATTTAGATGGAGGGTCATTTAGGTGGACTGTCATTTAGGTGGAGGGTCATTTGGGTGGATGGTCATGTAGGTGGAGGGTCTTTTTGGGCGGGTCGTGTAACTGGGTGGGTGATACAAATGCCAGGGACGATGTACACGATCATCTGACAGCGTAAATTACTGACATAAGATAACCATGATACACACATGACGCTGGTAGGGTAAGTTTGTTAGATGTCTGGTGGCATATATCGGAAGCCTGAGGATTATCGCACAATCCACCCCCCCCCCCCATTTTTTTTCGAATCCGCCCCTGACAGCCAGAGAAGTTTGCTAAGATTTGGACGATACACACAGATGACATGAGTGTCTGCCAGGCACGACGGTTGAGACGAACGTACTTCCGGTGTTGAAGGAAAAGACCTTGCCTTTTCCGAAGTATTTCTCAGTAGGATTTAAAAAAAAAAAAAAAACTATTATTTGCTGTCCCCTTTGCAAAAAAAAAAAAAAAAAGTGTAATATTGGTCAGCGTTTGTCCTGGTCTCAATTGTGATTTAACTTGTGTGGAGACAACATCATAAACTGTGTGGGGACGATGATACAACTGTGTGGACAAACAATAATGCAACTGCGTGGAGACGCAATCATACAGCTGTGTGGAAACGCAATCATACAACTGTGTGAAGACACAATCATACAACGATGTGGTGACACAATCATACAACTGTGTGAAGAAACAATCATACTGCTATGTGGGGACACAGTCATACACCTGTGTGGGGACACAGGCATACTGCTTGGGGACAATCATACAGCTCTGTGGAGACGCAATCATATAAATGTGAGGGAACAATCATACAACTGTGTGGGACACAGTCATACACCTATGTGATGACACAATCATATAACTGTGTGGAGACACAATCATACTACTATGTGGGGACACAGTCATACAACTGTGTGGACACACAATAATACATTTGTGTGTGGACACACTCATACAACCGTGTGGGACACAATCATACAACTGTGTGGGGACACAATCATACACGTTTTATTCTACTTTAGATTTATTTAGTAGCCTAATCGATTTTCCTTTTTTGTGTTTTCTAAAAAGTCTGCTAATGGACTACGATGAGTCACTTCCTTGTTTTGTCACGTGATACGTACCGGCCATTGGTAGGCTTTCTGCTACACATAACAACACATAACAACAGATAACAGCTGATCAGCCTTTGCCATTATCATTAATTCTAAAGCAAAATGTTTGTCTCCATCAGCGCTTCCCCAGTGTTAATTAAAAATTTTACTTTTCAAAATATTCTTGAATACACGCGTTTCTTTAAATGACATTCATTAAATGTGACAATAATTATAATTCAGTAATGATTAAAGGAAGAAAGTTGTTTGAAGAAAAATTTGTGAGCGACTAGTGTGTTGCAGACAGCCTCCCGGAAGTCTTACTTGTTTTTACACGTATCACGTGACAAAACAATCGACTCATCGTAGTCCATTAAATAATAACATATTTGAAATCACGACAATATCGCTTGTTTCTGCGGAGAGAATGGTGTCATGTTTATTTGAGACTCGGGGCTCGAGAATTGATGACGTCATTGGTGTAATATCTAATTGAATTATGACGAAAGTGTTTGAACAGCTGTGCATGTTAATGGCAGGATAAGACCGTAGTCAGAAATATTTTCGACTCCGACTAAATCCTTGCGCACGACATCCTCGCTGACTTTTAATTATTGGCCTTTGGAACGGATATGGGGCAGAAACGTGGATCTATGAGCACATTTTTTATCTCATTATCCATGGATGAAACGTCGATAAAGGATACAGTATGTCAATAGTGGGTGCAACACTGTTCAAGACACACTTATAGAGTTGCATATTGTGATTACCTGGATGTGACATGACAGCCCTGCTCAAGACACACTTATAAAGTTGCATATTGTGATCACCTCGGTAACAACGGCTAGACGCTGACACACTCAATCGGTGCTTGTAAAGTGAAAGTAGGCCTTGTTGACCCCCCCCCCCCTCCTTTTCCGCCGTGCCCCAACGCTACTCTTATTAGGACCCATTATCTACCGGCCTGCCCGAATGAACTATGCACGTCCGGCTGAATCAAATAGTTCCATGAAATACTTCGGACATTCACAACGTTTTAATGAGGTATCTCTGATTTTAGTTTGAGGTCCACTGATCTCTGCCGTCATTTTAACTTAATCATCTCACACGCCGGACTTTGTCACGAGAAAAAACGTGTATTGATTTTAGTTAAAGTAATCAACTGTCGCCTTCAGGTCGTTAGTAGTTGGCGTTATTCCGCTGTGTTAGCATTATGTTTGGACAAAATAAAACTCTATGTTTGCGGCAGCAAAAACTTTATATAGACCAAATATGAACATTTAAGGGGATATAAAATAATGCTGCATTGAACGGTTAGGGGAGGAGACGATGGTTTGGGGAATTTTAAAGGAATGCTTAGGGTTCGAGGAACTGGATTGAGGGAACAGTTGAGTGGGGGGGGGGGTGTCACTAGAGGGTAGGTGATCTACGGGAGACGAGGTGGGCAGTGTTAAAAGAGGCCACTAAATGCTTCATTTACCATTTTCAAATTTGACGATACTACATTAGTATAATTCATAATGCCATGGTAATACATTGATATAACTGAAATGTCATGATACTTCGTCTTCGTTGGTATAATATATGTGGTTATGAGGCTAAAATTATATAATTCACAACGTCGTGATGCCACATGGATGTAATTCTTTGTGATTAGTAGCACTTTCATAAACTGCCCAGAATCCAGAAATACACCCCCCCCCCAAAAAAAAACAACAACAACAGCACTGAACACGCCGCCATCATTGCCTGGTGTATGGGCTGGGTGGACAAGACTTTGTATTTCGACATCCAGGGGCGGTAAGGTTATCACCTGGTTGGCCTAGTTTCACTCACGTTCGGTTAAATTTAACCCTGCATTTTTTAGACTGGTGCTATTAATACAGCTGTAGCTCCATTTTTTCCCACTCTCTTTTTTCTCAGCTGTGGAATTTTCTGTGGCAATCTAGGGTGCTCCAACACATGCCAGGGACACTTTCCATCATACACTGGACCCTTTGCTATCACTCATCTGGCCCCCTTTCCATCATACAATGTGTTGCGTTTTATAATTTACTGTTACTAAAGCCCCAGAGGTTAGGTTTATGCTACTATAGAGCCCACAGAATAATACTATTTACATTACTTATACGTGGTTTATATATATATATATATAGGTCCCCAGTGAAACTTTAGATTATTACTGCCACTAGGCACTAGGGCTATGTCTAGGGTATGATTATACTTAATTACTCTAACTTATCATTATCTCCACTCCACACACTAACATTCAATCTCAACTATCATTCGCTCGCGCACTTCTACTACTGCTATACTATATTGTACTTAAGAACACAGGGTTGTTCAGCCCACAAATAAATATTTAATTACTACAGAATTAAATATACACATACGCATGTAAAGAAATAACTAAATATATTGTCTGATACAAATACAGTTTGCGATGGTTATCTTGTCCTCTGTAGCAGTTCAGGTCCCAACACACACACAACACGATAGTCTTGTTTGTTTTGGCCCCTCTCTCTCGCTGGTCACTGGTCACTGCGCGGACGTCAGGTGTGGACTTCAACACTGCGGCCGGGAACACGGGGGGGGGGGGGGGGGGGGCTGTTGGCCGAACCTTTTTTAACCCTCCGTAGGCCTGACCTAAACTTCGGTTACCTTACTTAGTCTTAAGATGTCAGCGTTAGTCTGATCCTAATGACTGACTCCACTAACTCAACTCTACTGACTCTACTCAATACTGGCTATTCTATACTGGGTATACTTATACCGGATATACTTATACTTGGTATACTTAAACTGGGTATTCTTAACTGGGTATACTTAAACTCTATACTGGGTATACTCTATACTTGGTATACTCTATACTGGCTCTAACACTGAGCTATACTTAAGTATACTGGCTGTAAATAAGAATAATAATGAAATACATAACTAAGACATTTGAATCATGTCATTAAACATTATTAATACTTAGGGTCGGTTCACACTTTCAAATTGCGCGTCAAATTGTTGCATGAACGCACTATTTTGTGCGTGGTTTCTTTTTTGGGGCATTTGATCAAATAGTAATTTGAAAGTTGTGACAAAGCTTCATACACGAATTGCATCAAATGCTTGAAGGAAAATTTGACCGTGTGAACCGACCCATAATCATAGGCTAACAGTAACCTAAATACAATCCTAACATTTCTTACAAAAAGTTATAAACACATGAAACTACAATACTAACCTAGCCAATTATTGATAAACAAACTTGATCAATAATAAATGCTAGCCAGGCTCTGCTTGTCAACTACAGGCGAAGAGAAAGATACATGCTAGGTCATTTAAGTTTGGCGTCCTACCCTGCATTCTACGAAATTCTAGCGTCGCATCTGACGCCCCGATCAGACGCGTGCATTGTCTAAGCTGGGTCATGTTCAAGGTGACCAGGTTAATTTTCATTCTTTTTGTGAGTCATTGTTATTAGTGTAGGGCCCAGCCTAATTGCACAATGTCACGTGGGGTAGCGATGGGGAGAGTGTGAGCCAGCGGGTCTCACAAATGTGAGGACCAGGGGTCTCAACACACTGGATCCTTTGCTATCATTCAACTTGCCCCCTTGCCATCACTCATCTGGCCCCCTTTATCACAACAGGCCCCCTTGCCATCATACACTGGACCCTTGCCATCATACACTGTACCCTCGCCATCATACACTGAACCATTGCCATCATACCCTGGACCCTTGCCATCATACACTGGACCCTTGCCATCATACACTGGGCCCTTGCCATCATACACTGATCCTTGCCATCATACACTGGACCCTTGCCATCATACACTGGACCCTTGCCATCATACACTGGACCATTGCCATCATACCCTGAACCCTTGACATAATACACTGGACCCTTGCCATCATACACTGGACCCTTGCCACCATACACTGGCCCATAGCCTAGTCTAATACTCGCCTGGAACCCTTGCCATCACTCATCTGGACCCTTTGTAATCCCACAATGGACGCCCTTGCCAACCTACACCAGGTCCCCTTTCATTAAAAAAACAGGGCATTTTATCAAATCAGGCCCCCTTGCCATCCATTCCCTAACATCGCACAGGTCGCCAGCGTACTAAGTTTGAACCAGACAGACATGAAACCTACCTTGATAAAACCGTGTTGTTCAAAAACACTGAAACAAGAAAATGAGACGACATGGACAGACTGGGAGTAGCTTAATTATTCACCGCATGTTGCCATAACTCTGCAAAGCTTTGAGATAACTCTGGCGTCTTAATCAGTTTGATGGACGGTAACTCCACGGGAAGCGGTCAGATTATTCTCGTACCGGAACATTCTTAATACTACACGTCATCACGACGTCGAAACTGGGCCAACGTGACAGTTGGGTGGAGATCTGGAAAGTGATGTTAGTTGGAAGATTGTCTTTCTTCCCTTGTAAACTGTCTCCTTTATGCCCTGGATTTTGATTTCCATCTTGTCCAATGTCTCCTTTATGCACTGTCTTTGGTTTCCATCTTGTCCAATGTCTCCTTTATGCCCTGGCTTTTGATTTCCATCTTGTCCAATGTCTCCTTTATGCCCTGGCTTTTGGTTTCCATCTTGTCCTATGTCTCCTTTGTGCCCTGGCTTTTGGTTTCCAGCTAGTCCGATGCCCCCATTATGCCACTATTGTATTAATGTGTTCCCCCCTTGCTAATCGCCTTCATAATCGCCTGGCATTGTCACACAAATTTACTGTGTTCATTAACAAATTTACTGTGTTCATTAACAAATTTACCGTGTTCAATTAGACGAAGTGGCGTTTAATAGAGTTTGCGAATGGGGGATTTTTTTAAACACGCCTAGGTTATTTCCAGGTGAGAGCTAACTTTAGCCTCCCCGAATCTGCAACAAAGGGGGGCTTCTATCCCCACCCCTGCACACACAGGCGCATACCCACGCACGCGCAAACACACACACATGCACACCCACACACACACGGTGTATTTGTGACGTAAGGGGAGACAAACTAGCTCTGTACAAAACGTACATTTGTTTATCTGCCGGGTAAAAAGAGCGTACCGACATGACGTCATGAGCTGTTTATTTCTAGTCAGACATTTGAGGGTGAGCTATAAAGATAGATTCAAATGGGGAAATAAAATCTCCCGCAGCCAAAGGCACGTGAATTTTTGCAAGCATTTCATCCCAAGGATGGCATCTATGCAGAACAAAATTATTTGGTCTGTCAGTTGAATTATACCGCAATAAGTCTATCTGGACAGAATTCAGCAACATTTTCTTATTTAAAATCATTTGTTATCACTTCATTACTGCACAAAAGGAAAGTTAATGAAACAGAAAATCTGATTTGAAAGTTAAAAGAACCAAATAACGGACACACATACACAATCTTTGTTATATGCCATATGTGATATATGAGAAATCGTGATAATTAATTTAAAGTTTGTTATGAATATAGTTTTCAAACGCCATGTTTACCGACACAGTTTTAAAAGCCATTGTTACCAACTATAAAGGTTTAAAAGCCGTTGTTACCAACTATAAAGGTTTAAAAGCCGTTGTTACCAACTATAAAGGTTTAAAAGCCGTTGTTACCAACTATAAAGGTTTAAAAGCCGTTGTTACCAACTATAAAGGTTTAAAAGCCATTGTTACCAACTATAAAGGTTTAAAAGCCGTTGTTACAACTATAAAGGTTTAAAAGCCGTTGTTACAACTATAAAGGTTTAAAAGCCGTTGTTACCAACTATAAAGGTTTAAAAGCCGTTGTTACAACTATAAAGGTTTAAAAGCCATTGTTACAACTATAAAGGTTTAAAAGCCGTTGTTACCAACTATAAAGGTTTAAAAGCCATTGTTACAACTATAAAGGTTTAAAAGCTATTGTTACAACTATAAAGGTTTAAAAGCCGTTGTTACCAACTATAAAGGTTTAAAAGCGATTGTTATCAACGTATAGTTTTAAAAGGTCATCGTTACCGACATATTCATTTTTAAAATTCATTGTCACCGATATATGATTTTAAAAAGCCATTGTTACCGACATGTGGTTTTAAAAACATATTGTATTACTAAATCAGTGTGAACGATTTATATCCAAGTAAATGATAGCGATGCCAGCACATCTGGTTCCTGTTATAGTATATCACCGTCATGACTTGACTGTCACCACCACATCCAGTTAGAAAATGCCACTTGTTTCAAGTTACAACAAAGGTCTACTGAAATTTGTCGCAGTGTCGATAATTAGCCGGCTGTTACAGCTTTTGTTATTATAAAGTTGGAGGAAAGGGCGGAACATACACCCCCCCCCCCTTCCGCAATAAAAGCAGTATTTTGTCACTCCTAGAGTCAAGTGACTGTTTTACGACACTTATACTCTATGTGTTATATATATGACACCCAAGCGCCAGGACCTCGCGTGTTAAAATATACCGGCATGACAAGATAATACATCCTTTCAACGATTTCGAACAAAGACATCAATCATCCCTGCCATACATTCAGCTATTCATACTGTGGATTCATTAGCCATCGCGGAGTATCACAATTACGGTACTCTTTCTCTTCCTCTATTCATATGATCTTTAGAAGTCGTCCTCTGTTTGGGATCATTCAACATCTGGCTACGGCTTTGTCAAGGTGTACTGATACACATGCTTATTTTCCGAACCCTTTTGTGTAGCATGTCAAATAAATGTAAATGCTAGTTTTACAAACATACTTGATCACACACAGATATCGTCATTTTTCTTCGTGGTTTAAATTCCGCGCACACCACATACTGACACAGTCTCTGCCCTCCAGCCTACTCCCATTCTCCTCCCCTGCTCTCCTCCCCACTCCCTATAACTCCAGCCCTCCTTACTCACCTCTCATAACATAGCATCCTCATTAACATTGCCCGCCCTCACATATCTTTCTTGCCAGTGTTAGATATTCCACTGCCCTCCCCCGACCTCCCATATCTTCCCCCTTTTCCAACTACCTCCTCCATCCCCTCGTCCTCTTTACGCCATGACTCCCTCTTAATCTATATAGGTATAAATCTGTATATATAAGTGTGTATATGTATAAGTGTAACTGTTGATAAATATGCATGTGTAAAGTGTATATAGGTGTGTGCTTAAAGAATTGCAGCAAAATTCACATGATGATTTAAGTATACTCTTCTATTATTTCTGACTAATGTAAATAGGTTTAAATTATATTGGACCCATAAACAATTAAACATTTTAGGATCGGGTGAGCTTTATTTATTTAGCCTGGAACAAATAGTCAAAATTCTGCATCACTAGGTCACATTACGCACTGGGAACATAAGAGATATGTCACATAACACACTGGGAACAGAGGAAATAGGTCACATTACACACTGGGAACATAGGAAATATGTCACATTGCACAGTGGGAACATAGGAAATAGGTCACATTGCACACTGGGAACATAGGAAATAGCTCCCATTACAAAGTGCGCACATAGGATATAGGTCAAATTATACAGTGGGCATTTTGCTTTTAAATTTCTTTTCTTTTTTTTTTTTTCTTCTTTTTTTGTTCCGGAACTTAGCGTACATTGTTATTAAATTAGTTTTATACCAACTTGCACACATATCTGCGAAACTATCATACTCCATCTCATTCTACTTTGCACTGTTTTATTTCCTATTTGTAATTTTACTGAGCTATATGTTGTTATTGTTCTGCCTTGGTCTAGTATCACAATTGATTTAATCTATTCCACAGAATGGCCCTTCACGTGGGCACGCTACAGATCTTCGAGAACAATGTCGGGGTCAGTGACGCTGTACTCCTTGATCCGATGACGGAGGAGGCGTTCATTGACAATCTGGTGAAGAGATTTGAGCATCAGCAAATCTATGTGAGTCATTTAAACATAAAGCCCCTTGCGTCTATGTGAGTCATTTAAACATAAAGCCCCTTGCGTCTATGTGAGTCATTTAAACATAAAGCCGTGCGTGCTTTAGACGGACTTAATTAAGGCCCAAGACAAACAGAACTGAAGCCGATATATACTTTTGAAAGTTAAGTCACTATATCATCAGAGCTCAAATGGTTATCTATGCATGTCTGGAACTAACTCGTTTAGCAAGAGAGGCCACCCGGCCAACGGCGTTGTCTTTTCAGAATATGTATTTGCGTTTCCCTTACAAAGTTCTTGAACAACCCTTTAGCACACTGATAAATTTATTCCTAACACACTAATACAAACATATTATGACTTCGCCATGAACGCGCGGGGAAGAAGGAAGATGGGATCTCGACACTCAGCCCCCACAAGGATAGTGCGTCAAAAGACTGGCGATGTTACCATTGGGCTCATTAATGCGCAGTCATCTGTCTCTCTATGATGAGAGTTCACGTGCCCTAACAGGCAGCAGTGAGACCTCTCGAACATTTTAGGACATCGGAGTGCCGTGAGCATGTTATCATAGCATGGAAATGAGCGCTATATAAGTACTCAAATCAATCAATCAATCAATCAATCAAATCAATCATTTTTTTGACAGGCTATTGCTAATGTTAAAAAAATGTTTGTTTGCTTGTTTGTTGATGAAGGCTTCTCACCGACGCGATCGTTGTTTTGTTGCACATTTTCCCCATACTTTGTTTGATTCATTGCCTAGTTTTGTCGCGACACTTATTTCTTTCATGTCTGCACACGTTGCTCCCACAGACGTACATCGGCAACGTTGTTGTCTCTGTCAACCCCTACGAGAAGCTGCCGCTGTACACACACGCCGTCATAGAGGAGTACAGGAGCCGGAACATCTACGAGCTGCCCCCCCACATGTAAGTGGACGTTTATGTCTTCTCTCCCTTTGCCGCGGGTCTCACACTGGGTGTTAACACTGTTCGTCTGTTTGGGTACATAAAAAAAAAATAATCTTGTTTTATTCGCACTTGTGGATCGTCGTCTCGGTAGATGGCGTCACGTGACATTTGAAAGTACGACTCTCTTTACAAGCCGGGGTATAGGGCAGTGGGTGGCATCACGTGACATTTACATGCACGGGTACAGGGCAGTGGTCGGCAAACTCATTAGTCAAAAGAGCCAAAAATCAGCAGCGGGACGATTAAAAAAATTCTGAGAGCTTAACTTCTTTTTAAAGAACAATGCAATTCGTAGTGAAATCCGATTTGCGGAGGCGACCTGCGGCTCGCGAACCACGATTTTCCGACCACTGGTATAGGGCAGTAAATGGCGTCACGTGACATTTACAATCAATGATATATGGTGGAACAGCTATCAAAACTTTTTGACATGTTTCCGTATATTTCTTAGTTAAAAAAATATTTTAGATTGTTATAACTCGTTAAAAGACAAAATGTGGTGAAACCGCGCTAAGAACTATTTCAGTCTTAATCTCTTGTTGTCTCTGGTTTTCTTCAAAATTAATACGCTTTGCTTTTTTTTTTTTTTTTTTTAATGCGATTTGGGATAGTTCCCGAGATCTTCGATCCACCATTAAAGCGGATTAGCTAGAATGTGTATAAAATGTAGTTGTTTCGTTTCTTAAAGTGCCCGTGCTTTGATTTAACACCAACCACCACCAGAGGCGTAGCGTAGGGGGGCAGGGGGGTACAGATGTATCCGGGCGCCAGCTAGTTAGGGGCGCCAAAATGTGCTTTGGTATTATTTTATTGATGAAAATAATGGGTTTGAGAGTTGAAAAAAGGAAAAGAGGGCGCTTTAAAATGAATCTTGTCCCCGGGCGCGAATCTTGTCCCCGTGCGCCAAACACTCTAGCTACGCCTCTGGCCACCACCAGCCACTACCTGTTCTTGGCTCCCAAATACCTTATTCCGATAACGTGCATCAAGTGACGTGGAGAAAATCTTTTTTTTTCCCCAAAGTCCAGATTTATCCCATTGACGTCATTATTTGTTTGGTTTCTTTCCAAGTGGCAAGCACTTTGAGCACTAGAGACATGGAGTTCAGCTTTAAAACTTTGAGCAGTAGAGAAATGGAGTTCAGCTTTAAAGCTTTGAGCAGTAGAGAAATGGAGTTCAGCTTTAAAACTTTGAGCAGTAGAGAAATGGAGTTCAGCTTTAAAACTTTGAGCAGTAGAGAAATGGAGTTTAGCTTTAAAACTTTGAGCAGTAGAGAAATGGAGTTCAGCTTTAAAACTTTGAGCAGTAGAGAAATGGAGTTTAGCTTTAAAACCTTAGGCAGTAGAGAAATGGAGTTCAGCTTTAAAACCTTGAGCAGTAGAGAAATGGAGTTTAGCTTTAAAACCTTAGGCAGTAGAGAAATGGAGTTTAACTTTAAAACCTTGAGCACTATAGAAATGGAGTTCAGCTTTAAAACCTTGAACACTATAGAAATGGAGTTTAGCTTTAAAACCTTGAGCAGTAGAGAAATGCAATGGAGTTCAGCTTTAAAACCTTGAGCAGTAGAGAAATGGAGTTCAAAGCCTTGAGCAGTAGAGAAACTGAGTTCAGCTTTAAAACCTTGAGCAGTAGAGAAATGGAGTTCAGCTTTAAAAACCTTGAGCAGTAGAGAAATGGAGTTCAGCTTTAAAGCCTTGAGCAGTAGAGAAATGGAGTTTAGCTTTAAAACCTTGAGCACTAGAGAAATGGAGTTTAACTTTAAAACCTTGAGCACTATAGAAATGGAGTTCAGCTTTAAAACCTTGAACACTATAGAAATGGAGTTTAGCTTTAAAACCTTGAGCACTATAGAAATGGAGTTTAACTTTAAAACCTTGAGCACTATAGAAATGGAGTTTAGCTTTAAAACCTTGAGCACTATAGAAATGGAGTTCAGCTTTAAAACCAAACCTTTTATGTTGCATCGAAACTACTTAAGATTACGCTTTCCAATTCGTACCGTCTCAATTGTATCAATAACACGTCTGATTAATTCGTCCTTTGAAAGGTTGTATTTTTAAGGATAATGTGTTTAATTAAGTTGGTTTTTTTTAGTAGCTGAGGTGCGGGGGTTGGTTGTGGTGGTGGAGGAGGAAGAGATGGATTCGTTTTCTCAACTGCATGATTCAAAGTATCTAATGCCATCGTATAGTTCTAACCAAACATTTAATGCCATCGAATTGTATCGTTCTAAGCATTAATTAATGCCATCGTATTGTATAAATCTCCAAATTTGGTCACAAACTGTGTACTAGTCCGGACAAGGACAATTTTTATTCGCTTTATCTTAAGACGTTGTGTCCGTTTGTTCGTGTGTGATCGAATCTTGCTTCTCAATTTTGACCCACTTCCTGATCTCCGATTGAGCTGAAACTTAGCGCACTTACCCACCACCGATGACCTTACAACCCTTAATGACCCTTGAGTTCCCTGTGCCAAGATCTCAGGAATTTATATTTGTATTTTACACCTTCCAAGACTAAAAAGTACACAATAAAACAAGCTTATCCAAAAATGTACCTAAAAGCTCAAAACGCCAGAGTTGTTACAGTCTTATTTATAATATCTGAAGTTTTTTTTTAAAATTTATTGTTTAGGGCATTTTTGCAAAAGGCTGTGAAATAGCCTGTGACGCTCCCCCCCCCTCACGGTCCCCGTTCCCGTTTTTATTTCTTCTACTTAGCGTTGTGTAAACCAGTCTCTCCCCCTTTTTTGTTTCGATATTGACTTCACCGTTTAATAGGGTAGCGCTGTATCGACCCCACCCCTCCCTTGATTGGGAAAATGTTGTTTACGTTCTATTTATTCTACGGAATGCTATCGAATTTTCAGAATTTCTGTCCGTGGGGGGGCTCTAACCCCCTCTCTGTAAATTGGCCGGCAGCTTTCCCAGCCGATAGATATTTTTGCTATTATTTCGAGACATTTACGAGAAGCAATATATAATATATACTTATAAGGTTGTACTCTTCATGTGTGAATATAACTTAATATTTGTATCATTCGAGGATTGCACTTTTTTCACTTGCTGTGATATAGTTTTTATTTCTGTCTATTTGATTATGTATTCTTTATATACATTCAATAGTATAATTAAATTAAATATTGTTAGTATCACCAGCTTTGGCATCGCTGTTCTTTGTGTCCTGGTTTCTCAGACATCTGTTACGCGTTGTTCATTTAACGAGCCAAATCTCGAAGCTGATTAAATTTACAAAAACCACGTAACGGTTCGTAACGGCGTATTTTTTTTTTTTAAAGTATTTTTTTTAAAAATTGTGTTACGGGTGCTGCTGTTAAAAATCCCGAATATGTTTAGAGGAAAGTTGGCAACGAGATTATTTAAAATCTAACTTTGATTCCTTTCCCTAGAGCTTTCAGGGAATTGTGGAAGCCTGTTGATTGCCTGGCAATATTCCAAGGAAAGTTTGATGTAAAGAAAATAACATCTGACATTTTTTTTTCCATGAATAAACATGGCGCACAAACACAATTTTGACATTTTTTTCCCTCCACTATTTTCTTTCGTTTACTTTTATTTAATCGCGCGTTACCTTCTTTTAAGTTTTGATCAAAAGGCAGACGACGAATGCTGGTATATTGGGATGATGGTGGGCTTTTGACCTGGGGTGATGGTGGGCTTTTGACCTGGGGTGATTGAGGGCTTTTGACCTGGGGTGATGGTGGGCTTTTGATCTGGGGTGATGGTGGCCTGTTGTGCTGGCGTGATGATGGCCTGTTATACAGGGGTGATGTGGCCTGTTCTACTGGGGTGATGGTGGCCTGTTGTACTGGGGTGATGGTGGGCTGTTGTGCTGGCGTGATGGTGGCCTGTTATACAGGGGTGATGTGGCCTGTTCTACTGGGGTGATGGTGGCCTGTTGTGCTGGTGGGGTGATGATGGCCTGTTGTCCTGGGGTGATGGTGGGCTGGTACTGGTGTAACGGCGTGGTGTTGTACTGGGATTATGATGGGCTGGTACTGGTGTGATGGTGGGCTGTTGTACTGGTGTAATGGTGGGCTGTTATTGTACTGGGGTGATGGTGGTGGGCTTTTGACTGGTATGAAGGCGGGCTGTTGTACTGCTATGGAGGCGTGTCGTTTTAGTTACTCAAACCGTAGAAGCCCCGAGCCCTGCTACAAGCATATGTTTTCAATTTAAAGTTTATATTTAATTTATAAAGATGTGGGAGCTGAGGTCGGAGTTTGCCCACCCCCGTTTGCAACTAATCTACTTGAGCCCCTGATTCGAAATTTTTATGGAGAAGACTTAGACACAAAGGTGAACCTCTTCTGAGAACTCGGCAACATTCCAAAAACCGGGTTTGCTGCTTCCTTGACTTTGTCCCAAGCTACAAATCCTTCAATTGGACTTCAGGATCAGTGACGTTAAACTACAGATTGATGGGAAATATGCGCTGTATAAAAGTTAAATTGGTGGGTCTGTTGCTGCGAGACAGCTGACCGATATGGGACGTTTTGGAATTGTCTAACTGGACACTGAGACTTGCAAGAAAGGCGCCTCCTACCTGTTGGTCGTGGTAGCGAGCGCACGCTCAAAAATGTATGATCTTGATATGTTGGTATCGAGTTAGCCATCTTGATGTTGTGGTATCGAGCCATGATCTTAATGTAGTAAAATATCGAGCTATGATATTGCGGCGATGGTATCGTGCTGTGATATTGGTGTGGTGGTGCCGATTTATAATATTGGCATCGTATTGCGTCCATTGGATTCGGTAAAGGTCGGGGGGGGGGGGGGCTTGGGAAATTATATGGTTAGATCTAAACGCTTCCACTCTTAGGGTCGAATATGTACTATCTGACTTGTTGTATATAATGCTGATGTAACAGTTCCACTAGAAGGTATTATATTTCATTACCTTTTATATTAAGAAATCCTTGGAATTTTCCCGGTTGTGTATCAGAAATAGAAATGAATGCAGCGTGTTACAAGATGACTCTGCAATGGCCTCTAGGAATAATAGCTTACGGAATAATGTCGAAGGTCAAAGCAACTCGATGTTAGCACGTGAAGTACGTCTCCCTCTAGTTATTGTTAAAGGTCATCCCTATCTGCCTTTCTTTGGGTATATCAATGAATTCATTAGTTGTGTAGAGTAGCAGGGAGAAAAAACACCCAACGTCATCCGATGAAATGTATTGACTCCTCAAGCAATGACAAGGGGATAAACTTCCCTTGTTTTATCAATGAGTGTACTGTCACACGATGACAGTGGAAGTACTGTCACAAGATGACAACGGATTTAACTATCACTTAATGACAATGAAAGTACGCAGCCATGGTATGACAATGTATCATCTCTCATATTATGACAATGGATGCGCACTATCAGACTATTACAATGGGTGTACTAATATACTATGTCAATGGAAGGTCTAACATACAATGACAATGGATCTACTATCATACATTATGTTTGTGGCTTTATATGGGTTGACTCGTCCAAAAGTGTGAAATTATAAATTTTGTGGTGCCGTCTGGTGGACCTGGGGTCATTTATTTTATTCGATGCCGAAAAAAAAATTACAAAGTCGTTTAAAGTCACTGACAGTGTACACATTTAGTAAGGTAACTGTCAGTGTCATAATATTTGTTGCCCTATTTGTTAGTAGCCGGTAAGCCATAGTTAGTATATTATCACGATGCAGACAAATCAGTGTTATAAAATTCTGAAATTAATACGTTTCTTGTACACTTGAGCTATATATGATTATGACATTTAAAAAAAAAATAAGGATTACGAAATAACTTCCATGCTCAGGCGTAATGAACCTTTCCTTTAATTCTATTTTTTTTTTATCTTTAAGTAGTCCTCACGTGTTGTAGGTGGATACCCCCCAGCCCACTTTTAATGACTACATTGATTTCATCTTTAAATTTTTAAAGTGGAAGCCACCATCATCATTTGATATTCAGCCTGAAAGTTTGCTTATCCATTATTCAAAGATTGTTATTTCAAATTTCCGTTATTTATGGATATAATTGTGTTGAGCCTATTCCCCCCCCCCCCCCCCCCCCCCCGGGCTGTATTGGTATTGACTCAAGTAAGTCATTCGTTTGCACGGCGGTAACGTGAAATTAAATTACTTCTAAAATGGGCTTGAAACTTAAAACCCACGGTAATGATGTCTGGTCGTTGCCATGGTGACTTTGGCATCAACTTACTTTTCAACAAACAACAAAATAGGTGTGTGAAAGACATCGTTGATGTCTAAACACGGTTGAGGGGGGGGGGGTGGCAGTCTGCGGTCGAGATGGCATTTGCTTTGGGGGGCGGCGTTTTCAGCCCACTTCATCATTTAGCTTACTTTTTATGTACATTCCGTACGCATTCTAAGATTTCTTCATTTAGTGGCGGCGACCTTAAAGGACGGTTCCGGGCGTCACACAAGATGTTCAACCGCGTCTTAAAGTAAAGCGTAAATATTAAATAGCTTCACTAACACTTTCTTTGGTACAAGTCCGAGATCAGATCCCATGCAATTCAAATGGAATTTTTAATTTAAAAATGATAAATTCTATAAAGCTGAATCTTGCTCGACAATTGATCATACCATTCTCTCACACTGTCCTCGACCTTCTCTGTCGTCTCGTCCTCCCATCGACCAACTGTAAACTGTTGCTTCTACCTGTTGCAGTGAGACGGGCCACGCCCTAGTTTTCCAACCTCGTCCTGGTTCCTGTCATTATAAAATCTATACAGTACGCCACACCACGGGTGGGCGCTAGAGCGAGTACTCACATGAGTAGGGAAAGATGCTGTCACAGGAGTAGGGAAAGATGCTGTCACAGGAGTAGGGAAAGATGCTGTCACAGGAGTAGGGAAAGATGCTGTCACAGTAGTAAGGAAAGATGCTGTCACAGGAGTAAGGAAAGATACTGTCACAGGAGTAGGGAAAGATGCTGTCACGTGGTTAAGGATAGATGATGTCTCAGGAGTAAGGATAGATGAGGTCTCAGAAGTAAGGATAGATGAGGTCTTAGCAGTAAGGATAGATGAGGTCTCAGGAGTAAGGATAGAGAGGTCTCAGCAGTAAGGATAGATAATGTCTCAGCAATAAAGATAGGTGAGGTCTCAGGAGTAAGGATAGATGAGGTTTCAGGAGTAAGGATAGATGCACACAGACGAGTATCCGGTAACAGCGACAGGGTAAATGGGCAACGTGGAATACAGAACCGACCACTTAGTATCAGAAGATCTTGTACATCCACACTGAAGCCACCAGTAAGGATCAGAAGATCATGTACATCCACACAGAATCCACCAGTAGCCATCCATTATCCGATGACTCTGGTATTTGTGGAATGTCTTTGAGGGACGGGCACCTGTGAACTTTGTAATGGTAAACGAACCTGTCAATTATAAATGATGTCTGTATCCTGCTACGGAACGACACGTCATCCTTCCCCATCCCTCGGGTCACTGGCGTCTTGCCAGCTAAATTGTTAAGAGTTATCTTACACGACACGTTAGAGTTATCTTTCATGGCACCATGGACAAAGGGCATAGACAGAGGGGGTGGGTTATTTCTATTGTCAATATCTGTAACATTTGTGTTACTGAAGTACAATATTAATTTAACCGATTATTCTCTTAAATCGGTAGTTCTAGTTGGAAGTGTTGTTTCTTGGACTAAATTTTAAAAGAAATGAACAGATGGCGTTTTTTTTTGGTTGATGTTGTCATATATAAGATTTTGAAAGCTACACACGTCATATCTCAATGGCAAACTTAGAAACTAAAATTCAGGAGTAAAATCAGTTGACAACAAATGATAGATGCCAAAAAATGTTTGAAAATACGTAATGACGAATTTGAGGGGAAAAAACACTGTTAAACTGATTTACAAAATTAAATTCAGTTTTAAGATCTTGGGCGTGGCAACGACTGTCTCCTCTGTCACATGTCTATAGCATCGTCTGCACTTTTTGTCTATATAATTGTCTGTCTGCCTGTTGGTGGCCCCCCCCCCCACACACACACACATACACGCGCGCGCATGAATCCATACATGCCGACTTACTTGGCTTATTGCAAACCCAAGTGATCCATGATGAGTTCCTCCAACTTGCACTTAAGCTCCCTTGTGTGTTATAAGTTTCGTCGATTGATTCTTGGGGTGGGGTCAGAACGCCACGTGGTCTATTGTTTGTTTACCCGTCTTTACCTTCAACTACGCCATGTTTCTTAGGTTCAGCATTCGCGGTTAAATACCCAATATGTCTTTTTTAATATATGTATGTGACTTCTCCCAAACGACCAAATTACTACCATTATGATATTGCTTAAAAATATGCGCATGTGTTTTGTGCAACTGCCATTAGCTATCGACTTCTTAATTGTACATACACTTAGACATAATCTGACTTGTCACATACGGGGAATCATTTGACTTGAACTTACATTTTGCCACTATTTATTGTTTGACTCTGTCATTTTAAAAACAACATGTTTTGTTGTTGCCATGAAAGGTATACATTTTGATTTGCTGACAGAATTCATCATCGGCTGACCCCCCCCCCCCCCCCCCCCCCCCGGTTATTCTCTATCCACCTCCTTCCGATAAGAAATCTAATGCAGACAGAAAAAAAAAAATTCAATCTTAGTACGGCATCCGAGTATGACTGGTCGCAACGTACGTGTTTTTTGGTTGTTTTTTTAATAAAATGCTGCTGAATCAGGAGAAGCACTGGGTTTGACATTATTGATTTTATTTAAACCACACTTCTCACTTTCCCCAAACCACCCTATCTTTAGGAGTTCAACCAAGACAATGGTTCTCACATTGATTGCTGCAAAAAAATATTTTGTTGGTGTAGTTTCAAACCTTTCAGAAAATAGTTTAATTTAGACACAATAAATGAACATGGCTTTTGTGGATCCGAGTAAAACAAGTGATGTGATATGCATATATAAATTATGTATATCTATCTATGTACGTGCATTAACTCACCTGTTTTACTTTGCTCTTCGCGAGTGCTTGGCGTGGAGAAGGATGTTCCAAACACCGGGAACTTGTGATAGAAACCAGGAAGCAGGGGGCTGAGGGCATCTGATGTTAAGCACAACTCATATCTGCTGTTTGCAGGGGGCTGGGGCAGCATTAATATCTGATGTTAAACACAACTTATATCTGCTGTTTGCAGGGGGCTGGGGGCAGCATTAATATCTGATGTTAAACACAACTCATATCTGCTGTTTGCAGGGGGCTGGGGGCAGCATTAATATCTGATGTTAAACACAACTTATATCTGCTGTTTGCAGGGGGCTGGGGGCAGCATTAATATCTGATGTTAAACACAACTCATATCTGCTGTTTGCAGGGGGCTGGGGGCAGCATTAATATCTGATGTTAAACACAACTTATATCTGCTGTTTGCAGGGGGCTGGGGGCAGCATTAATATCTGATGTTAAACACAACTCATATCTGCTGTTTGCAGGGGGCTGGGGCAGCATTAATATCTGATGTTAAACACAACTCATATCTGCTGTTTGCAGGGGGCTGAGGGCAACATTAATATCTGATGTTAAACACAAGTCATATCTGCTGTTTGTAGCATTTATAGCAAATGACATAACGCTAACTTTTGAATAAGGAGATAGAGTTAAAGTATTCTGTTAGCACGCAACGAATACATGTACTTTATTCTTGTAGGTCTTTAGGTGGCGTGTCCTTATAGTACTTGCTTCTTCTTTATCTTAAGGGCCCCTGATCAATGTATTGATCATTCTGGCCCCTATTTATGTAGAGGAGATTCACGATGTTTCTGTGCCTGGTATTGAAGAGGATTTTTCAGTGGCTGCAAGGGCTACTCAGCGAGAGTATCAGGAACTGGGGGTTGGCTGAGGCAATAAACGCAAATGTGTCAAGTGTTGCCGCCTCAACTGTTGCTTTTGGAAACTTGTTCCAGTTGCAGTCCCTGTTTGTCGTTGGCAGGAATGAGCAGTTTCTGTACTGTGTTCTTGCTGTGATGAGCCGGATCAGCCTGTCTTGGCCTCGTCGCTGTCTGGGGAAAAGGGGGGGGGGGGGGGCGAGTTTCTGTTTGATGTTGGAGCATTTGTATGTCTTTCGGTGGGATATATTTATAGGACTTTATTCTTGTATGTCTTTCAGTGGTATGTCTTTATAGTATTTTATTCTTCTAGGTCGTGTAGTGTGATGACTTTATTTCACTGATAAACTTCCTCAGCTATGCAATCACCGACGATGCCTACCGTTCCATGCGAGACAAAAATTTGGATCAGTGCATTATTATATCCGGTGAGAGCGGTGCAGGCAAGACGGGTAAGTTTTAGTTGTTTATTTTTAATTGTAGTTGTAAGGATCATGTGACTGAATGAAATGTGTACATCAATTAGATCCCCTCTTTCGCATTACCTTAATCAGATCACCTTCATCATATCACTTTTCTCAAATCATCTCCACCAGATGCTTTCATTTAACATAAGGCTATTAATTACTTTTTGAAATGACACCTTATAATCAGTTCTTCTGGACCAGGAGTCACCAACCTTGGTAACAATGTGCCCAAGTGTGATTTCTTATTTATTCATGTGCCTCAAACCTACAAGTCTAACTTATAAGATGCATTGTTCAGTCCGTCACAAACCTACAAGTCTAACTTATAAGATGCATTGTTCAGTCAGTCACAAACCTACAAGTCTAACTTATAAGATGCATTGTTCAGTCCGTCACAAACCTACAAGTCTAACTTATAAGATGCATTGTTCAGTCCGTCACAAACCTACAAGTCTAACTTATAAGATGCATTGTTCAGTCCGTCACAAACCTACAAGTCTAACTTATAAGATGCATTGTTCAGTCCGTCACAAACCTACAAGTCTAACTTATAAGATGCATTGTTCAGTCCGTCACAAACCTACAAGTCTAACTTATAAGATGCATTGTTCAGTCAGTCACAAACCTACAAGTCTAACTTATAAGATGCATTGTTCAATCAGTCACAAACCTACAAGTCTAACTTATAAGATGCATTGTTCAGTCATTTATTTATATTTGTGTTTACCACAAGCTATTGAAAATCGTCTGGCACAGCCTGAACAACGTTGCTGACCTCTATTCTAGAGAAGGGATGCCAAACCTTTTTGTACCAATAGGACCCTTCATAATTTTTTGTTGCAGGCTCTCCTAATAACTGATCATATTCATAGAGTGGAGAACAAAAATGTTGAGTAAAAGCTTGATATAATTCTGGTGAATAGAAACAAATGCAGAACACAAGGGCAGAGCAGACCTTGAAAATGATGATCTAGACTAATCTAATGTGAAATAGAAATGTGATTATTATAAATTCCATTTACTCTCATTTCCGTAAAAATAAATTTGAAAAGTATCCCCTTCTAAAGGATTGAGAAGTATGGAAAATTAGAAAATATATTCCAGCCAAAAGAAATGTCAAATTTAATTGGGAAAAATTGTGCATTTTACTGGTTTAAAAAAATGAAGTGAAAAAATGTGTATGGAAATACTGTTAAGACAATTTTAGGGGCTATTATGAATGTATGGAACTTTTATGATGTAGCATGCAGAGTTATTTTATTTAGTCTCTAGGAAGAATGTTCTCTTATTCATAAGGAATAATATTTGGGGGGGGGGGGGGGGGGGTGCGACTGATATCAAGTTAAAAGATAAGTAAATAAGCAGTACACTGTAATTGAAAACTTGAAAAATTACACCACTAAACAACCTTGTTTTGGGGTCAATTTGTCCCTTTTATTTTGTCCCTTTATCCTTGTTATGTAGTTCATCTGATATATCTGTTATGGTGTTTAATGGATGATCAACATCTACTTACCTGATGTTAATTTTTCCACCATGCAGAGGCAAGTAAAGTCATCATGCAGTATGTGGCTGAGGTATCTGGTAAAGGACAAGACATTGACAGAGTCAAGGAACAGCTGCTGCAGTCCAATCCTGTGTTAGAAGGTGTGAAGTGTTAGAGCAGTAGAGATGTAGATTAGATGTTATATGAGCCAGTGGGTCTTTGAACAGGTGTTCTTTAACAGTGGTTCTTAAAAGGGGAACAGTAGGTCTTAAAGGGGGCTCTTAAACAGGAATTGTTTAACAGGAGTTCTTTAACAGTAGTTTTTTTAACAATAGTTTTTTTAACAGTATTTTTTTAACAGTAGTTTTTAACAGTAGTTTTATAACAGTAGTTTTTTAAAAGGGATTTCACAAAAGTATTATACAATTATTTTTTTTAAAAATAATGATAGTTTGTTTCTCTAAAGAGAATAATACTGAAAAGTATTTATAAATTTTGATTCTTAGATATGATTTTTTTTTTTAAATTGTTGCATTTGTCATTCATTATCCCCCATATTTATTTCCAGCCTTTGGGAATGCAAAAACTACAAGGAATGATAACTCTTCCAGATTTGTAAGTGATTAAAATAACAGATTTCTTTAATACAGCTAAATTATGAAGAATGCACATTAACAGTGAACATAACCCTGTCTGTGATAGATTTTTTTTCAGTTTGAAAAGTTTAATTAAATTGTTAATAATATTTTTTTTAATCAAATGGGGATATGTTATATGTCAAAATGGTGATTTTGTTGTATGTCAAACAATGTTAATGTTGCTAATCAACAGGGCAAATACATGGACATTGAGTTTGACTTCAAAGGGGATCCCGTTGGTGGCGTCATTACAAACTGTGAGTTGATCCACAAACCATCATTCTTCTCATTGTAGATAAGATTTTATTGATCACCTTTTTTTTTTTGGTCCAGAATTACACCGAGTATGATGCTGGGATATATTAACGTTTTCCAAGTATTTACTCCTATAGAGCTCCTTGGTCACATATAAAATTTGGTCATCTGTAAATGTTGAATACATCTTCATGACAAGTTGTAAACAAAAATTTACTCAAAGTGGAGATTAATACAGAGTGCTTCACAACCCCCACCACCCAAACACCTTTTTTTCCCCCTCCGGGTTTTTTTTTTTATAGATTGAGTACTTCTATAGCCCTTGTGTCCATGCTATTTCAGCATGCTCACATGGCTCAGAGTCCTAAGATCGATTTAAAGAAAAATGTACTTAAATGGTCCTCAAATGACCTTTTATCATTTTCAATGTCCCTCGAAGACTGAGACAAACTGTTCCACAATTTAAGGCGCAATAGCTTCAAACGTTACATAAACCCACTCTTATGGTCAACATGAGTAAATACATGGACTGGTCCCTCACCCCTCGCTCACCCGCACAATGTTTTAGTGACTGAACTTATACAGTTCTTCTTTTTTTTGTTGTCCTCACCAGATTTATTGGAGAAGGTATGTATCTGTTTGAAAGGAAAGATATTGAATAATATTAGTAAGAATATATTTACAATGTTAATATCAACAACTGTCTGTTTAATGAAATGTGTAAATATTTGTGTTGGACATAAGGATCAAGTTTCATACAAACTTAGTTTGACAATTTAAGTGTGCGTACTTCTCATGTCAACAGTCAAGAGTTGCCTCTCAGAACAGTGGGGAGAGGAGCTTCCATATCTTCTATCAAATGTTGGCAGGGATGGAGGAGGAGTCACTCCGTGAGTTGGTAGTTTATTCCGTTACACCTGTATTGTTGGCAGAACAGTTTAATTAAATAAAACTATTATTTGGAAATGGTTCCACATTTATTTAAATATTTATTCGTTACCTTTATTTGTCAAGACAGTGATTTTTTGGGGTTGCAATGTTTCATTTTTTAAACTCTTTGTGTTGTGTACAACAGCCATTATAAAAATTATATTTAAAAAGTTTTATTACTTGCTAATAGACCATGAATGTTTCAGTGAATCTATAAAAGTTTTTGCGGATTTTTACGCGAGAATTTTACATTTACTTGCTGAAACTTTGCTGAATCCAAACTCGCAAACCTTAATTTTTTCAGATTTACTGAAACTGGTTCCTGGGGCAAGTAACTACAGTTGTCTTAACAAAAGTGGATGTGTGGATGTGGATACAAGGGATGATGTGGGTGATTTTAAGGCTGTGACGGTGAGAAACGTTTGTTGACACTGAGATATAAAAATATACCAGTCCCTGGTTAAATAAGTCATTTTTTACTGGAGTATATCATGAAATTCAACATGACCACATTCATGGATTCAACATGATCACATTCATGGATTCAACATGATCACATTCATGGATTCAACAGGATCACATTCATGGATTCAACATGGCCACATTCATGGATTCAACATGGCCACATTCATGGATTCAACATGATCACATTCATGGATTCAATTCAACATCATCACATTCACGGATTCAACATCATCACATTCACGAATTCAACATCATCACATTCATAACTGGAAAATAGTAGACTAATATAATCAGTTTATTTTTTAAGTTAAAATCAATGAAACAACCCATAAAGACAAAGTTTTTCCTATAAATCCTTTATAAAATGTAATAGCGAGCAATGGGGGTTGGGGCTTAAAGTTTGACAAAACTTGCATACAAGTAAAGCACTTTATAAGAATCTCAATTAGTGCTTCCCTCCCCAAAGCTTGCAACGGCATATTTTTTTCCACACTACTGAACTATATCAGTAATCTAATGACCCATCCGCTTTTACACCCCAGATTATAAAAAACACCCCTGATTATAAAAAACACCCCTGATTATAAAAAACACCCCTGATTTATTTCACCAACAGTTTTAGAAAAACAAAAGAAAATATAATCGCACATGCGATATTATTTTTAAAAAGAATCTTATTTAGCACAATTATTGTGAATTTTATTTTATCTTTCCCTTGAAAAAACAGGAAAAAAAGAATTTTTGAGGGTTGGGGGGTGGGGCTGAAAATTTGAAAGAATGTGTTGTCATCTGCAACGGTTCTATGTGCCAAGTTGCAACTCGATAGGTTGACGGGAAGTGGGTCAATTAGCCGTCTGAAGATTTTGCCCGCAAGCCATCCACATACAAAAGCGAAGTTAATATATATTAAAGATTTAGAAAAGGGAATTATGTTCAAAATGTTTGTGCAGAGTGAAATATATTTCACAAGACTGGACTATGTCATTTAGTTAGTTTTAGTTTGTTCATCTCAATTAGTTAGTCTCAGTTAGTTAAACTGCTTTCATGTTTTTGAATATCTTACAGAATGGCATGGAGATTATTGGTTTTCTAAATGAAGAGGTTCACAATGTGTTCCAACTTCTGGCCAGCATTCTCAAACTGGGAAATGTTGATTTTTCTGAAAGGACTAATCCTGATGGCACAGACGGCTGTGATGTGGTCAACATTGCAGGTAAACAGTTTTGATCATCATTCAAGTCATTTTTGATAGAGAGTTTGGTATAGAATAATTACCTGCCGTGAAATCTTTGTATGTTGTACATTGTGATGATATTATTTGATGAGAGTTTTTAGTACTTTTCGAGCTGCTTTAGTTTAAAGACCAACTTCAACGACAAGTAGCCCTGTACACTTTGCCACTGAGACTATCGGTTTTACATCTTCTGTGAAAGTACTAATTCAGTTTTTAAATGCTGCCACAGAAAAACTTTAAAGTTTTAAAATTTTTAATTATTTTGTAAAGTTTGGGTCATGATTGCAATCTATGAAAAGAGCTTAAAGGTAAACAGAAATATCTTTAAACTCGAGATTTTAAACTGAAGAATCTTCTAACTTAGATTTTTATCAAATAGGGGATCTTGATGCTGAGATGCTGAATGGTTGGTACATTTCAGAATTATTTACCTGTGCTTAATTGTCCAATTTCTTAACAATTCATTAATCATCATTCCAGAGGTGGAGGGAGTGTGTCAGCTCCTTGGATGTACACTTGAGGTTCTGGCCGGGTCTTTGATGCAAAGGACAGTGGCAGTGAGAGGAGACATGGTCAAAACTGACCTCAGCCTGGCGGGGGTGAGGCTTTTTTTCAAATGTTTTTTTTTGTGTTGGCAGCTTGCATAGAATTGTAGAATTGTTTACACTAACATAATACAGCCACTTAATCAGATTAAAGCCAAAAATGTTGATGTATGTAACAAAGAAATAAATAATAAATAAAAAAAACATTGAATGTCTTATAATTTTCCTCTTTTTTTTGTTTGTTTTTTCTTTTTTTTAAATAAAAAAAATTACTATTCAAAGATGCTCAGGTTGAAAAATTCAGCAACCTTTGATGATTGAAAATGATTATCTACTTCATGAATAATTTGAATATGCAAAGGTTTGATTTTAATTTACATTTGAAGATACGTGATCTCTGACCAAGTATTTTATATATTTGTTTAAACAAAACATTTGTTCCCACTCCTTGTAATTGTCAAGACAAAGCTGTACGAACATTTTTTAAACTTTATCATTGTAGTGTGTTGAAAAGTTTTAAACAGTTATTTTATTAACACCATTATTTCTTTCTTTAGGCTATGTATGCACGAGATGCACTGTGTAAAGCTATTTATAGCCGAATGTTTACATGGCTCATCAAGAGAATTAACAGCAGCATACGGGTAAATAATGTCTGTTAGACTCAGTGGTGTTGTAAGAGGAGTGTTGAAATAATGTCGCTCACGCTGAGCTGGTGTATTAAAAGGTTACCGGAAATTTGATCGAAAGAAATTTCATCGTCAGAAATTTGATCAAACAGAAATTTGGTCAAATCCTTTTTTTCAGTTCACACGTTAAAATTTTCATCAAATTTCTTTTTGAATGCACTATACTATATAGTTCAACAAAATAATGCATTCAAAAAGAAATTTGATGCAAAATTTTAACGTGTAAACTAAAAAAAGATTCGATCAAATTTCCGTCTATCAATTTTGCGTCTACGAAATTTCTTTAGATCAAATTTTTGGATCCCCTATTCAAAAGGGTTTTATATCAAAATTCGTTTTTAGATTTTAAAAATATGAACAAGTTAATTTAAAGTCAGCAAAATAATAATTAAACTTTTCAGATGTTGAACATTAGTCTTTTGTAGAGTTTAAGCTTTTATATCAGATCATATTTTATAATTGAATAAGTCGAAATGATTGTTGTTTAGTGGTCAAAATTCAGTAATGTCTTATGGCATAAAAGTTTCTATGCAACAATGTACCTGAAGAATGTCTTATGGCATAGAAGTTTCTATGCAACAATGTACCTGAAGAATGTCTTATGGCATAGAAGTTTCTATGCAACAATGTACCTGAAGAATGTCCTATGACATAGAAGTTTCTATGCAACATTGTACTTGAACATCTTTAATCTTACTTTCCTTTAGGTGCGAGAAGACCTGGAAACTAGGACAAAAGTCATGGGCGTCCTTGACATTTATGGTTTTGAGGTTTTTGAAGTAAGTGACAATTTTATAGATTCAGAAAATTTAGATTGTAGCCAAAGATTCAAAGATATGTTATTTAACCCAGTCCCTGATTTTAAATAACACATTTGTTACTGGAGTAGATCCTGGATTTTGATTGATTGATTGATTGGATACTTCTATAGCGCTGGTATCCATGCTACTTTAGCATGCTCACTGCGCTCTGGTTTCCTCAAATCTATTAAACAAAAAAGTCTTTAAACGTTTCCTAAATGATTTTCTGTCCTTTTCAATACTCCTCAAAGAGTGAGGTAAACTATTCCATAACTTTGGCGCTACCGTTTCAAAAGAGCGCACTCCGTACGACTTTTTTCTGTGTTCTTCCACACTGGGACTGAGTAGAGGATTTAACATGACCACATTCATGAATTCAACATCATCACATTCATGAATTCAACATCACCACATTCATGAATTCAACATCATCACATTCATGAATTCAAAATCACCACATTCATGAATTCAACATCACCACATTCATGAATTCAACATCACCACAGTCATGAATTCAACATCATCACATTCATGAATTCAACATGATCACATTCATGAATTCAACATCATCACATTCATGAATTCAACATGACCATATTGTACATGGTAGTCATATTTGTAGTTGATAAGCAAGGTTACATGATAGGCAGTTTTACACGTAGGCATTTTTTACATAGGTGTGATTTTTATATGTTATATAAATTATTATAATTGGTGATGAAATATGTCTAAATTAGTTATTAAGTTTTAGCAAGACCTTACCGTGTGTCATCGTTGTGATTGATAGTTGATTCTGGGAGACATAACCTCACAAAATTGCCACTGAATGCTGTCACCTTTTGTCTTGTATCTTATGTTTTTAATCCTTATCCTTACAGACAAATAGTTTTGAGCAGTTCATCATCAATTATTGCAATGAAAAACTGCAGCAAATTTTCATTGAGCTGACGCTGAAGGAAGAGCAGGATGAATATGTGAAAGAGGTGATATGAAAGTTAATATTGGAATGTACAACACATGAACAACCATAACACTTGTCTGTATTATATGTCTAGTCTAGTGAATAATTTTTATATCATTATTATTTGTGAGACCACACAATGTTTGAAAATGGCACAGTCAGTGTCTCATGAAATCCTTCATTAGTACATTTAAATTAAGGTGAATATTTCATCATCTATTTATTTAATAAATTATTTACTTTATATTTTTATATAATACTATATATAAATGCTGTATACTTACTATCGTTATATTCCAGGGCATTGAATGGATACATGTAGACTACTTCAACAACTCAGTCATCTGTGACCTGATAGAAAAAGTAAGTCTGAATCAACATCCTATACCCTAATTTTATATGTTTTACTTTCTGAAGAGCTTGTAGATATGATCTAGTGGTATGCGATGTCTGGTTACATTGGTAAAGTATAGCGTACATTTTTTGATGTTGCATTTTTCTAGTCAGAATTTAAATAACACTCAAAAATACTTCTTTTTTTCATCACTGTAAATTAATTAACTATATTTAAATTTGTGTTCTTTATTTTTTTTCTCTTTTCATTGCAGCAAAATCTGGGAATATTAGCCTTACTTGACGAGGAGTGCCTTCGGCCTGGTAACACATCAGACAAGACTTTCCTGGATAAGCTGGATGATAGATGTGCTAAGCATCCACATTATGAAAGTAGGAAATGCAAGAAGAACCAGTCAGACAAATCTTTGCCCCATGATGCATTTAGGTTACGGCATTATGCTGGCAATGTAAGTTATGGCATTATGCTGGCAATGTAAGTTACGGCATTATGCTGGCAACGTAAGTTACGGCATTATGCTGGCAATGTAAGTTACGGCATTATGCTGGCAATGTAAGTTATGGCATTATGCTGGCAATGTAAGTTACGGCATTATGCTGGCAATGTAAGTTACAGCATTATGCTGGCAATGTAAGTTACGGCATTATGCTGGCAATGTAAGTTACGGCATTATGCTGGCAATGTAAGTTACGCATTATGCTGGCAATGTAAGTTGGAAAATTCATTATTATTATTATTATATATGTGTATATATATATATATATATATATATATAATCCTCGAAATGTACAAGCTCAGAGTTAAAGTAAATTCTTACCACCTTTTATTGTCTTTCAGGTTTTATACAAAATCTCCGGTTTCCTAGACAAAAACAATGATCTCTTGTTCAGAGATTTATCTCAGGCAATGTATCAGTGCACACATCCAATGCTGCAGGAGCTCTTCCCAGAAGGTAAACAATATTATCTTTAGCTCTTGCTATGCACAATTTAAACTAATAGATTTTAAATTTCTTATGAAGAATTTACATGTGAGTTTTGCTTGTAGAATTTTGAGCAAAATCTTAATCTAATATCTCTCTCGGTGATCCAAAGAGTAATGCTGGCAGCTTGTTCCAAAACTAGAGTGATGAATAACAGATACTGCGCAGGTGAAGGGGGCTGGGGAATCTTTTATGAAAATAAAATGAGAAAGGCTCTGCAAATAAGTAATGGGTTCTGATAACAAGTAATGATAGCGTGATTGCTGTAGTCTTCATACTATAATTCAAGGAGATGGCTAGTTTATTTTAATTAGGATATTTCATATAAAGCCCACTGATCTTTATTTTTATTTTCTTGCAGGAAAACCATCAGAAAATTCTTTGAAAAGACCAGCAACTGCTGGCTCACAGTTTAAGGTATTTATAATGCTCAAAATATTACTCAGCTAGAACATGACAAATAGCAAATTCTTATTTTATACGAAGTTATATTTAACGCCTTTCTTTGCTTACACTAATGAAGCCTTCTTATGATTCTAAAATTTGTAAACTTTTTATGGTAAATTAAAAAGTAAAATATTGAAAAATATTAAAGGTCAGTACTAAAAGGGTAGAGTTGTGTTGCAAAAATGATTTTTTTATTTTTAAGATTAAAAAAAACAATATTAACAGACTTGTATGTTTTAAACAAATTTTTTCCTAGACCTCAGTGACAGACCTGATGAAAAACTTGAGTTCCAAGAATCCCAACTACATCAGATGTATTAAAGTAAGTCTCTGCAACTTTTTATTACAGGCATTAAATTAATGTAATTTTTTTTGTAACATCTGAGTTCCAACCAGACTTTGACTTGAACTTGTTCACATTTTACTTAATCTTTATTTTGAATCATTCCAGCCTAATGACTTTAAACAAGCAAATGTCCTTGACAGGGAGATAGTCAAACATCAAGTCAGATACCTGGGGTACGTCTACACAAAAGAAATCACTGTCACTTTATTATTTATTTAGTCTGTTTGATAGAAATGTTATGAATGAAAATGTAACAACAATATTTTAACAATAGTTCAAGATATTTGTTTTTTAAATTCACATATTTATTTATTATTATAGTTTCAAGTTTTTGTTTTGTTTCTTAAGCTTAATGGAAAATGTTCGTGTAAGGAGAGCTGGATATGCATTTCGCCAAGCCTACCCACAATTCTTATTCCGGTACAAGATGCTTGCGACAGAAACATGGCCTCATTGGACAGGAAATCCAAAAGATGGAGTGGAGAAAATATTACAAGCCCAGAATATATCCTCAGAAGAGTTTGCTTTTGGAAAAACTAAAATCTTCATCAGAAATCCTCGTTTGGTAATTTAGGCACTAAATGATGAATTAGAAATGCATTTTTATCACTGAATTTAAGATACCATACAATAATTGTGAATGTAAAAATTAGGCTTAAGGCAACTTTAAGTTTTGTTTGTAAAACATAAAAAAAAACTGATAATATTTAGGATTAATCCAACCATCTTTACCCAAATGTTACAAAAGTTACTTTGGAAATTACATTACTTGAATAATTCTTTTTTCCCCCACATTGATTGATTTTAGTAATTATTGTTGCATATTATATTTGATATATTTATATTTATGAAATTTTTTAAAAACTTATTGCGTTTTGTTACTTCAAAATATCTCTTTTATATTTAAAATTGATAGCTCTTTGATATGGAAGAGCTTCGTAGGGAGAGGATGCACCACCTGGCAACTTTGATCAGAGCAATGTGGCTGCAATTCAAACATAGAAAAATGTTCAAGCGCATGAAGGCCAGCCAGATTATTATTGCTGCCACTTTCAGGGGCTACTATGTAAGTATTGACCCAATGCTTCAATTTTTTCTTCATTAGAACATATGGTGTTGATTAAACTGTAATCTTTTTTTTTTTTACCTTCATACATAAAGGGCTGAGCCCAAGTAAAATAAACATTGATTTGAATAATTTTTTTATTTTCTCGCCATTTAAATCTTGTTTTTCATAGGCCAAGAAACGCTACCAAACAGTCAAAAAGTCCACTCTGATCATTCAGTGCTATACCAGAGGGTGGAAGGTAGGCAAACCCAAAAAAAAAAAAAAAAAATGAACCTTAAGCTTTTTTTATTTATTCACTTACCCCTTGTATATCTCAAATATTGAATATATCTTTTGCTTTCCATATATATATTTTTTTCTTGTCATTCAATTTTATATTTACAAGGCTAATGTTTTCAGTTTAAAAACATTAATTCAGCCTTTCAACAACAATGAAATTACTGTCAAGGGATTAAAAATCATTCAGTTGAGGGAATAAAGTAATTTTCAGTTTTAAGGTTATTGAAAATATTTGGTTCAAGAAATTTTAAATTCTTAATTTAGAAAAGTTTTACCAGTTTTGAGATAGAAGGGATTTTTAAAAGAAATATCTGTTGTAATTTCATTGAATAATTTATCTTAGTGTTTAAATTGCAAATTATTTAACACATCTTGAAATTCCAATTCTTGAAATCAAGAATTTATTATCATTTGTTCATTATCGAAGTAGTGAGCTTTGGTTCAGGGTTCAATGGACAAATGTTTCTGAAGAGAATTCAATATAGAGCTTTATAATTTGATCTATATTTAAATTAGATTAGTTTTTTGTATGTCCCATCAGTCTGTCAGTTTCCTGCAAGATTACCTTGCATGTTCTTCTTGAGCTAGCAAAGCATGGCTGTGTTATTTGAACGAAACGAAATATAATTTTTCCATTCCTTTTTATTTTTACTACCATTTTTGTATAAAAATGTATAACTTGCATTTGTGACATTTCTTGTCTAACTTTAATTGATGACAGCTGTCACTCAATTCTTTATAATATTTTTGTTTCAGTGACTTTACTTGTTCATTAGCTTATTCCTTGCAAAGGAATTCATGAAATGTATTTATGTGTGTAATGATTAAAGAATTAATTTAGCACTGTTTGAAGTTAAGTTGGCAAATATTTTATAGTGGAAGGTATGCAGATCCATTAGCGGGTGTTAACACTTAAAATAAAAAAAGTTAATCAATCATTCATTTGCCTTAATTACAATTGATTTGTTCTTCTATTCAAACAAGGACTGCCCAGTTTATTTTATGTTTGTTCATTTGCAAACAGACATTTATAAGTATATTTATAAATCACAGAATGCAAAGTAAACTAACTATGCCCTTAAATCTTTTAAGTATAAACATTTAAGAAGAAATAATTTGAACGGATGAAAAATGGGTGTAATTAACACATTTATTCTGCTACATCTGAGGGTTTTGCCTCATATTATTTGCTAGGGGATGCTCAGTTGAATTTGTCAGGAGCTAGCAAATAAACCAAATCTCTTCTCAAACTTCAGTATGTGTCAAAAATGTAACTCCAAGACTTCAAAGAAATTATTTTATTTCTAGGGAGGATTGTTATTTTTGTTTCTGAAATAATAAGAAGTGAATTGAGATCCTTAAAAAATATTTGTCTTAAAAAATGTATAAAAAATCTTGTGTGCACAAAAAGGATTCCATAATTTTATTTCTTTTTGAATAAAGGCTCCCTGCTCAAACTTAGCTAATGTGTGTAATTTCCCTCACATGACATATGTCATTACTTATGACCATGTTCATCCCTTATTATTTTAGGCGCGTGTCATTTTGCGAGAGCTGAAATTAGCCAAGAGGAGGGAAGAAGCAGCTACATATATATGCAAAATCTATCGTGGCTGGCAGGTGTGAAGGCTATATCAGCCAACAAAGAAATTTTTACCTCACATATTTTGCTTAATAAGCATAATTTGGCTTTTCCCTTTAAAATATACTTATTAATTTGATTCTTCTTTTAAAAAACATTTAAAAATTATTTTAAACATTAAAAAAGCAAAATTTGAGTGATTATAAAGAACTGTTGAAGTTAAACAACTTTTAATCAAAATAATTTTCTTAATTAAAGAATTAAGAAAGAAATTAAGTTGATCAAATATGCATATTTAACATACATAAGTAAAATAATTAGAAGAAGAAATCAATTTTTTTTTTTGTTTTGCATTTACCTCTCTGCTTTCTTATTTTTTTCTGCTCCTTTGATTGCTTTGCTTTTTAAATATATCTTTTGTTTAAAATGGAATGTTTTAACTCATATATTTCATAATTTACATAAAGTCTTTTAATGTTGGAGGTGCCTTGTTGGCTTTGTGTTGTTTATATTTTATTTTATTTGACAAATTATCTATCCCATTACCTCCCAGTAAGCTCAGTAGCCTACACAAGAGTTGCCTAGTTTAACAAACGTCAAATAGTTTTCTTTACCTGACAACTGTATTCATTCCCTACTAATCTAGTAATTCTATCAAATAACCTATAGTTTTTATTCACATCTTTTCCACATTGTAATCACCATAGAGTGCAGTTATATATTGACCTGTATGTCCCTTAATCCCTTATATTCATCAAATTTGACATCATTTTTTTCACATAATACATTTTTAAAATAAAAGTTTCAATCATTTTTTCATTTAAAAAGTCTACCATCACAAATATTTTTAGTAAAGGAATAATCACTTTGTCGATGCAAAAAAAAGTCAGAAAGTAGAGGGAGAAATTATTAAAAAGGAATAATATTTTAAAAATTCTGCCTCTTTTCCCAACATTTTGCTAATACAGTGGTACCTCGACATACGAGTGCCTTAACATATGAGATTTTTGAGATGCGAGGCATCAAGCAAGCTATATTTTGCTTTGAAATTCAAGAAACATTTGAGATACGAGGAACTAGGTGACCGAAAAGGCAAAGACCAGTAAAGAGAAAAGCAGTGACAAAAATTAAGCGAAAGTAACAAAAAATTGTACAGTAGCATTTAAGTTCTATTATAATTAAGTTCAGTGAAGTTTTGTTAAGTCCCGTAAGTTTAGGGATAAAGTGTAGCATTAAGAGTGTAATGAGTAAGTGAATTAAAGTGACCGAAAGAGTTTATCATTAACAGTGTAGCGAGTTAGTGAATGAAGTGAAGCTCCTCTGCCTATCTCCTATCCCCTACACCTCCGCCAACATCTTCCGTAAGCTCAAGTTCTCTGATTTCCAACATAAATACACTTTATAAAACCAGTTTATTTCTTTACATTCTTGTTTATTATGTTTTTATACAATATTTGTCATGTCTAAATAAATTTTTCTTATTAAAAAACACGTAACAAAAACAACTGGGGTGGCATTTTGGGGGCTGGAATGGATTGATGGCATTTCAATTAATTTCAATGTGGAAAATTGATTTGAGATATGAGCAAATTGACTTCGAGCAATAGCAAGGTTACGGAAGGAATTAAATTCGTATCTCAAGGTACAGCTGTAGTTCATTTCAGCACATTTCATAAATAAACCTGTTATGCTAATTTAAATTATAATGTTTTGTTTCCAAAGAATAGTAAAAGTGACATCATCTATTTTTGAACATTTATGTTTTTTGTTTGTTTAGCATGACGCCATGATTGTTTATCATTTTATCCCATCATACATTTCATATTTTTCAGTTTTTTAAATTATACTTTGAAGCATGTTCAATCTATATCTGTATGTAATTGGAGTGACCATTCTTTTAAGAAGATAGTAGCAACATGTCATGGGCTCTCTTACATTCAAGGATAATATGGAAGAGACTGCATTCAAACCTGTGAGTGAAATATTAAGAACAGTTATATGCTATTTTTACTGTTCTTAATATGTTATAATTCAAGAAATTTTGATTGGGTACATTTTAGACTAAATAATTAAAAAAATTCTATGTCTGGTATAAGTTTTGTTTGCTCGAAATATACCATGCTGGTTTAAGCCCAAGTCACTCAATCTAAAATTTAATTACCTTTTGTTTTTGTTACATACTGTCACATATTAAATAGTTTCTATGTATATGTAACCAGTAATAATGCCCAAAGGGCACTGGTTTATGACATTTTCAACACTCCTACTTGTTTTACATTGTTGAAAATTAACTGAAATAACAATGTGCCAAAAGTTTCATATCTTCAAATTGGTCACTTCTGCTTCAGTCAGTCCCTTACTAACAATCATTATTCAAATACTGAGTGTGTATTTATTTTCTATCATTACTTGTAGGTGAATGACTAACATCTGTTGTGCATTATTCATTTTTTTTTTTTACAATAATTTGTGTATCATTTAATAGAAAAGAAACTAAATACATCCTTTTTAATACAAGAATTGTGATACTCTGTTGCAGTTTTGGCTAAAAGGTTATGAAATTCATTGTTAATAACTTTATAAGTGGATGAATATAATTAGTAACTATTTATATTTTTATACAAATTTTGACTTAAATATATTGGATAAATACCACCAATTGCTTTTATAATTATAAACATTTTTAAAAAAAATGCTGTCTACTATTTAGATGTAATGTTTTTTTAAAAATTCTATTTATAGTTATGTGTAAAAGATTTTCAACATGTAATGGAGTTCATTTATTCCCATTTTACATCCAACAAGACCAATAACTCACAATCATCAAAGATTATCATTTATTTGAAAATGTTAATGCAAATATATTAATATTTCTCTTCCACCTCATTGTTATGAACTTTGCTATGCTGCAGGCGCGCTGTTTGCTGGCCCAACTCAAGCACGAAAAGCATCTCAACAACTGCGCTACCACCATTCGCAAAACTTACCTGGGCTGGAAGGTCTGCAAAATTTCCTACCACCATTTATCTCGTAACGCTAAAACTAATATCTCTTTGGTTCATTTTTGTTCAGTGCACGATCATCGTACCAGGTATCACACACGCATGTCAAATAGGCTAATACAATCTTTCCTTAACAATGAACTGGATGTGTCTCTGTTGAATACCAAACAATGAACCGGATGTATCTCTGTTGAATACCATGGCTTCAAGTTGATCAGGTTTTATCTATCCACTAAAGTTTGGGGACTAAAATTATATACATATTTTTACTTGAAGTTAGTTGAAGTTTTACATTTTAAAGAACTCATTTTACATAAGCCAACCCATTGAAAAGTTGTTGAGTTTAACCAGCACTGAGACTATGCAACAAGAAGACAAACCTGGCATCTCACAAGACACATCTCATGATTATATTCTGTCCTATTAATTTTTTCTATTTTAGGTGTGTTTGTTGCCTATACATTTTTGGCTGTATTTTTGTTTCCAATAAATTGGTACTGTCATCATAAAAGTATGTCTTTTTAGGAAAATAGAAAAAAAAATACAGTTTTAAGTCATTGAAACTGCATTAGGAAATAGTTGTCTGCATTTATCAACAAAATACATTTAAGGGGTACATTTATAGTACAGCATTTGATATTTAAATTCCGTTTTTAATACACTAGGAATGTAACTTATTTACTGAGAGCATACGACAAATACTTTACAATTTATGTTCCATTAATCATAGAAAAACATAGCAAGTTGCGTAGTATTCATGAAGTACAGAATTTACTCAAGAGAAAGGGACTTATAAGTCTGTGATGTTTTATATAAATTATTTTAATTTTGAAATAGGAAATATTTTTACTTTGGAAATATAACATTTTTGCATGTTTAGATAAGGATACTCTTGCATGTCTGGACATTATTATATATATTTTTGTGTATTTCTAAAATGTAATAGATAGCAGGTTGAATATATCTTGTATCAACCAAAAAAATGCTGTAGTTACTACCCAATGTTAGCAAGAAATATGTATATTTTTGTGTGTACACAGCTGAATCCTCTGAACTGCTAGTCTGTGATTCTACCAAAGTTGGTAAAAAAAACCTCAATTTTTCCCAGCTGTGAATTTTTATAAACAAAATTTTGCTTTGTGAAAGACATTCTCTTTTTTCTTGTTTGATTATTTTTTAATTTTTTTTTTAATTAAAAAAAAATATTATTTCAACAGGTTAAAGACTGAATGCTGAATGAATGAATTTCTCAGATTAAATTGTGTTCATGCTTTTAGAAGACTAACTTTAGCCTCTCTTATAATATTATCTTATAGATATTATTTTCATCTTTGTCAATTGTTTTTTGTTATGGCTTATATTGTACTAGTGGCAGTCATTCTCAGTTTTATCAATTATTTACAAAAAGATCATTTAAAAGTTTTAGTGTTAAAAAAAAAGAATATCCTGATTACAATGGATGCATTAATATTTGAACTATCAGTTGTCACCATGCAATTATGACATCATTTTATAACAGTGTTGTTTGCATGTGTTGCATTCCCATCAACAATCATGCTCATATTTTTACAATGGTTTTTCTCTCACCTGCTCCCATCCAATCTTAAGCCCACTAATCTTGTCTCATTTCTGACCCAGCCAAATACACCGTCAACTTTTGCAATATTGAACACAGGATAGAAGCATTATACCGTTGGGTTGATTAGACTAGCCACAAGTCTTAATTTTATAAGATTGGATTAATACTGTTAACATTATAAAAAATTTTTTAAAGAAAACTTGAGGGCTTTTACTTTACTTTTGCAATACATTGCAAAACTTCACATATATTAAGAATCAGTTTTCATAAAGTGATAATGAAATGAAATGTTTATGGATCTGCATTATATGTACAAAGAACAATATGGAATTTATTTGGGAAAAAAACTACCCTTGTCAATAACAATAAACCATAGTTTGTTTATCAAGATGGAGAGATACAACTGTTTGAGAAAATTTAAGTTTGCACAGCTTCAGTCTCCTGATAAATGTTCTATTAAAATTTGTAACATTTAAAAAAGTAATAGTAAATAATAATTTTTATATTTTTTTAAAGAATAAATAGAAAACGTATTAATACTTTTGATAAGGATGAAAATAATTGATTATCCTGAATGTATTACATTATATTAGCCTTTTATTAAAAAAAAATTATGATTTATTTTAAAATTTTTTTTTTAAAAACAATGTCTCTTGTATGTGTTTAGAATAATACTTACTTTTTTTTTTTTTTTTTTTTTTTAAAGATAAAATATTAGTATTATTCTAAACACATACAAGAGACATTTTTTTAAAACAAAGTCTGTTGTATGTGTTTAGAATAATACTAATATTTATTTAAAAAAAAGGAAATATCTAAATGACAAGCTTTTCAAAGAAAGTGTGTCCAAGTTTTTATTTAGTTACTTATTTGCATACCTTTATGGAAGAAACACTAAGCGGGGTTAAGCTCAATTCTGATTGCATTTTAAGCTTGGCGTAAATTAAATGTTCTGTGTTTCAGGCACGAAAATTGCTGGCAGCCATGAAACGAGAGAAAAAGATTTTGTGGGCCAACCAAGTGATCAATAAATACTATAGGGGATGGAAGGTGCGACAACAGTACAGGCCAAAGTTCAGGCGGATTGCTGGACCAAAAGTGTCAAGATTTATGATAACAGCTCTGGTAAGGTTAAAGTCAGTGCAATGACCAAATGCATGTAAAAAAATATGGATTACTTCTACTTGAAATGTTTCATGATTTTACTGTCAGCATTATGAGATGCGTTCTCCTCTATGGATCAGAGTGCTGGAAAACATCTAATCCATTGGAACAAAACTGGCAGTTTACATGACCAGGAACCATATCGACATATTGTTAGAGTTGGCTAGGTCATGTTTTTAGAAGGCTACCTTGCTAATATTTTTGGAAAGATTTCAGATAAACAGTCATTTAAAAGTAAAACTTCACAGGCATCTGTCACAGTAAAACTGTATAGACATCTGTCACAGTAAAACTGTATAGACATCTGTCACAGTAAAACTGTATAGACATCTGTCACAGTAAAACTGTATAGACATCTGTCATAGAACAAAAGTAAAGGATCAGAAGAATTGAAACCTGACACTTCATACAAGCTATAGCCAAGAAAAACTACTTTTGTCTATGGGCCACTCCTGTGAAAGCTATTCCTATCAGAGTGAATGAATTAATGAGTATAACAGTTATTGTGAAAACTTATTATAATTTATGGCTTGTTCTAAAATTGTTGATTATAAATTAAAAAAACAACAAATATAATTAGTATATCTACTCATATCTGATTTAGTTAATGCTACTCTTAAGTATTTCCTCAAATATTTTTTTTATCTTATCTGTAACAGAAAAGAATGTACCTCCAAAAATTAAGAAAGAATTTACCTTCCATGAGTCCTATCAGTGAGGACTGGCCAACTCCTCCTAGTCGATTTAAATCTACATCTGAAGAACTTAGGAAAATCTTTCATCGCTGGAGGGTGGGTGTAACTTATGTTTATGTTAATAAGCTTAATGTTAATATACTCATAGATACATATCAACAAAAAACACAAACATAAACATACATACACAATAGGTAAAAGCTAAATATTTGTTTTTTTGCTGTTTTTGTAAACTATGTTATGTTTTGCCAAAACATTTGATGAAGGATACTGAACTTTCTAAATTAAGCTGAAGCTAAGTTCACTCACTTTTAATATGGTTGACTTTGCACCACGCTTTGAGCCTTTGGGGATGAAGCGTCATTTTCAAATAAACTTTATTATTATTATTATTACTTTGAGCTTTTTTAAAGCACAAGGGCTTCCACAACAAACTTATCCTAAAGCGTACCCATTTAGTTAAGGATATAGTTGAACAAGGTATGTGGAAGCTTTTAAACTCGTGCAATGCAAGGCTACCACTGACAAGCTTACCCGAGACCTGTACAAATTTTGGCAGACTTTTTAAACTTACCCAAAGTCATAATATCACTGACAATTTACCCAAAGGTTTTTATTGGCAGAGAGCATTCCTTAAATGTAAACTTAAACAATGGAGTAAGGTTATCATAAAGTTAAACTGAAAAATCTATTTCAATTTCCAAGCCATATGACAAATTCATGCAGTCGGCCACCTCTCACTTGTGGCATCATTTCCTTCAGTTTCCCTTTTATCATATTTAAATATGTATGAGATGTTATGAAAAGAAAAAAAAAACAAATCTTCGATTAGACATTGCTAATGAAAACTGGTCTACTAATTCAGTGTGCTAAGTACAGAAGTCGGCTTGATCCAGTCACAAAGGAAAAGTTAAAAGAAAAGATGATTGCTAGCAACCTGTTCAAAGACAAGAAAGAAATTTACCCAGCCAGGTGAGTTGTATGGCCACAAAGTTGAGCTGTTATGTTTCAGTTTAAGAATAAAGAAGAGGGTTGGGTCAAAGTTTGGAATAAACCAAGTCTAAGGAAAGGGAGAAGTCAATCTTTACTAAATCTTTACCAAACAGGAAAAAAATGTTTTTTTGGAGTTCATGACAATTAATTTGGAGTTTAAACTGGTAACAATAGTGTGAACCAACTATGGACATGCGGCTGTAAGTTAAGGAAGCTTCCATCCCTCTGACTTTTAAGATGCTCTTGAACATGAAATCTAAAATCGACCTGCAAGTTGAATGCACCTGTTATGGATGTAAATCTCAAGAGGAGCATCAAATATCAAAAGTTTTACATTAAAATTTGTATTAGTGAAAACAATTCAAGTATCTTCATTTCTCTACAAATCTAGTGTTCCCCAACCATTCCAAGGTGACTATGTGGACATCAAATCAAATGTCAAGTGGCAGAAACTCTATAAATCTACACAAGATGCCTCTATTATTTTCGCTGATAATGTCAACAAAGTGAATAGAGCTGATGGCAAGGTAACTCTTTTAAAATTTAAGACCAGATATACTTAAGTTCAATTTAATTTTCAGTTATCATTGAAATACTAGGGATTCAGTCGTAGTTATCATTCAAATACTAGGGATTCAGTAGTAGTTAGTATGTGGAATAAGCCAACAGGGTAAAGCAGGTTATATTTTTTATGAACAAGGTTTTTTGGTTTTTAACAGAATATATCTAAAAGGGTTTATGAGGCTGAACAGTGTCTGGTCTATAAATCTATATCCATGTACTGACAAATGAGACAAAAATATCTAAAATGACTGAGTAAATATAGAGGCTAAATAAGTTCCAGTATAAATTCAACTTAAGATTTACTAATACTACTACAGAAGGTAATCTGTCAATTTAGTTGTCTTTTTAAAATTGTTTCACGCCTTTCAAATTACTGAAATTGCCTCGTTTATAAAAAATAATGATTAAACAACACATATCACTGACCAACCTACTGTGCATTGAAATAGATTTCTTCGAATCATATTTTGCTTTTTTCCAGATGGTGAGCAAACTACTGGTGCTAAGCACACAAGCCTTGCTTGTACTGGACCCTAAATCTTTGGCCCTAAAATACAGAATTCCACTGGCAATGATTCACAAGATTTCTGTCTCTCCTTATAAGGACAATTTGTGCATTTTCCACTTGCAGAGGGTAAGAGGCTATTAAATGCAAAGTTTTTTCTTCAGTTTCTGCACAATTTATTACTTTTAGTTTTTGGCAATTCCTATCATTCATACACAATCTAATCCTATTATTTATACACCATCCATCCTTTTTATATTGAATGAAATTAAAAGCATGGTTCAGACTTATTAAATTAATGCAAACATAATTGACTATCAGCAAATCTTGCTACAACAATGCATATCATTCTGAAATGTTTCAGTATTTGCTGTGATATTAACCATTAACACTATAAATTCTATTTATAATTTTTACAAATCCTTTTAATACTTTTTAAAAAAGACATTTGTACTATAAGCATAACTTAGTTTTAAACCACTTACTGATGAACACAGTTGTTGTCTTACTCACTTACAGTCAAATTAACCCACACAATTTTGAACATACATTGCAAGTTAATAAATAGTCATCATTGAATACAAATTATGAGTATCAAGAATTAATTTAAAACTTTGGTCTTTTTTTTCCGCTCTCACTGAAATCTATGATAGAAATCATTTTTAAAAAAAAAAGAATATTTTTACAACTACCAGCTAGTCAACATTAATTTTTTAAGTATTTGATATTATTCTTTGCTAAGTTCCAGTTTTTAGGATACCAAAACATTGTTTTACTAGACACTACCTGAATCTCTCTAGTTTTTATCTTAATCATTCTGATGTCTCTTTATAATTCCATGCATTGCAAGGATTACTGCTAAAATGGATATTTTGAACTTTTCTCAAATAGTTACTTTCTAAAAATGACAATGTCTTATTCTAAAAGTTGTCAGCCTACTTACCCTTTCTCTTTCTGATGGTAATCAGAAATATTTAAAATTATTTTAATTTTTTTGGCTTTTCTTAAATCTCTTTTAATGTGACAGTTTGATACAAAATATGTCTTTATTTCAAATAAATGAAACAATAATTACACACATTTTTGGATTTGAGCACTAAAAACTATGATGTTTCACAAAACTAGAAATGTAATGGATGTCCTTGACAAAACGTCACTTAATAGAAATGGGTTTCCTATTTTTCAACCCAAAATTTATTTTTTTTACAGTCAAATACTGAACCGGTAATAACCAGAAAGATGTTTGATTTTCTGTTTTCACTGTCTGTCTCATCTAGCACTCACAAATTCTGCCTCCTCTGTTGTCTCAGCCTCATACTCCTGTACTACAATAGACTTATCTGTAATTATCAATTCTTGTGCCACAATTAATTGTCTGTTATCTGCAGCTATCAATTATTGTGCTACTATTAATGGTTGTGTTATCCACAACAGTCATTTTTTTTGTGTCTACATTCATCAGTCTGTACTCAACCATTATCCCTTGATAGAAATTAGCTCCTTTAACTAACAATAAAATTATTTCATTGAATATGTTCGATCAATGCCAACAATTGAAAATAATTTATTCACAATTTTAAATTAAATAAAATTGACTGAACTCCTAATTAAAAATATCTTTCCATGTGATAAATTCAACAAAAAAAAATAAAAAATTCAACAAGATCTAACTTTTAGAAAATCATCGGCTTCCATGATTATTATTAATAATAGGCAGTTCATTTGGCGATTGATGATAAAGGTCTTTGCAGCTCTTATAATTAATATCAAATAATCAATATTGCTCTAACTATTTGATGTTTAACTGCACCTTTAGAGGTTTTCTATTGTTCTCAGCAACATTTCATAAATAGCAAAGGAAAAAACAGTTCATTCTTTTGTCGTCAACCATGTCTAGTGATATTATGGATGAATTTATTTGAACAAGAAAACTAATGGAAACCTCAAACATTTTAAAAACAATTCTGACTGGTAATGCTTTAACAGATGGTTCAAAAAAAAAAAAAATTCAATGTTATTTTGTTTGTTTGTGAAATGCTACTTATTAACAGCTAATGGAGGATGAAGAAGATGAAAGAGATGAGGAAGAAGATGATGATGGCGGACGAGTGAGTTGAGACCTTGAGTTGCTTTTTATTTCCATTGATTTTTATTCCATGTTACCTGTTTCATCTAAGTCCTAGTAATTTGCTCAGATTTGATTTGTAAAAATCAAGTATGTACAAATTTACTAGATTCCATGAAAACAATTTAGTTTAAACATGGAATGAGTTTTTAGGAATTCAAAATAAAAGAGAATGGTGTTGTTCAGCAGCATGCAGATGGAATGACCTTTTCTTTCACTGTTTGTTATCTCAAGCTTAAGCTCTAGTTTTCATGTTATTTATCTGCATCACTGTTTACTGACAACAGTCTTATCTTAATTGTAAACTTGCCTTCTCTCAGCTTTTCATTGATGCATGCAACTCTTATTTCAAGATTCTGTTAATATTTTTTTTTTGTAATTGAGTGAATTAACTTGAACGTTTCATTAGTTTCATTCAGTTTCAATTGGTTAGTTTTGTATAACGTTTTCAAATGCAAAAATTATTTGTTTTTTTTCAGTCACTTTGCATTTTTTATATGAACTGTTAATTGGGTTACTTTTGCACAAACTGACATATGTTGCTACCAGTAGCCACTGTCCAAAATTGTGTCTTAATTCTCTTCAGGTCTGGTTGTTGTGAAGCTCATTTTGTCACTGCCTACATGTTTGATTGTTGCAACTACAAAAAAAACAATAATTAAATGTTAATAATGTAGATTCAACTTTAAATACAAATGCTTTTTAATCTCGAACACAAAATATTTACATTCAAAAATATAAATCAAATTTTTTTTTTCTATCAAGTCTTCTTTTTATGCTGACACTACTTTATCAAATTTCAATATTTATGTCTATGTGCAGTTGAAAACATCCAAAATAAAGCTCAGAATTAGTTTTTATTTTCATTTAAAAACTAAAGCAAAAATTTTAATATTTGAAAAATGTAATTGATCTTGATTTGGTTTACAAGTTATGTCGGACCAACTTTTTGATGAAATATTATTTTAATTATTTATGAATATTTATTTAACTATAAATGGTGTGAATTCTTGCTCTCTCTAAGATCTTTTTTTAAAACATAAATTTGAGATAAATGGAAGTTTGTGGGGTGGAGGAGTTTGCCTTGATGGAATTCAGTTGGAAGATGAACAGCAAAAAAAACCAATTATCTTGTTAGCAAATTATAAACTCAGTCAAAGTGTTTTAAAAATATGTGGTTGTGTGATATAAAGTTTTTATTTACAATATATACATTTTGGAGTAAATGTCTTGCAAAATGTTCAGTATATTTGATTAGGCTGAAGGAAGAAGGAAAAAAAAGGGGGTGGGAGGTGGCCGTAGTATTATTTTTTTTACTGAAACATGCATTATAAGAATAAAGGAAAACACAATACTTACTTCTTCTTTTTTATCACATTACGGGGAGCCACTTGATATTTTCTGAAGGAAAAATGTTTCATTAGAAATCTGTTTTTGCCTTTATTTGTTGCATGGACTATCAGTTGTCTTTCAGCTTAAAATTATTGCAGTCATTTATAAGAATATGATTTGTTAAAGTCATTAGAACACTGTACCACATAACGGATAGTTAGTGATGCTGTTTTCATAAATAGAGCTCCAGCATTAAATTTGTGAATCCATTAATTAACATTGATTAAGTGGTAAAATAAAGGCCAAAAGGTGGGTTATATTTTTTCCATGCTAATGGCAATTTATATCAAATAATACATCATTGTTTTTTCTTAGTGTATACATTTTGTCTTAATCTTTCCATATGATTGCTCTGCAAATTTATTAATTTTTTTTGTGTAAATAGAAAATATAAAACTCACTAAGAAATTGCTAATTTCCTTCATTTCACATTGTTTTCCAGGAGAATGGAGACATAGCATCCAAGAAAGGAGATTTTATCTTCAGCACAAGTCATGTGATTGAGGCAGTGACAAAGACATTGATGGTCATCCAAAATAGTATCGGGAAACCACCTGAGGTTCAAATTTTACCCCAGTAAGTTTTTAGCTAAGCTACAAACTTTTATTATAATCGTCATCAAAGTAAAATGTCAACCTAAAGCTACCAAGAATATGTAAACAATGTATAGCTTCAAGAGAAAAGGAATTTATTACAAAAACTTTATTTAATTATTTACTGTAGTCTAGTTAGCTTGAAATTTCGTGATTATTAATTTTCTTTATTGAAATAAAAACTTACATCGTGGTCTACATGTGCAGCTGCTGTACTAGAGAAAATCCCATTTTTTATTTAGGACAAATATTAGTCAAAACCAAAAGAAATAAATAGAAAAGGAGATATTTATTATTTTGATTAATATGGTGATGAATATTAAATGACAAATAAATACCAGAGAAGTGACAGGGCTTTATGGTTTACATTTTTTCCTTATCTATCATATATCTAGGTTGCAAGCAGATTTCAGAGGTTCAACAATTCAAGTTTCCTTCAAGAAGACACAAACTGATGTTGCCAATGGGAATATCAAAATTGCTAGGAAAGGAAATAAACTAGACATCATCGAGTCATGATTCAAGATAGTTAGAATCACTGAACACTCCATACTAGTATCCCAATTTACTAGTTCAAGATAGTATCACTGAACTCTCTGTACTAGTATCCCAATTTACTGGTCTTGTTTTTCAAGCATTTAAAATTTTAAAAAAAACATGACAAAACTTTTCTTTCCTCTAAAGACAAGTTAAATTGTTTTCTCCACTGGAAGTAGATATGCTGACTTGCTTTACACAAGTGAATTTTACGTTTTAGTCTGAAATTTTGTTATCTTTTAACCAAACTATTGAGTGAATGAAGTTGACCAATGTATTGGAGATCTGAATTCGTGTGTAATATGCATGAGTCAAAAAATGCAGCTTTCTTCATGCAATGTTCACCTTTTACAAACCTCGCCTTGATTTATTTCCCTTTACTCTGCACTTTGTGGCTTCAGACATTTTAAAACCTGGATCTGTCTATACAAGCCAAGAATAGCTAATTTGATTGACTTGTACACAATGTAACAATATATATTTATAATGTTGAAATGCTCTGCTAGTCGTATTCATGTGTTTTGTAAAAATGTATCACTATATTCGTTATTAATGCTGTAGACGACTTGAGAAAAATAACACTATGTTTAAGTAGTTTGAAGACGATTTATGTATAAATATTTGCTTTGCCGCCCTAAAATTTATTTGTCCATTATTTCATCACCATCCTTAAGTAATCAACTGCAGTCTCGACATGATGAAATCTTTGTTTTGATCAATAGTACAATAACTTTCTGTCTACACATCAAGCTGTGTTTATTGGTGCTTTCAAATCATCTTGATATTTCTCAATGATAAAACTAGGGACATCCACCTGAAACGAATTCCAAGAATGAATAGCTTTAAATTTTTCAATCAACGTTCTCATGCATGTTATTTAGCATACAATAAGCTCTGCTAAAATTTATATATATTTTTAAAAAAATGAAAACGCAATGAACTAAAGAGCTCACTCATTGAAATAGCATAATGCAACAAATAATCCTGAAGTTGGTGTTGAACACCACATGGATTTGTGGACATTCGTTCTTCAATTTTCAATCATATTGTTGTCCCTCAATAAAACAGATTCTGTACATTTATTTAAGTGCCAAAACTTAGCAATGACTTTTTATTTATGATTTTAAAAATAAATATTTAGAAAATATTAAAAACTTAGAATATTGGTGAAGGGGAAAATAAAATACTTGAAAGTATTTTTAGCGTTAAAAATTTTTTAGCCATCCTTTGACTTAATTTGTTTAATATTTAAAGTTTTTAAAAGAAATAAAAATGCTGTTGATTTTCTATAGCTTTAGAATTTTATCAAATGATGTCTTAATTAAATGGGATTAAACTGAACAATTGAATTCACCATCAGTAACTTGACCTGAACATTCAGGTTTCCAACATGTTTACTGCCAACAAACTCTTTGCATCTGACAATTCATTCAATTCTGACATTTATCAACACTTATAAAGTCTGGGTTTTATAACTTCCCCATAACTTTATCCAAGCAAGTGTAAATATTAATTGAGCTTTACCATAATGTATTGGCTAATAAATGCTAATTATTTTCATGATAATAGTATTTAGAAGAAAGAAAAAAAAAGCATTGACCCAACACAACCATTCGTATGACTTTAAGAGCGACAAGGAAAAATTAATCTTGCCTGCCGACCAAAAGCAAAGACACAGAATTGTAGTCGTTTGAATCACCTACTGTTACCAAAGTTACTTGACCGCAACTGTCCTCAAATAATTGTCATAATTTTTTATCTAAATTGATTTTGTGTCCAATGTGCATTACCAGATGAAGACAGACAGAGACAAGTTTTTTCAAGTTTAAATTAACAATAGGAAAGGGACATGCCAGAAAATGTATGCAATGAGCTGAGCAGTGAGTACTTGGCTCACAATGACGCCACATGTGAGAGGTGGCTGACTGCATGTGACAGGTGGCCGCCACATGTGAGAGGTGGCCGGCTGCATGAACTTGTGATATGGTTTGGAAATTGAAAGAGATTGTTCAGCTGAACTTTTTAATAACCTTACTCCATGCTTTAAGTTTACATTTAAAGAATACTGTCTGCCAAGAAAATCTTTTGGATATGTATGTCAGTGGTATTATGACTTTGGGCAAGTTTAAAATGTCTGCCAAAATTTGTACACACCAAGTCTTGGGTAAGCTTATCAGTGGTAGCCTTGCATTGCACAATTTGAAAAGGTTAACTATAAACCAAGTGGGTACACTCTTGGATGAGTTTGTTGAGGTAGCCTGAGCCAACCATGGGCTTTAAAAAAAAACAACTCAACCTGAGCATAATTATTACTGAACATGAAACTCTTCCACAAAACAGACTTTCTGAAAATCCTGCAAAACACAACATTTTTAAACGACTGCGAATGTAACATTCACATTTTTGTAGTTGAAATCTCCTAAAGACAAGCCTTTATAACCATTGATATTTCCCAAAACTTAATGATGTACTTCGAAATGTAGCTTTAAAAATTAATGAATTATTAACAATAGAAGGGATCTGCTGACGTTTGCTAATCTTTTCTTTTTTTTTTCAAATCAACATTTCTTTGGACCAAACAGTAGAGCTTTCAGATGTTGAATTTTTGCAAAATTACCAACCTCAATTTGAATTTGTCTAATGTTAAATTATGCAAAAATTGCCCACCTGAATTTGAATTTTGTTCTTCTTGTTGCTATACAGAACAGTGGTGGCTGATGTGTGATGTACATTTATACAACCAATGAGTATAAAAATGTGTAACATTCATCATGTTTGTTGTCTTTTGTGTTTGTAGTTCATTGAAGAAAAAAACAGTTTAAGTGCCATCTAGTAGCCCTGTTTAAGGTCAACTGTTGATGGGCGTTATCAAGCAAGTTATGAATGTCAACATAATTTATTTATTTGGAATATAAACGGAAGAAGGGAAACCATATTTTTTATTTTCTTTCTTTTAAACAATCATTTTGTAGGCCACCCCTACTGTCTTACACAGGGATTTCCTTTTCATGTAAACAAGAGCCTATTTAAATAAAACGTTTTGCATGGTTTTGATCTGAGCCATTTTAATCTTAAAAATATTTGTTATTTTTCCCCCGTTACAAATTATGTTTATGGTCAATATTGAAATGCATAATGTGTATGTAAAGGAAACAGCACATACACTGTAGCCAGCAACATATATTTTTAACTATCTAGTTTATTCTAGGATTTTCTCCTGTTTTTTCAAGTATACATTATTTTGTGATTAAATTTTACTGTATAGAGCAGATAAGACACGTTTCCTATTTGGTCCTTTGTTAAGATAAAATATTTTTTTTAAAGTTTTTTAATTAAAAATGACTTTCTTGTTAATTGTTTTTGTTTGACCTAAAACAGGATCATACGAAGACAATACAAAAAAAAAAAAAGATTTTTTTAATGGAAAAACAATTGAAGGGCCGAGTAGAAAAAGTACTTAAGTGTATTTTTGCAGTTTTTGAGAAAAAAAATGAGTTTTAAGTTTTTAAATTCTTATTTACATCCATAAAAGGCTGCTGGAGGTAACTCTGTATCAAACACTTATGGACATTTTTCATGAATGATATTTACAGCAATAATTCAGGGGAAGTAATCAAATATAATGCCAGGCTTAACTCATTTTTGCAAAATTGTAACTTAAGTACTTTTTCTACTCGGGCCCTTCAATTTTTATTGAGGAAGTTACTAATACTAATAGAAATATATTTTTTTAATTTTTTGTTTGTTTCAAAGAAGAAACTTTTATTTTTAAAAATCAGATTGTTCAATGTTTATTTACTTTTATATACATCCTCTAAACATTGGATATGCTATTTAATTACACATTTTTCAGTAGAGTTTCTTTGGTGATTGAAATATTCCACAAATTTGTGTACCCAATTTTGGCTCTGTAGCTCATCCACAACTAACTTGACTATGCTCATCTCATAGTTTTTGAACTGTGGAAATGCTCATTCTTGTTAGATGGACATGTATTGTATTAGATGTGAGGAATCCTTTTTACTGTCATACTGAAACTAGCCAGACCAATGCTTACATACTGTATTCATTGTCTCACCCTTCACTTAAAATGGGTGAGCAAAATAATATGGGCTTGTATTATTTTTTCCCCCATTATATTATATAATAAATTTGCTTGTTAAATAATCTATATTGTGTTCTGTTATAAATAGTATAACCTCAAGTCTATAAGTGTGTACATGTTATTTATTCAATCTGAATCTTGTCTATTTGACATCTTTCAATTATGTTGACAATCTTTTTTTTTCCTTGTTTTGTCCACAACTATCTCATTATAACTGGTGCTTATGTTGTTATATTGATGTTGCTAATTCTTATATTATTCTATCAATGTTATATATTAGCTCACATTTTTTTTTTCTAATAAAGTTTTACAAATGTATTTGACAGCAACATTGAAATCATTTGTGGAATTGCTTTATGATTTATTTACTTTAAGACTAACAATCCAAAAAAAGCATCATTTGTAACTGTAATGCAGTGAAGCTTAACTTAGCATAGAAAATGTCTAGACTTTGTTATTTATTACTTGCTTAGGACAATAGGTTAGATAAAGTAATAGAATCTAGCCATTATATATCAAAAGAAAATAGAATGTAGCTTAGCTGGTGTATGTTGGACAAAGTTTATAGAATCTAGTTTAGATGAGCTTTGTACTTGTAATTGACAATATTTTAATGATTAAAAGGAAACTTTAAAAAAAAAAAACACTTGCAATTCGGATAACAGTTTTAATGGCATAGAAGTTATCCACCTTAAAGTCATTGCAATATAAAATCAAATCCACATGAAATCCAACATATTCATGCAATTTTAAGATTATTATCAGATACCAATTGTGTCTATCTAACACAGTGGTTCTCAACCTTCCTAATGCAGCGACCCTTTAATACAGTTCGTCATGTTGTGGCGACCCCCCAGCCACACAATTATTTCTGTTGCCACTTCATAACCGTAGAGTATATGCATTTTCAGATGGTCTTAGGCGGCCCACGGGTTGAGAACCGATCTAGCACATGAGAAATTAACCAAAAATAGCTGCCTTCTGGAATAAGTCACAATGTCGCACCTCCAAACCCCCTTACACACACACAAACCAATGGACACTAAAGTAATCCTGTGATGTCTTTGGCTATAATTTTAATAATTTTCAGTGTACTTCTTAGCTAACAGTCCGTAGTTATTTATACTTCATTAGTTTACAATCAAAACTTCTTTATGCTTGTTTGTATTTACTGCCTGATTAATTTTGGCTTACTGTATAACATTGAAGATTTGGGGTCTTTTGTTTCCAATGTTATGAGTTGATTGATTTTGTGGCTTGGAAACTTAGTTATTTATATTCATATCGTTATTCTATCAATACAATCTGAAAGAACCAAGATGTGTAATTTTCTTGTTATTTTATTGTGTCATATTCAGTGTACAATTGAAAATCAGCCGTGTCTAGAAATGTAATATTCAAATACTTATGCACCATAGTGTCTCAACATGTGATCAGCGAACATTATACATTAAGTATACAGGAATCAAACCGTTTGCCACTTACATCATACAAAAATCAAAGCTTTTTTTTTTAGTGTAGCTGGTCCATAAAAGAGTTCCCATGTATCAAATATGTTCTGTAAAATGATGCGCCCAAACTTGCCTTTTTTGTATAGTTACCATAAGCAATGAATTTAATATAAGACTAACACTAATACAAAAAGAAAATGATGTTACTTCAATAACAAAAAATTTAAACACAAATTCTCTCAGACTATAAAGGCAAGGTCTGCATAAATAAGAACATCAAATCTTCCCTTAATCAGTGAGGTTTACAAAAATCTTTTCCATTTCGTAAGAAATGTTGTAATCATAAGCTGGGCAAATAAGCATTTGTTTAAATGAAAAGTGATTATAGAATCACAAAAATTTATCATGTAACCCAATAAACAGTGTCTTTAATAAAAAAAAAATATCCTTATGTAATAAATCAACCCAAATTATAACAGCTTAGTTTCAAAGAAATGTAAATAAAATGACTCTTCAAGTTCAAGGTAATAAACCTAAGATTTAGAAGCTCAACAGAGACTTTTCTAAATGCTCCAAGTCCACTTGATCATGGAATGGGAACCAAGCTGCTGGTAGATGGGCGGTGAGCTTTTCAATGATAGGCTGGAGTTGATCAAACAACAGCTGGCTGCCTTTCTCAGACAGGTGAAGACCATCATCAAGAAGTGCAGTGAAATCCTGCAACAGACATTTTGCCCGCTTACAGGAATTACAAAACTAAAGTATTTTGATAGCTTACATAACATATGTAGTACATAAATTTTCATAGTTAACAAAATATATGTTTAGATTTTAAATATTAGTGAATGCAGCTTTAAAATAAAATGTTTCATTTTCAATACACAAACCAGATAGGAGCCGGAATTGATACTGTTGTTAATATACAACATGCAGATATTGTCACATACAATCCTATCTGGCCGGAATTGATACTGTTGTTAATATACAACATGCAGATATTGTCACATACAATCCTATCTGGCCAGAATTGATACTGTTGTTAATAAACAACATGCAGATATTGTCACATAACAATAGCGGTTGCTCTGATTAAAATGGTTCAAACTAGCATCATCCAAAAATGACAAAGTAGAAATTATGATTGAACAGAGACAGCATACCTCGGTGTTTATCATCACAGAGTAAAGATCAACTTTCTTCGTCCCCATTTCATCGGCAACTTGGCAGCAAGCTTGTGCATAGATCGCTGTGTTTTCATTGTTCTTACTCAAGACTTTACCTTTTTAAATAAAACATTCATAAAATATTTTAAATAACCACTAGTGAGACATCTAATACATTTAAATACAGAAGACATTTTAAAAAAATTTATGTTTTACTCATAGTTAACAATATCACCTTTGAGGTGGCCACCAGAAAAGTTTCTGCCCAGCCTTAAGCTCACCTCTCTGTTTACAAATAACAGCCCAGGCATCTGCATGAAATGCAGGTGGTGAAATCAGGATAATTTTCTCTCTACTGATTCCTTGGGACTGGGATAATAGAAAAAAGTTAAGAGAACAGACAAATTTGAAATAAACAGAAGACAAAACTTGTCTGTCTCATTTCTACCTTCTTCACATTCACCAAAAGATAAAAAATCATAATTTTGTTTAAAAGTTTAAAAGAAAGAATTTCAATAGCGGTAACTTTATCTTAAACAATGTTATCTTATATACAGTCTATAAGCTCAGCTGTCAGTACCATAGCAAAGTTAATGATGTCCTTCAAGTTTTGCCTGTATTCTTCAAGTGGAACATGTTGCCTTGGATTTAGATCAGGTTCTGTGGAATCATTGGCCCCTAGAAATACTGTCATGGCAACAGTTTCTTTGGCAATGGCAGCATCCAAAACTGATGGCAGGATGATATTGCACCAACGGGTGTTGTAGCCAGAAAACCCCCTTGAAATCACATCACATTTTCTAATGAGACAAACATGGATAATTAATAACTGTTAAATTCATCAGTGTATAGAACATACATGATTTTTATGCTGACTTGTGCAACTACTACTGGGTAACAAATAAAAGAGGAAAACTAAAGGTTTATTTGCAGGCTCACCTCTGTAAGTAATCACTAATCAATGAACCCCAACATCCTGCTTTGCTGAAACTGAACTGAAAACATTAAAAAAGAAACTGTTAAGGCAGATCATTAGCATTCATAACAGTAACGGATAAACTTTCTTTCTTCAAAAACAATCAAAACAAGATGTAACGCTGGCACTGTAGAGGAACACACCCCACACACGATGTTTAAAAATGGTAGAGTAAATTGTTGTTTGTATTAATTGTATGGATAACTTCAGTTCGCTGGTCTATTCTTTTTAGAAGAGTGTTAAGAAAAAAAGAGTAAGTTATTATAGGCTTATGGTATAGTTTAATCTGTATAATCACAACAGATGATACAAACTTATCTGCAGTGGACTCAGTAGATATATTAGTATTAGAGGCAGAAATTCAACTTTTACTATTTGTTTTTAACAAATTGTAGTTAAAATATTTATATTAAGTCTGTTTTAACTGTACAGCACTGTAACTGTAACAATAAAAAGATTCTATCTTACTTTCTTGATTTTGAAGTTCAGAACAAGTTACCTGGGTAATGGAGTCTCCAAAAAGGAATACTTTTGGCCAGGAGGAAAACTTTTTAACTGAGTTGGACATAACTCTTTAAACTTATAAGGGCTTTGGCTGAATATAAAACAAAATTATAAATTAATATTGGTACCACACTAAAATGGTGTAATAAAATAGAAAAAAAGTTAATTAGAGCCTACAATCTAAATGAAAATGTAGAATTAGAATGAGAACACTGAACTGAAACACTGATAAGTAGGCCTATAGCCTATACTATAGATAGTACTAAGTAGAGTATCATCATCATGTCCCTTAGTCCTTGGAGCACCACAGATGACATGAAAACTATCCTTCTCCATTCCTCTCCGTCTTCTGCACTACACATAGCATCGCCTAGTTTTAATCCAAGTAGTATAGTAGTAGTATAGGCTGAGTATAGGGCCTCTAAAATTATATTTAGTATTTTTAGGGCGTAAGCCTATACAATAATTATAAATAATACTTAACAATTAACATAGAAAACCAATAGGACATAGAGGACATAGTGAATGCTGAATCATAGTCATAATCATATCAGCGTCATCAGCCTAAATAATTAAACTTAATTTCTTCTTCTATATTTTGAGAAACCACGATCAATCAATCAAAATCAATGTATTTTATCATTCTACGTCTGGTTCCTTTATTATTTATTTAAATTTAGGTAAACCTGTCAGCTTAATTTAATTATTCATAAACTTAAAAACTAATAGACTAATCATATAAAGACTAGAATATACTAAATTAATTCGTGTTGATGTGATGGCGTTGAATTTGAATATTTGTTGAGTGAGTGAGTGATGTTATTTTAACAACCCGGAATGCGCTATAACTTTAATTAGTTTTTAAATGTCACTAGACTAAGTACTAAATAAGTAGGTCTACTGCCCTGACTATTAATTCTGAATAAATAATTTATTTAAAATTTAAACTGATTTTTAATTATTATTTATTATTTTGAAGATGCCCGAGGACTGAAAGTTAAAGTGACTGAGATGGCCTCAGATGGAGTCCACATTTTTGTGACCCATTTTTCAACTTTACTTATTTTTTAAAACTGTATTATACTATATTTATGGCATATCCCTCAAATTCAATATAAAAATTTCATTTTCAGGATTTGTTCATCATTCGTTGTTATGTTGATATCATTATCAAACGTAAGTGAACATTTATTAAAGTGTTCCAAGTGGCTACATACACCCACTATAAAAACGCGGTGTACGTAAACGACGTAGTTGTACTTAGTGCCGACCTTGATTTTTTAAAAATCTAAAAATTCAAATAAAAATTAAGGCACCGTTTTCTCATCAAACCGAATGATTGAAATTGAATTTTCACACATTTTTACCCCTCACCCGATCACCTAATACTTGCTATAAAAGAAAGAAATGAAAGTTAAAGAAAAAACTGACGGTAATTCTAGGCTACCTGGCCTACTAGATTTTGAATTTTAAATTAAAATCAAGTCGACACACACTTATATTCCTACTTTCTTCTTGTTTCACCCCACCCCCTATTTTGGCGTTTAGTCCAAGGGTAAAGTCCAAACTTCAATTTTACTTCACGTGAATATTTTCTAGACTAAGTCCTTAGAATTGTTTTTTTTTTTTACTGATCACGTATACTTATATATACTTCTGACACACTCTGTCGCATGGAAATATTCGATAAAAGAAAAATGGAGTTTATTATAGCATTGTAATTAACTAGAGGTTAAAAGAATTAGTTACCTTACTTAAAGCCTTACTTTAATACCCGGTATAAAAAAATAGGCTTAGGCATGTGTGGATTAGCACTGAAGATTCCAGAAAATAGTATTTTATACAATATGATAACCATATAAAGTATAAAAGTAAAGTGAGTAAGCCTACTCACTGTTTGCTAAAAATTAAGCCAAGATGTCTTCATCTGTGATTAAAGGAGGTACTAACTTTTCAAAGTAAGGAGTGTTTGTGTTCTTGTCACACCTTAGCACAGTGGTTCTCAGCCTGTGCGTCGCGACCCATTCAGAGGGGTCGCGTGAGACCATAGAAAGCACATATACCCTACTACCGTACAGTTATGAAGTAGCAACGAAAATAATTTTGTGTTTGGGGGTCGCCACAACTTGAGGAACTGTATTAAAGTGTCGCGGGATTAGGAAGGTTGAGAACCACTGCCTTAGGACCTAAATAATACATTTTATTGGTTATTTTGTTTTTTTTTAAATGTGAATTTAAAAATATATTTCTTTTACTTATTTTTAATAGAAAATTATATTCTACAATGAAATAATTAAATAATAAACATTGCTTTACTGGCTTTGCTAATAATAGTGCATGCATTATGCATGTAATGCCAACTCACAGTCACATGCAGATTTAAAAATTGAAATGTTCTGTCACTGTTTTGTGGTAGGGGACGTAAAAATGATTTATTCTTAGTCTTGCAGATTTATAATTGATCATTAATTAAATATTTGAGTTGCTTATTCTTTGACCAGAAATTGGCTCATGAAAATCCTAATAATAGAGTCAACTAAGTGTAGCTTATTTTGTAATTTCATATTGGCTTTATAAACTAGAGTTCACAAAAAGACTTAACATTTTTGCAGGATTATTAAACAAGTCAATGTGATACACCAATACATATCTCATCAAAGTTATAGGGTTTTGATACCAGGAGGTTTCCCTTATGAAGCTTTTAATAACAGAGGTAATTTTATTTTTGCTAATAATTAGTTAATAGAACACTGCATTATGACTTCATTGGAGTGGATCTCATAGGCCAATACTTTCACAGGTAGTGCCACCAAAATGAGGTGCAATGTCCTTTTGTATCAAATTTTTCAGCATTTTTAGCGTATCATTTACTGACCAGATAAAGTTAGAAATTACCAGATATGCAGTAATAAATGTTAAGAAATTTTAAAAGTGAAATAAGGGTAAGTGCAAGAAACTCCTGTACTTTGTTCTCAGGTTCTTAAAGAAACTGGGCTTGTACTGTTGTATTGTACTGGGCGTATTGATGCTCAATACTAAATGTTGTTTTTCTTTAAATACTGCCTCTTGGCTAAAATTCATTGAGGGGAACAAGCTATGCTTAAGGGAAAAACCAATAAAGCTTTTTATTATTGAAGTGTGTTGAGCAGCATATTTTTTTATATTTTTTAGTTGCTTGCACCCAACTTTGATTGTGACTCCACCAGAGAATAGATACTTTTCTTACATTGCAAATTCTATGTAACTGTAATACTATACTTTTAAAAAAGTATCACATGCAGATGCTAATCTTTGTGGTTTAATTTTGCAGCTTGTGTTTGTCCGTGGAGTGTTGTTAGAATGTTAGAATGCGGACGAGGTGCTGGATTCAGCACAGGTTTCCTAGATGCCAAAGAAATGTACAAAGATTACTTCATTTTCATTGCATCAAGCTCAACAAAAGTTTCCCCAGAGCTTTACAACCCAACCAAAATCAAAGGACCCTTGATACAGCATGTGACCTTAGACTATGTGGGAAATATGTCTTTCAAGCTCAAAAACATCATCTCTATTGAGGGGGACAAAGAACCAATCTGTGAAAACAACACTCAGTCAGTTTTTGTGAGTGTAAAAACCAGAAAGCCCACCGCACCCCCCGACTGGTGGCTAAATAAATATTCACTGGGTGAAGACAATGGAACGCCGCTTAAAATGGAGCTGTTGAAACCTCCTCAGGGCATAGATTTAAATGAATTCTCATTCAAAGTTCCAGCCAGTGATGTAGATCCTTACCTGCATGTAAACTGGTCCAATTATGTCAAGTATTTTTATGAAGCTCTGGTCCAGACCACTCTGTCAAAGGTTGGGAATGAGAATGCACAACTTGCATTCCGCAACCTGAAAGATTTTTCTATATCTTACATCCATGAGGCTGGCATAGGAGATAATTTAAATATCACTTTTTGGGAGGACATAAACATTAGAGATTTATATCACTTCCAAATGTTGAAAGGGACAAAAATTGTTAGTGAAAGTAGTTTTGAGTTGCTTCCCTGCAGATGATTAATTTTTCATTAAAAAAAAAATTGACTTGCACTTGTGGAATAAAATGTGTTTAGCACCAGAGCCATGGCGTGGGCTCTACAACCCCTGCAGCTGCAAGGGGTCTCAGATATTTAATGATGGAGCTGAATGTTTTGATGAGAAAAATTTTACACTATCAACTTTGATTGCAAGGTCAACAAAACTGAAAAGTGGCAGGAGGCCTCCAAAAGTCATGCAACAGCTCTGTCTAGCACATTTTAGGTTAGACAGACAATGACTTTGTCCCATTTCCATTTGTCTGTACATATATTTTTAAAGGGAAATTTAATCTCAATGTCCTATTGTTTTACACTGTTTTTTGTTTGTCCCATTTCCATTTGTCTGTACATATATTTTTAAAGGGAAATTTAATCTCAATGTTCTATTGTTTTACACTGTTTTTTGTAAGTTAAATATTTGAGTGTAGGTCCATAAAAACAGTTGTACATGGTAAGATAACTTTAAGTAGATGAAGCCCGTTTCTGATACAACAGCAAGTAGTTCAAGTTCATGGCCACCTCCAAAAATTACTAATTAATGTGTAAAACATAATTATTGATAATTATTTCTCATATGAAAAGTGTTACAGTGATGTTCTATTCTAATTTTTTATTACATTTTATGTGAATTACTATACCGAAGTTTAATCCACATCTCTGTGGTGCCATATTTCTTGTCATGATTTTAAAATAATGTATGCTACTCTGCCAAAACTGTCGCAAAATACATCACTGTCTCAGGTTTGTAATGATACAGAGGACATTTGGCAAATTAATGACTTTTGTCCATTTGCTTTTTGATAAAAATTCATTTTTATTATTACCATGTCGGTAGATTCAATACATTACAAGTTTGGCTTCATATAAAATCATTTTTATTACATTTTTAAATCTGGAATCACTTCTACTTAATTAGTGTCCTTCTCATTGAAAGACAAAGCCTCCAAGTGTTATTTAAAGTAATTTTTTTTCTTTTTTAAAAAGGAAACTTGTTGTTTTATAATCATCATTATTAAACAGCTGCTCTTCTTCTTTTAGTACCTGGTATGAAATTAAACCATGGTCCGGGCCACGTTGTTTTCAAGTTGTTTCTTTCTTTCTTATTTTGTTGTACTAGTAATGAAAAAAAAAAGTTAACATGTTACGACTGGGATGGTTTTTAGATATGTTAGTAGTTAGTTAATATTTCAAACAATGAGAAATGGCATATTATGAAATTTGATTAAATAAATGAGCAAGAAAAAATAGTAAACCAAGTTAATTTATTAGCCATCCTCAATGACTTACAACTGTAGTGTTGGGTAAAATCAGATGAAATGAAGAAAAACATCAATCACAATATATAACAAGTGTATGGTCCTGTCATAAATTACCTGGTGTCAATTTGAAGACAGCAACTGAATAGCAAAGCATAAAATGATCTTTCAAAAATATACAAATTAGAAAGCAGTTAAAGGGAAACAAAAATTATCTTCTAAAAAAAATAAAAATAATGACAGATAAGTATTGCATATTAAAAATTAATTTTGAAAGCTGGGTAACTTCCTCCCACACTTTTTTCCCCACCCCAAACAACTAAGGGTGTAACAAAAATAAAAAGCAATCAGAAAGTACAATTTCATGTTTAATATTAGAATAACAGTATTAACTCAAATCATTATGTCAATAGAAAATATTTTATTTCCTTCACAAGTTAATAGTTTTCTAATTTTAAAAAAAATTAACTCACCAGTCAGTTGATTTATGTAAAAATAATAGCAATTTGGGTTGGCTGCTCTATGTGGAATTGACAACACAAAATCTCTGCCAAATTCAGTGACAGCAAAAGAGCAACAAATACAATAGTATCAGGTCTGTACAGTACATGAACAAGTTACAACGTCAGTCTTCTTGTCATTTATAAATGTACACAGAATTACCACAAAATTAAAGGTCAATCAATAACCTAATGAAATGTTGATTTTGTAACTGTGATTATCAGTAGTAACATTAGTACCATACAATGAATGTAAAGGTATTATCACGCGACACATACTCTTTGACAGTGAACTTTAAATAATTAATTGTACACATTTTAACCTCTTCTTTATTGTGCTGGCTTTGTGATAAACATCAACTCTAACACTTCTGTGCATTTAGCCAAAAGGTAAATAACAGTTAAACAGTTTTTTTTTCTAATTCTTTAATTAAGCAATGGTGTGCAACCCCTACCCATGGTCCATCATAGTATTAACCAGACATCAGACAAAATTATAATTTAAAATATACAGGTTATAGGGGATATGTTTCAGTCTCTATAGGTCTGCAACAGCCCATCTAACATTGGTCCTATCAAAAAAGTTGGCACATAATTAAAACCAAAAAAACTTTGATTCCGTCTTTTTAAGGAGTGGGCTAACCAGGTCAAGTCATCAATGGAATAAAAATCAACAGCTTATTTTGATTAATTGGATATGTTGAAAATACATTTCTTGTTTTGAAAATCCCCACCAATAACTACACATATTATCATGTATTGTTTAGTATATGCAACTCATATGATTATGTTGTTTATGTGTTTTTTTAAATAGACAGCGAGTAAATTGTTTAGATGACTGACATTATTTTGCATTCATTTAAATGAGAATGTTACTTGTATTAAAAAAAAGTTTGTCACTGAGAGACATACTAATGCCAGAAAAATGGCTTTAATATACATTTTAATTTTTACATTAACAGAGGCTTCATATACTAGTAATTTCTTGACTTTAGCCATTTATTAAATAATCATACTAAAGCATTCAAAAAGATAACTTCTGTTACAAAAAAACAATATATTCACTTTTTAATTAGAAAAGCATGAGTACCTAATAAAAGTCTATAGTAACAGTATAGTCTGAGTGCTCTAACTTGGTGACTTGATCATGAATAGCTGATCACAAATAGCTGATTATGAATAGCTTCTAGAGATATAAAATAAAGCTAAAATAAGGTTCAATGCAACGTAATTCTCAGTTTAAGGAAATGTCAACCGACTTGATATAATATGCTAAGCATTTGAACTACTTGTGTTAAGAGTCTATTATTATACTACAAGCATAAATTTAAGAGATGCTATTATCCTATTTGCTTAACTTCATGGCTTTCTTTTATTGCACTCAGAAGGTAATCCCATCTTACACTGTCAAAAATATTGTTGTTTTTTTTCTTTAAGGGCAGAAAATCCACCCAGACACAAGTGTTGTTATCAAAAAATAATAATGAATCACAATATTTTGGTGCGGCCATGTTTAACTAGTACAAACTTCTCTTATTAGTTAGGTAAGTAAATCTCAAGCCCATTTCATGATCTATTTATTAAACGTCTTTTGTTTACGAAAAAAGGTACAGCTCATCATCTTACAACTGTGCATCAGGTGACAAACTCAAAATTGAAATTCATAGGCAAAAACTGTCAGAAATATCCAACTACTTTAGTGATACTGTTGAGGTGGGTAGCCTGGATATGGATATCCCGCCTGCGGTGGCTGTTGCTGTGGGTATGGATAAGGCGGAGGCTGGTAGCCTGGTGCATTATGTTGGGGGTAGCTGGGTGGATTCTGACCTTGCTGGGGGTAGCTCATGTATGGATTGTAAGGGTTGTATCCAGGAGGCATCTGGGGCATTGGATAACCTTGTCCGGGATGTGGAGGATATGGAGCCTGCCAGCTGGCACCACTGAATCCCCCAGGGGCTCCTAAAAAGAATGTGAAAAATTGTACACTACTAAAAAATGTGGTCAATGTCTATCTCACACATCACTGTTACAGTTGTCAGTTAACCATTAAGTTTCAATATTTAAAGCCACCTCAATCAAATAACAGTTCTCTTGTCATATGATCAATCCCATTTCATGAAATTAATGTCTTTTAAAATGTCTTTTTTTTTTTTTTTTTTCATATCACATCCATTATTTAACAATGCAGAATTACATTTCTTACATTGGGACAACTGGTTGCTCAGGGAACTTAATGGTTAATTGAAATACATAGGATTGATAGAATAAATCATCTACTTAAAAAAGGTTGTGTTTTTATAAGAACAATGTTTGATGTTACCATTAACTGAGACACGTGAAATTACTCATAATATGTACACAACTTAATAGACGGAAGTAATAATTAACAGAAATGAAAATGCTGCCAGTCTTAATGAATCAATTAAAATCTTGGAGTAATTAAGAGTTAAGAAAACGATTAAATTTTTTGCTATCATGTTCATGTTAAAACTGCCAGATTTTGACCCTTGAAATTCAATTGATAGTAATTTGTGTAAACAGAAGATAAAACGGTCCAAATTGAAAGCAAATAACAGTAATGTTTGAGAACAATACATTAAAAGTAATAATTAGTGTTATAAGGTAACATAAAATTAGCACCAAAAAAAAAAGGAATTAAAAAGTTCAGCATATTATGAAAGTTGATGCAAGTGACTCTGCAAAAATTGATCTTACTAACAAATCTAATGCAACTTTACCACATCTAAAAGATCTACTATAGACCTATTTTTACCACATCTATAAGATCTACTCTAGACCTAAATGTACCACATCTACTTTAGATAATGAATACAATACAGTATGTATTGTGAGAGAGATTAAAACATGGTTAATGATGTCCTTCATTTCTTTATAGAAAATTGTTCAGCTTTCTTTGTTGGGCTGTATCTGCAGAGTCTGTTTTCATCAAATCAATGTCTATTTTTGGCTTTGTTGAAAATGAATTTCCACACATTTATCACTTATTGTCTTTTAGGTTTTCCCTGGGTGTCTGTGGTAGTTATGATTTAAGATTGCAAGCAAGATACTGCATCAAGTTTTATAAGCTTTTAATCCAGGTTACAAATGTTAAGGGTAATCTTATGTATAAGCATAACATAAAATATTTGATTTAATTGTTATTACCAAAAATACTTTAGAAAACAACCCCATCAACAGATCTGGGTGGCAAGTACCGCAATTAACAATAAGCTTAATAAATGGTTTCAAATTCGGTGTATTTAAATTTACCCCCTCCTTAACTCGATCACAGTGATTATCTCTCTTGGGAATCAAATGCTAAAAAATTTAGATTTGTCTTTTCCTTGTCAGTACATGAATACATTTTGATCAACTCTGCTCATGCTACCTGAAGCTTTAAAAGATCTACTCTGACCCATTATCAAAATATGAACAATTGATTTTATGTGAAAACAATATTTATCTAATCTATTTTAATGTCCCTTTCTGCTAGGAATTCTTTTTTGTTTTAAAAGAACAATGTTCTGGTAATTTTAAATTCTACATCCTATATCCCTTTTGATTTATTCCAAATTATAAAAACTGACAAGACATGGATGTAAAAGCAGGATGTTGTGGTAATTATTCAATGTTTGGATCATATTTTTAACTGGTCTTGTTGCCGCAGCACATGATGGCTATAGTATGAGGCCAAGCAGTGAGTTTAGTTTGAATGTCTTACCATAGGGGATCTGTGGCTGGCCAGGCTGACCAGGCGTTGTTGAATATGGAAGAGAGGGAGCTGATGCAGTGCCTACATGTACATGGGGACAGAGACAGGATAAAAATACACGTGATATTTGAGAAAGGTAATAAATGAAATAAAAGGATGATATCAGTGCTTCTCAAACTGGATCAACCCCTCATAATAATAGTGATTGGAACATATTTTCTTTCGATTAATTTCATTGTCTGTCTTGAAAAATAAATTCCCTATGTTAACTAACACATTTCATGAAATGAAAGTTTGAGAAACACCGAAGTAAAATTAATTCTTCAACTGAAAGTATTTTTTGAAAGTAATAAGATATTTAAAAATGAAACAAATTACAACGAGAGCTAGCTCCTAGGCTCATAACACTGTATTTTAGAGATGTAAAATATAACTTTAAAATACATTATTGGCTCAGGTGTCTTATGCGAAAATGTATTTATATATTACTTTATGAATGGTCACAGGACATTAAATTAATTATGTTCATGAATATTTGATTGTGATAATAATTAAAATTATTTCCTTCCTAACTGAGCCCCAGGTGAATGCAGAAAAATTTCCACAGCAAGTGCTTTCAAACATGTTAATAAATATACTGGGCACAAAATTAATGAATTACACTCAAAACCAGTGCAAGATGTTTTTGTTTACGTGATATACAGCTAAAGATATTTGAAAATTATCTAAATTATTAAGAATCTGTATTTAAATTCCAAAAAATGAGCCATGATATTTATTTATTGTGAAAATCAAGCACAATCAACATTAACACATCACAATAAGGTCAACTGTCATTTTCGTCAGAATATATAGTGCACAAGAGAAAGTGGCTCAACATATAAATAGTGAGTTGTGTAGGATCAGTTTATAACATTACCAGATGCTGGCGGTGCACTAGCATTTCCTGTCTGTGCTGATCCAGGTGTTGTGGGCACAGCGGGTGGGGGTGGACGAGGTGGGGGATTCCGAGGGGCTGGGACAGGAGGTGCATTAGTGCTCTCTGTGATACAATCAGCCAAACACAAGCACATTTAGCGTTCAATTATTTAATCAGTGATCGTGTCAAGGGAGGGGGGGAGATATAAGGAATAACAACAAAAATTAACAAAACAAGATCTAGAAATATTATAAATAGAGAGAAGGTAAGTAAAAAAAATTGTAATAAATTAGATGCACAACAGAGCTAACATGCTTCAAAGAGAAATACTAAAATGTCACTGTAAAATCTAAAGGCTCCTACAAGAAGCAAAAGTATGAATAGCAAATAAAATGATATCCAAAAAATTCTTTGAACTACAGATTTGTTTGGTTTAATGCAACACAAAAAATAAAAAAAATTAACAGGTCCTATTTGAGTTGTCCTGATAATACTTAGTCTCATACTAAAGAACCTACAAAAATCAGCCAGTTGCTTTAGCTGCACATGAGATATTATGCTACAAGAATAGAAACTGACATTTACATGAAGGATATGCTAATGGCTAGCTGTCACAATTTGAAATGTGAAATGTGCATAAAATATTTCCTAGGTTTGTCAGAATTTATTTACCAGGTATAAAAATTAAGTGAGGAAAGAGATTAGTTTCATAATTTTTCAATTTATAACTTTTAGATTGAAAAATATTGCTTGTACACATAACAGATTTCATGAGCATAATCATAAAATGTTTCCCCAAAGCAACTTCAAAGCATCAAGTGAATTTTCATTTTTTTCATGCTTTTGTGCTCATTTTAGCATACAGTGTGTGATTTATTTAAATTATTTGGTAATGTCAAATAAGGAATGTCATTTTCAGCTTCACTGCTTATTTGTATGTGCAAGCTAACTTCAAGTGAACTTAATAAATCAACTTTTAACACTATTTTCAGTATTTTTTTAAATGGTTCAATCAAGATTTTACAGCACTGTCAAGAAATTATATAAATTGACACAGCAAAAAAAATAAAAAAAGAAACCACACCACTTCTCTTCTAAAAAAAACCAAATGAAAGAAAGATGTATCCAAATCCACACTATAATGAAAGTGTTGACATCCAGTTATGTATTTTTTTAAAACATCATAAATTAATGCTACTATTATCATAACAAACCTTGTGTTGACTGTTGGGTTGGTCCACCTTGGTACCGTGGAGTAATAGGTGGTGGCTGGGATGGGGTATTTACTATAGCCTTTTGTAGGTCAGCCATTAGCTCCTCCTTTTCAGTCTTGCGGGCAAAGCAGAAGTCATTGATCTTTGATTGTAAACGGACTAGTAGTGGGGTAAGGTCATTGTAGAACTGAAACAGAAGTGGCAACGTCAACAGAACATGTGTATCTAAAATTAGATTTGTATTTAAAATTAGATGGGTATTTAAAATAATAAATATTGTAAGTCATTGTAAGACACGAGTGACTCATGAGTGGAATCCTGGTGTGACTGTCTTTTTGCACTCATCTCAGGTGAATACTGACTCTACATTTTCCTTGGCATTCCTGTAAGCTCTTCTTTCAGCTATCTCCCCATTAAGATTTGAACAACATTTTAAACGCCATAGCAGTCTTCAGCAACACCCACTGAGTTATTTATGTTGATGCTGGCCACCTTCAGATGTTTCTTACACACATCCTTGTGGTGCAGACATGGCCCTTTAAGTTGGTTCTGCCCTGTGCAAACATGGCCTTCTAGTTGGTCCTGCCCTATCTGTCAGAATCCTGGTTACGTTGGTCTTGGCATGGATGCCAATGACATCACTCAATTATTATAACACAAACTTGATGACAGCCGGTGATACTGCTACATCCACAGGGGAAATAAATGACAGTCCTAAAAGTATCCAGGATTAAATTCAAACCTTTGTTCCTTCTTCAATGTTGGACTTGAGTTCCATAAAGCTATCGAAACCTGCAGCAAGATCTTTCAGGAGGGTTTCTCGTTGGGCTGCACTTTGATTGGATGTTTTGGCATTGCAAAACTCTGTGTTGGAATTCTGGAAACAAATCAAATCAAAATAGTTATATGGTTTGTGCATTTTTTATTAAAATGGCATTTACGAGGCTGCTGGAAAGTAAAAATAAATCGAGTCATGTCAAATGCTTAACTGTTGTTAACAACATTATTTTTTTACACATAAAAGTACAAGAAAAGAGCTATTAATTGTTAACATTTGTTAAAAAATACTTCTTCTTCTTCTTAGCCTTTCTCCCTCCCAATGGAGTATGTTCTCTCTCAAAGGACAGTGTTACAAATTTTGTCAAACCATCTTATTTGAGTATACTTCGCAAGCTACTGTTTATAAAAAAACTGCTGTTCTCCAAGTTAAATACACCTAAATTCAAAAAATTAAATGACTGCTTATTGTTATTAAATGAAACAAATATATGAAATTTTAAAAATCTGTTTTACCTGAACTTGTGCTAGAACCATTTCTTGACGGTGTATACTGTCTGAAACCTGTTCCCTTAGAGGTGAGTAGATTCTTTCCAGCTCGGCCTGAGATATGGCTTCTTCATTGATCATGCCATCAGAAGCCAGTGCAGCAAAGAATTTACCACCTGTATCAATGTGAACATGAGGCTGGTCATGGAAGCTTTGTTGTAGTCATGTACACATACACCAAAGTAGATATATACACACACCAAAGTAGATGTACACACACACCAAAGTAGGTTTATTAATAAACCAAAGTAGATGTACACATACACCAAAGTAGATATGCACAACAGCATTAAATTAAAAATGTAAAACACAATCCCTGCATATAGTTCACTGAAATTAGACAAACTGACTGGAAGAAAGGTTCACACTTACTCATGTCAAATTTGGCATCTTTCACCTCAAGTTCTATTACATCTCTCTCTGCTTTAAGTGTGTTAATCTGTGCAAAAGAAGATTTCATACAAAGTTATCAGACGGTCTGAGAAATGCATATCCATCAAACTACAGAATGAATTATTATTTCTGTTTAATTTTGTCAGGCGCTGTGAGAGAACTCAATGAAATAGGCCCACAAAACACATAACTTAACATCATCACACACCTGCTCTATAAGTTCTCTCAGCCTCTTCACAACAGCGCTGTTTTGTAAGGAGGCAGCAGCACTAGCTGCAGGTAAAGCTGACTCTAGTTCAGACTGTTTTAAAAAAGAAAAGCCTTTAATTACACACATATCAATAATATTCTGCTGACAGATATACCCTAGATTAAACACAACATGATATTATATAATGATTTAGGACTTAAATCTATCAGTCTATCATAATATGACCAAATATAATTTGCCAAATGTATTATTTACTTTCTACCATAGTAAAACCCACATGCCAAAACATTATACATCACACTGGTGATATTGCATATTTCAAAATAACTGGTAAATGTTTTTCACCAAGGATAAAGTTGTTCCTTTTTTTCTATGGCTTACAAATCTGACCCTTTGTTTATACATTTCTCTCAGAATTTCATAAATCTAACATTTTGTACAATATTATTTTGGCTATGGTTTTACAAAATAAGTCTCTTGAAAATACATGAATAGTAACCCAAAGGTGTGCTCGAGTTAAAAAGTTGACCTTTGTACAGGTCACTGACCTTAGGTTTGGACAAAAGGAAGATGGCATTCTTGTGAGTTTCATATTTCTGTTTGACAATCTGATCCGCCTGAATGGCTGTGTCAAGGATAGACTTGTATTTCATGGCTTCCTCTCTCATTGGTTTGGTCAGCAGTCCTGATGCAGTTCTAGTCCACCGCTCTTTGAATTGGTCCCTCAGTTGTTGGTCAGACTTCTCCTCATCATCCAGGGCCTTGATGCTCTGATCAAACAAAAGAACACATCTTTTACCTGATTATTGCAGACTTTGTTATTAAACGATCATTACTGGGCTACAATTTCTTTTTACACCGGTGAAAAAGCAAAATGTGTGATTTTAAAACTTGTTTCTGCATCAAATTTTAATTAAACTTAGTGGACAAGCTTAAGAACTAGTTTAATTTAATATTTACACAAATTGACGCCAAATTCAACCTCTAGTTCATATTACACTATTAATATGAGATGAATTCATGAAAAACTAAAATTCATAGCTCAGGATATTAGAATTCAACATAGCAGAACTTAAAATAAAATAATTAGTCTTATAACTTGAACAATTTTAACTTTGCTTTTACACAGCAAACAAACCTCATCCAAGATTTCTCTGTTCCGTGTCAGCAGCTCTGGTAGATCACTGAGCAGTTGGTCAAGTTTAGCCAGGCCACCAAGCTCCTGAATCTGTTGAGCTTTCTCCAACAGGGACTGTGGCACCCTCTCACCTGACAAATCTTCTAGGGCAGCTGGTAGATTTAGAGAGGCCAACACACTGAAACAGGTCATGGCAGAAGTTTTAATCAGATGAAACAAATCTGTAGGAAACCAACTGACCAGTATCATTGAGCCTTGCTAAGTTTATGTTGTGGTTTTTCTTTTTACATGTCATTTCAAGTTGTACGAGTCAGAGTCAGAGTCAGAGTCAGCTGCTGCGGTTCAAATTTGCTTTACTTTCACTTCATCTGCTTTATCTTGGCTGTATTTCAATTGAGAAAAACATCCACAAGCTTAAATGCCTTCTCTAATATATTTTAAGGAAAAGCCTTCAATTGTTAATAATTTAAAGACCTCACTGAACTTTGAAAGCAAAATAATGACTGTAATCATAATCATGAAGTTTAAACTTATATGGATTTTGTCCTCAGTGAGAACAATTCCAGGAACAATAGAGAAGTAGAAAAAAAAATCAACTTTAAAAACCCTCACCTGTTCATCAACTCTGTGGCATTTCTCAGTCTGCCTACTTCCATGCTTACAATTTGGGATTTTCTGTTTTCAAAAGCAGTGAGGGCTTCATGAACTGGTAGAGGTACTATTTTCTCAAACAAGTCTGGAAGGTTTAAGATAAAAACAACTTCAGTAAAAGGATAATTTTCAGTTGATTCAAATTAAACTTTTCAAGGCTTTAAAGCATGCTGCCTAGTATCTCGATTTCTATCAGGAAACTTTATTTGAAAAAGGAAGTAGCTTTTCCTAGCTTTAAATTGTAGAATTAAAAGTTTGTTTTTTTTACCATTGAATTTAGAGCTCATGGGTTGAGCTAAAGGAGCTGCTTTAGCTACAACAGCCTTCCCTATTGGCTGCAGGGCCTTGACGTCAGGGATCTTGTCGTGATAGATGAAGTTGTTGTCCTTTGTTGCAGTCTCCAGGGCCCTCTGGACTTTGGCCAGTTCCTGCTTAAAGTTGAATGTCATCCCTCCACGGCTTTGAGAAGCAGTCAACAGCTCTTGTGCATGCTGCACAGTGGACAACACACAGAACAGAGTTATCAAAGCAGACATAAATGGGACGAACATACTAATAATTAAGATTGAATATCAAAATTAAACTAAGACTTTCTTTTTAATGAAAAAATACTTTTAAGAATTAACTAAGAATTTAATATTCATCTTAACTGTCGTCACAAAAGGTGTTAAGTTTTATGTTATATGACGAACTATTTTGTTGATGGATGAGGTTTTTTAAAATCAGGATTTAAATCTTTTTCAAGCATAGCTGGCAATTTATCCACAGGCGGGGGATCAATCCGGGATGAATATGAACCAGCTTCCATCGTGTTACAGGGCCAATGAATTTGAACCAGCTTCCATAGTGTTACAGGGCCAATGAATTTGAACCAGCTTCCATCGTGTTACAGGGTTAAATTCCAGGTTGACACTTTTATTTGTTTATAAATCATAATTCTATTAATTGTATTATAAAATCATGAAATATAATAAATCTATATTTTTATTAGCTGGAAAGGGTTCAAAAATGAAATTCGAACAATTAATTAAAGAACAAATTAATGGTATTTTCATCCTTTCTAGTGAGTTTAATTACTATGATGTCTATATATATACCTGTAATCTGGCAATCTCCTCACCGTAGCTCTTGCTTTGTTGGGCTACACAACTCTGGTAGTATTCGGCCATGCCATGGAATGCTGCTTGTTTCATCACTACTGTTGAAAGCCAATCCTATAAATCAAACAATACTGAATGTAGCCAGGCAAAAATTGAAGATAATCTTTGTCCAATGGTTTTCTAAAGTTGAGGAAAGATAAACTAAGAAAGCCCCCCCCCCCCCCCCCCCCCCACAACCCCCACTTCAGATTGGTGCTAGCTAAACACTTTGCTCCCAGTAGTACCTTTGGCCACAAGTCTCGTATGGATCCTAACTGCATCAGTTTCATGGCATCTGAATACAACTCTGAAGTTTGGTAGGAAAGTTTGGCTATCATTGCTTCCTTCATTTTATCTACAGACAAAACAAATTGTTAGTTGAAAATATTACTTACTTAAAAGAAGTAGACTTAAGTCCACATATCTGTATGACCCATAAAATGAAAATAAGTAGCTTAGTAATTCTTTATAGTCAAAACCCATTCAAATGTTTACTTTCCACATGAAATGAATATCATACATATGTGTATGTCCTTAATTTATTAAATTTGTAACATTCACTCTTAGTATCATGTGGGTGGATTATGAACTGAACTTCTCTTTGAACTTGATTTCATGTTTACTACCAATCTTGATTTATTTCATGAAATAAGAATATAAGTGCTAAACGAACATAAGATGAAAACATAATTACCTTGAGTGGCCTTCCTATAAATAGATTCCTGTGCCTGTGCCAACATGAGGGCACTAAGAGCACTTAAAGTATCAGGATTGAGGTCAGGAGTACAGTCTTGTTGTACATGGGAAAGGATGATGTCTTTCAGGTGACCATATATACCACATGCTTGCTAGGAATCAGAACAGAAAACAGTAAACATTGATTGATTATAGATAATGGGCTTAGTAAAAGAGAAAAAAATTAATCATCTCTACAAACAATTCCACTCTTTAAAGAGATCATATGAGTGTACATTGATTTTTGTACTTTTATTTCCTACTGAGCTATTGAATATGTAATTTATTTATACATTTTTGGACCATTTACCCTTGCTAGCCATTTTATTTAAGAGATTTGGAAACTAGAAATCAATAAATCCAAGGCAGATATTAAAATTATTTATTTTCCGCAAAATAACTACAAATGATTTAATTTTGAACAATTAATAGCTGTGTCTATGAAAGAAGATATCCATTAGGGGTCCTTAACTTTGTCTAACCCCATTAGAAGATAAATTAAGAAAACTAATACAACCTTAGGTAATGCATTGGTGATACTTATATTGATATGAGACTACATGCTTGAATGTCTTCTAGCATATTTCATAGCATTTTTATAATTATTTTAGGCCTGAAGAACTGATCATTAGACAGCTTTTCCAGCTAAAATGATGAGCTTAACTGTCCTACAGAGTGTTAGATATTACATAAAGGTTAAAGTAATATCTCCTTAATACCTGGAAAAGTTTAACAGTCAACTTCAGACCATCACTATGTTCATGGTTTTGGGCAGCAGCAATCTGAGATTGTAATGCAGCAATGTTGAACAAAAGACAGACTTTTTCATAGGCTCCAGATGCAATCGCTGTGAGGATGCAAAATATAACATTTTATACTGTCTCTGGTTCAACTTAGGAATTAAACTTTTTGTTAAATTAAGTCTACTGAAGTCAAACATAAGGTGTTTCTTCCAAGTAAGTAGAACTTGAAGTATCACAAAACTAGTCATTTTATTTAAATCTAATACTGTGTCTAAACCAACATTATTTGACATCCTTTAAAGATAAAAAGTTTACCCAGAGTCCTTTTAGCTGAAAGAAAACCTCCTTCATCAAATGCATCCCGCCACTTGAACTGCACACGGATCTAAATATAAACAAATAATGTAAATTATCAAATGAAAGATGAGCCAGACACACAAAATACCAAATCATTTTAACAGATCACAAAAACAACACAGCATTTGTTTTATAACTGTTATTGCACTCTCCCTCTGTACTTTGGCAGGTAGTTGGTTGGCTCAAAATGTCTAGGGGTTTTTATGGCACACCTGACACCCCCTTTTTCATTTCAGCTACTAGCTATTTTTTATTACAATGATGCTTATCAAACTGCTTTGTTAAATATGATATTATAGGGCACATAGCTATTTGACTATCTTGTGGGTTTATCTGTTTCTTACTATAACAGGTAGGAAAGGATCATTTTAAAAATCATGGCAGTATTAACAAATGTAAAAAAATGAGGATGCAAAAAACAAATGCTTAAAAATTGTATAACTTGTTCATGCATTTGGACTTAAATTTTGATGCATGAAAAAAAAAGTATTGTGTAGACAGAAAACAATAAATAACTTCAAACTAATATGATAGCATTGAGTTTCATCTAAAGGAAATATTAATTAAATTTAAAAAGAAGTAGTTGTGCAAATTTCCTATTCCCTTTTAAAGAGATAATTTTCTACATCCATTTTTTTTCTTTATCAAAATATATGAAGCAAATAAGCTTTCATAACTCCTATCCCACACCACCCCCCAAAATTATAAAGTATAAGTATAAACTTAAAATTTTGTATATTAAAAAAGGATCAACCTAAATGGAGAACACTAAAGATTTCTCAAAGAAACTATCTCTTCATGTGCGCCAGTTTAAAAAGTAGACATACAATAGCTGAAGCATTAAGAAGAGAAATAAAATATGTACCTGATTCTCTGCAATAGGAAGTTTGTTCTCAATGGCAACCAACTGATCATAATATCTGGAATTTGTTTAATTATAATCAATTATTTATTAAATAATACTTACTACTTAACTAGGTACTTTGACAGAAATTTTCAATATTGTCCTATTGCCATAAATGATACACTATTTTAAAGGGCTAGCTATAAGCTTTGCAAAAATACCAATTTCATCTTTCTAGCTTTTATAGAAATGAAGTTATGATTTTTTTGGTGAATTTTTTAACCCCCTTCTTTATCTTTGTATTTAATTGTAAAAACTTGTGACCGACTTTCCAAATTTCTGCCTTATTTTGCCAACAACTTTTTTATTTGAAAAGATACTGCAACCAAATTTTCAGGAAACATTCTCAATGCAATATACAACTCAATGAATAACAAAACTTTTACATAACATCAAGAATTTGCATTTTGGATAATTTTATTTGTGGGTATGTTACGAAAAAAGTGAATGGAAAAATTGGAACAATCATTATTTCTGAAGAAAAAAAGCAGAAAATAATATGTTTATTTAATTTAAACTAATTTTACTAAGCTTAAGCTATTGTTAAATTTTAAATCAATTGTCATATTTATAAAAAGGTAAGTATTCTTTTTTTATATCTAAAATTGATGGATATAATAATTATAAACAAAAATTACTCAAAAAAATTAAAATCATCCATAAGTCATAAGACTAATGGTAAGGACACACAGTAGGAAGGGTAAGTATTAGAATGTTACATTAACTTAACAATTATTTAAAATTTATATTTTAATATATTTTATTAAATTAAAAAGATACTAATAGGCATGTAAGTGTGGTTATAATAGTTAGTAATAGTTAAATTTAGTATAATGTAGTAAATATATTCTGTTTAATATCCCTAGCGAAAGGATAAAATTATTATTATTCCTATTATTGGTTCAGTAAAGGAGAACAGATAAAATGTTTAGACATTAACTAAATAAACTTACAGTTTTTAACGTAATTTGATGTTATATTATGTATTAATTTACTATTATACCGTATAATAGCTATTTATGTATATCAAGGGACAAAACTTGTCAGAAATTCAACAGATTACAAAAACTAAAATTTATATAAACTTCTTGAATTATTCGGTTGTATTAACTTCTAATAATATTGTAAAACTGTTTCTCATTTATTAATTGGTTAGTGCTTAGCGGATTTTTCGATATGAACAATAATAAAAATATTTTTATATCATTATATAAAATTGATGAGAAGAGCCATTTCCGACAACCCAAGTTTTATTTGTAAAGGGGGATAACTGGTGACAACTGATAATTTCATTGAAGTTTGAAAATTCATAACTTTTTCTTGCAAGAACCATTCTTAACGAAGTAAAGTTATTCTTTTGTGTGAAGGATCACAGCATTACTACGGTAAAACCACTATGTCCTACGACTTTACACAAAAAAGTATTAAGCCATTAAAGTATATACCGATACAAAATAATAATTTTGATGACAGTCTCAAAATTCACCATCATGCAAATATATCGCCGTGTTTGGAAAAATATGCGCTCTACGTCACTGATGACAAAACAATTTATTCTTAGAAAACTGTGACGTAAAACGCAAAACAACGAAGTCCTCCCCGAGCCGAATGTAAAATGGCCACAACAGTTTTTCCGTCATTTTTCGGATGCGCAAACCGCGTGCGCGTGAGACCTTCAAAGTACCTAACTTAACCAAAAACAAATGTATCAATAGCCTATATCCACAAAAACATTTTTTTAATATCAGCAATGTTGTATTCCATAAAACTAACAGAAATTCATGTGACATGAAGTATTTACAATAACATACTGATAAAATAATATTATGAACCGGTAAATGTAATGAAATTGAAAAATCTTGTTATTTTGTTGTTGCTATATTTCATAAGAATGGAAGTAAAAGAAACATTTATTGCACAGGCTTTTCCCCTCGAACATCAAAATTTGGTGCAGTATTAATAGTATTATGAAATATTAAAACTTTATTACAATGAAATTTCTTTAAAAAATCATTATAATTTTGTCTTTAAGTTCTTTATTGACTGTATCAGTCATCGAAGTTACAAGAAACAAAATATATATGACCCCATTTGGGATCACAGCCTAACAGGTATCTAAAGTATAAATTTAAAACATAGTTTGAAGTAAAATCCATCAATGGGCTGATAAATAAATTATTGTAGGTTAAACACACCTAGGCCTAGAATAGTGCCCTTAGCCCTGAGCTAAAACTTGAGGAGACCGTCTGAACTGTCTGCTAAACTGTTAACTAGCGTAGCAAACTAAAACTTAAACGCTCTTTAATTTTTAATAAAGGACTGACATTGATCATATTTTTGTTTTGACTATCAGACTACCATCACTATCACTTACTTTTCTGTCTATTGTTAAGTATTGTTAAGTTTCCGATATGACAAATTATGTTGGCCTCTTCATTTGATTGTTTCATAATCATATTCATTGTTTGTAAAGTTAATTGACAAATAATTTTCTTTACAATTTATTTAAAAGAGCTTTAACTAAATTTATTTTTATGGACATTATGATAGTATATCACGATTAGGTATACCTACGATTATTCTAAAATATTGCTGAACTAAAATTTGTCAGTTCTGTAAATCAAAATGAAACAAGATTTTTTTAGAATTCTCCAATTACTCACCGGTACAAAACTTCTAAGGCTGATTCGTGCTTGTCCAGAGATTTTGTAATCATCGCATTTCTGAGTTTATTGAATTCAGATAATGCTTGGTGATAGTCATCAGGATTGGCTTGTGTAAACGTATTCTGTATAAATGTTCTTAAGGGTTTAACGAAATCTATTTCATAAGTCTTTTTCAAGGGAACAGAAATGAACGAAGCCATCTTGGTTATTGTGTGTTTGGTCACGTGGGATATTGGTCTATTTTAAGCTTTAATGACGTCAACAATGACTTTTTAAAAAAAAAAAAAAAAAAGTTTTGAAACTGTTTAACAAATTCGAAGAAAAATAAATATAAAATGTATAAAATACTAATAAAAATAATTAATGATTTAAAAAAACAATAATATATAGCATACTTGTCCTTTAAATAAAGGAGATGCAATGTTATGTAGCTAACATTTATAATCGCTGTTCACTGAGATACGTACTTGAGGACTTAGTCTAAAAATAGAATTATTGGTAATTGTCAAGCGATGCTTATTCAAAAGTTGGCAAACATTGAATTCATGGATGACTAATTTTATCTTTAAAAAAATAATAATATAGAAATCAGTGCCAGGCAAGCCCTTTGAAAATGAACGTTAATGTAAAATATAAAAATATGTATCCATTGAGTAATAAAATACTGTTTTATTTAATATTTTAATACATCTTGAAAGGGGCCATCTATTACTGACGTCACGCGTCAAAAAAAAAAAAGATGGAGAGGGGTCAGATTTTTGTGACGATGTGTAACCCTAAATTACATACATTTTTAGCATTAATCTTTTATACAACAATTATAATTATTTTATTTTTAAACTGCGATCACTGAGAGAATCAGTACAGGAATGCGAGGTTCGAATAATGGCCTCTGATCAAGTTACAGGGACGCGAAGGAGGAGGAGAATCGGAATTTAGTTATAATGCCCGTCGTGAGAATTTATGGCTAAATGTGGACACGGGAGTCATAGAATTAGGACTAAGGAGCCTACCACATGAAGTTGAATGGAACGAAATGGTTGACGGCTTGAGGGTAGGGGGGTGTGAACAAACATACCATGAAGTGGACTATACTCATCGTATCACCTTTTTTTTTTGTATATATAGCGATTTATTTGTAAAAAAGAACAATTCAGCCATAAAACCAGCCATAAAAATGTGATTGAATCAGAGGCGTAGTAAGGGGATGCAATTCCGCCCAGTGATGCATTTTTTTTCTTTAGATGGAGGGGTGGAAGTTTTGGCCAACTGCTCAGTTTTTTTTCCGTGGACGGGGGCGTCAAAACTCTTAAACCACCCCGGACGGCAATTTACCCTAGCTACGCCATTAGATACAAATTAAAATTATTCTGGGCATAGATTACTAAACCTGAGTTTAACTACCATGCCTTAGACTCACTAAGCGATTGCAGGCAGCATCTGGCGGCACCTTCACTTGGGGCGACATCTTAGTAAATGCTCTAGGACAGTGCTACTCAAAGTGGTGGTCCGCGGACCGGTGCCGGTCCGTGGGCCATCATCCGCCGGTCCGCAGAAGTTTTCAAGAAAACCCATTTCGCTACCACGTCAGTACAAGAAAAATGGTGCAATGGAAAAAAATTCCTGCCGGTCCGCCATACTAAAAAGTTTGAGAAGCACTGCTCTAGGACTCTAGGGTAGGGATTCTTAACATTTTTTTTTGCAGCGCTGCAGGTTCACTCCGTTTTAAACACCCCCTCCCCGCCCCCCCCCCCCCCCCCCACAAACCGTATTAATTATTTTGTATTAAAATTTAATATACTTAAATAAATTAGTTATCGTAGTTTTATTTCTTAAATTAACTTTTTATAAACAAGGGTACACATTACCAATGCAAGCAATGCGCCAACAAAATTCACCAGAAAAACCTTTACTGCTGCTAATCAAAATGCATAAAAACTTAGTAACTTAACAACTAGCAATGGCAGCAAATACAATCAGTGGAGTAGCTAGAGTTTGGGTCACCCGATCCGGTAAGCTCGTTGTGTCACCCCCACCACCACCCTTCCACGATGTAATTCTTCTTGTTAAACTTAGTCCATAGTGTAGCGATGACAAGAACGAAAACACATTAATTGAAGGTCAGGAGGTAAATGTATTTAAGAACTGTGAAATGTACGTAGAATCGCCAATTGTTATCAAAGGAAAGTTTTATTTCTCAGAATTTAGATAAATATAGCTTCCTGTCACTTCCAAAAGTTACCGAACACTTTCATGGGCGTTGAAACATGGTCAAAACGTTGTGTTTCTGACCTAATAATAAGGTGACCTAATTGCTGGCGCAACAACCTTGATATTTTAATAAAACACGCATTTTGATTGGTTACATGGGTGGAAAATGTACGTGTAATCTGTAATCCTTTTATGAATTTCGGTTACACCAAGCAGTGTGTACTCTGTAATTACGCACTTTTTCAATTTGGTGTCACTCCCTGAGATGGTGTCGACCGGTGCGGTCCGCACCCCCATAGCTACGCCATCGACTACAATTTTCTTGTCTTCCGAACCTCAGGGCTGAGGAGGTACTTTTACCACTGGTTAAGAACCACTGTTCTGGTAACTAGTGAAATTTTTCTAACACAGTGCAAGAATTTCTTAAGGGTTTGTAAAGGAAAGTAGTGGACTCATGGACTTTTTATGGGGGGGGGGGGTTGAAGAGATTAGTTGAGGGGGGTCTAACTTTTTGTGACGATTTGTGATGATAGGGGAGGGGAGGGGATCAAAAATCGGCAAAATTTGCGTGATGTCATTTATGGATGGCCCCAAAGTTAAATAGAAACAAATATTAAATATAATATATAAATTAATTTATATTATACAAAATATAGACCTACTACTAATAATAAAGAATGCCTAAATATATATATATTAAAAAATATAACTATGTGTCATAAATCGTTTTCGGAAATTTGTTTGAAAGAAATTTAGTCGATGAAAAATTGATCGACGGAAGTTTGATTGAACGGAAGTTTGGTGATTTTTTTTTTTCAGTTCACACACACACGATCAAATTTTGCGTCAAATTTGGTTTTGATTGAACGCATTATTTTGTTTTACTATATAGTATAGTAAATAATAGGTCTTGCTAAGTATCAAACATATCTAATTTTCAAATTATATTTCATCATCAAAGCATGACTTTCAAAGTAGGGATATATGTTAATTATACATTGTATGATGGCATTATTCTTTTAAAAAATATTTTTATTTGCTTAACAAAAAATTTAGTCGATTCCATGTGTGTTGAGTTATAGAAAATCAAAATTAAAAAAAAAAAAAAACAGTCATAAAACCAGACATAAAACAAGCCACAAACCAACCATAAAACTAGCTATAAAACCAGCCATAAAACCAACCATACAACCAGTGTTTCTTTCAGGCATACCTCCGGGGGGGCAGTGCCCCCCCCCGGAGCAAGTCAAGTGCCCCCCCGGGGGAAAATGTGTAAGAAAAAATAATTTAAAAAAAAAAAACTACTCTAAATTTAATTTTTATAAAATTTTTTAAAGTTATTGAAATGTGTGCCTTTAATCGATTACAATTATTGGAACAAATAAAATAGCGCTTTGTTCGATATATATTGATGATCCATAGCGTTCAGGTTAATCTTGTTACAGGCTCGCAGATATCGATTATAAATATGGTATTGTTTTGAAAATTGGCCGCTCCTGATCATAAGCTAAATCTTACTTTTTCTGATTCGCAGATATCGGTATCTTTTATTTAATTACATTTTGCAGCTGCAAAAGTTGAAAGACTTTTTAATAACCCTGTATTAAACTACCTTTTCATCGATATAAATGTCTGTAAATTAAATATACCGGTAGTTCTTGCTAAGAAATAAACATGTGCAATCTGTTTTCAAATGATATTGAAAAATAGTATCATGCTTTAAAAAATCATTTTTAGCAAACATTTTGACACTCCTCAGAACGGCGGTCCCAAATTCAAAACATAATGTTTCTAGAAAAATAAAATTTTAAATTCATTTTTACCTCATGGAACTTCATTAAAATTATTTTTAAAAGTAAAATAACATCTTTTTGTTTGAATAAAACAACAATTTGACAAATTTTACGAAATCAAAAACATTACATTTTAGTGAATCTTTTGTCTTTTACGGTGCCATTGTGGTAAATATAGGAGAACTCTTCTGTCCTTAAAGATACCTTATAAAAGTTGCCCAATTGGATGTATCTAGATTAAAATAAATATGTTGTATTTATTTTATTACTTTAATTGTGTCTAGGTGTCTGATATATCTTTCTAAACAAGTAGTGGGTTTACAATTTTAAATATTTAGGTCTCACATATTTAAAGTATCTTTTATTGGTTTATTATTGTGAAATAAGGTCTTGTTTCACTAATAAAATCGAATATTCAGATATAGGCATAGGCCTATGGTTTTTAAATTAATTCACAATTTCTTTACAACAATTAGGACGTTTATTTAATTTCTGCCTGGGGGCAAATAGCAGAAGGTTGCTTTAACTATATAATAGGTGCCTTATTTTCTTCGTTCATAAATAGTTGTACCAGGAAAAAGGTAAGTTTTTTTAAAAAAATGATTATGACAAAGCTCCAGTGGTTCTTCTTTTTTATGATGCAGGGGTTCTCAACCTGTGGGTGATGAACCTTTGGCCTTTGGGGGGCGAATGACCCTAACTCATATATATAAATCTGCAGGAATCATTAACTATGAATGAGTATTAATAAAAATCAATTTATAAGAACAGAAGGATTATTTCAGCAAGGCAAGTTCACGCAAATGAAGCACATTTTTTTTAAAAATCATAAAAGATTAAGAAGCAAGGTATCTAGTATCTACATAAAATTTATAACACATACCACTTGAAAATTAGTTATCCCCCTCATCAAGCATATTAATATATTTTTGAGTTGAGGGAAAATCTTTAAAAACATGATGAAAAATAATATCAATGACATAGCAAGTAGCACAATGGACATGCTTTTCCTTACTTGCTAGGAGGCTCCACTAGCATAATGGACAGGAGGCTCCACTAACATGATGGACAGGAGGCTCCACTAGCATAATGAACAGGAGGCTCCTCTAGCATAATGGACAGGAGGCTCCATTAGCATAATGGACAGGAGCCTCCACTAGCATAATGGACAGGAGGCTCCACTAACATAATGGACAGGAGGCTCCACTAGCATAATGGACAGGCTTTTCACTATTTGCTAGGAGGCTCCACTAACATAATGGACAGGAGGCTCCACTAACATAATGGACAGTAGGCTCCACTAGCATAATGGATAGGAGCCTCCACTAGCATAATGGACAGGAGGCTCCACTAGCATAATGGATAGGAGCCCCCACTAGCATAATGGACAGGAGGCTCCACTAGCATAATGAACAGGAGGCTCCACTAGCATAATGAACAGGCTTTTCACTACTTGTGCATTTGTTGGTATATTCTTCTTGTAATCGTGATAAGCAAAACAATAGCAAGCATATATTAAGGATCGTTCGCAAATTACATCATGCTCACATGCTCGGGGGGGGGGGGGGTCGAGAATTCAGGGGCATTGACTTACAATATATTATTTGGCTTGTATCGGTTCGATGTTAAATAAAGCACAATGGGCAAAAATAGTACAATGATGAAAGAAAATCTACACACACACTGTAAACAAAGCTCTGTCTCGAAGCACAAATAACACATGCGATAGAATCTCATGATAAATGATCTGCCTCTCTCTTTCATTTGTCTCCACACGCTTTTATAGTCTATTCTACTCATCTATCGAGAACCGTCTTACGCATTGTCTTCCTTTCCAGTTTTATCCAGATTTTTCTATAAAATTCTGAATGACAAGGACAATACTTATTTTGTTGTAAACAAGGTTAAAGGGAGACTATTCGTTTGCTACCTACACCTTAAATGTGGTCTCGAGTTTGTTGTCTGCTAGAGTTCATGCACGGGGGAAGCGTGAAGCAAACAAGTCACCTACATAACATTGACGCACACATGATTGTCAGCAAGTTTTGGTGACCTGATTTTGTCTTTGGCAGAGGTCCAGAGCAGTCTATTATGACACGACTGAATGGTTCTTTAAAAGCTGGAATGGGTTGAAGAGGAGCTGATGGTATCTTCTGATTTGGTTTCCTTACCACCTGACAAGTATGACATGATCTGCAGTAGTCAACACATCTTTCTTGATCTTGGGCCAAAAAAAGTGTGACGTGATTTTGTGATATGTCTTGTTCGCTCCCAAATGGCCTGTAAGTTGGGAATCATGGACTAAGCTCAGGATTTCGTTCCGGAAAAGTGTAGGAACTACTATCTGATGAACTATCCTCCATTCTTCGTCAGCTTTTTATTTCCTAATAAGTATGTCATCTTGTAAGAATTAACAAACAGGGAATTGCTCAGCTTCTTCTTTGGTCATAGCGTTCTCTCGAAGTTTAAAGATTTCTGGATCATTCTTCTGCTCTTCATCGAGCTGCGTTCAAGTTGGTGTTTTGTGATCCTTTGACTCTTCGTTCATCATCATCATCATGTCCCTTAGTCCTTGGACCGTTAGGGCGCCACAGATGACATGAAAACTATCCTTCTCCATTTCTCTCGGTCTTCTGCACTACGCATAGCATCGCCTATATAGCTTTAGTCCCGTCCACTCTTTGATGTTATCTTCCCATCTTTTTCTCTGTCTTCCTCTTCTTCTCCCTCCTCTAGTTGTGCCCTGCATTATTTCTTCGGCAAGCGCTTGTTTTCTTGTCACGTTGCCATACCACTCAAGTTTGCGCTTTTTACAGACACCAGAAAGTCATCGTATTGCCCAGTTCATTGGTGATATGGTCTCTATAGCGGATGCCAAGAATGCTTCTGAAACATCTCATCTCCATCGCCTTTATTTTCCTTTCAAGTTCTGCTGTTAATGTCCAGTACTCAAAGGCATAAAAGAAAATGGAGAGGACTTATGAGCGCATCAGCCTAATTTTGGTGATGGGGGCTATATTTTTGTAGTTCCATATTTTCTTGAGTCTCTTAAGTGCTGTTATGGTCTGGGCAATCCTGGCCATCAATTCGGGTTTGGAGCCTTCTTCCGAGACTATTGCTCCAAGGTACTTGAAGCTGCTAACTGCCTCTAATCTTTCTTCACCGACCTTAATTTCAGTGGCGATGCCGGTGGTATTATTCGTCGTCATTTTTGTCTTTTCTGCACTGATTTGCATGCCAAAGGATGATGAAGTCTTGTCGAGACGCTTTACTAGGCTGGCTAGCTCTTCTTCGCTTCCAGTCAGTCCGTCTATATGTCATCCGCAAAGCGTAGGTTGGTGATTGTTCTGTCACCAATGCTGACTGTCCCTACATGCGTTTCCAGTGCATCTGACATAATTCTCTCTAAGAAGATGTTGAACAGGGTGGGGGAGAGCAAGCAACCTTGTCGTACTCCAACCATGGTCTTGAACCATTCTCCGATGTTATTGTTGAAAAAGACTGCGCTGGTGGCCTTATCATAGAAGCTGCATATCATTCTGGCTAGGTTTGTGTTGATGTTGTAGTGCCTCACGGTGGCAGATTGATTTCAGATTGGATTTTATTAATTTTTGGTGAACTTCTTTTTCGGAGATCTTCAAACTCATGGCCCTGGTAAAAGGACATGCTGAATATAATTCTGGATATTCTTCTTGAGATTCAGTGAAAAAGGGCTCATGAGTAACGATGGGTTCGGCTACCACCTTCCCACCAGCTAAGTCATTCAGCAACGAGATTATTATTATAAGAAGTTTTTTTAAAGCGTAGTACCCGAACCTATGGCTGGGCTCACCACGCTGTACATACAATTTAACAAACATAATCATGAACTTAAAAATTAACATACATTAATTAAATAAAATAAATAAATGTGTATTCGCCCAACCATTCCATAGCTTTTTAAATGTCAAGCCATGGACTGCACCCAGCAGTATCGTCTATCGGTCAAAGGGAGGAATCATTCAGGATATTAAAGTTTAAAGATATGTATTTTGAATGCTGTGATGGTTGGTATATTGCGGATGTGTAGTGAAAGAGAATTCAATTGTTTGGGGGCGCAGAAAGAGAAAGATCTTTTACTGTATGTTTTTGTGTGAGTCTTGGGGACAGAAAGAATACGCCCGTCTGCGGAGGAGCGAAGCTGTCGAAGGGGTGAATAGACAGAGAGAAGTTCTGTTAGATAGGAAGGGCAGGAACCAGAGAAAAAGTTGTGTCAGAGAACAGATAGTTTGTAATCAATCCTTGCTTGCACTGGGAGCCAATGAAGTGAATGAAGTAGTGGTGTGACGTGATCACGGTTTTTTGCCTTTAAAACTAGCCTAGCAGCTGAGTTTTGAATTTTTTGTAGGTTTTCTACGAAGTGTTTTGGTGAACCTGACAGAAGAGAGTTGCAATAGTCAAGACGATAGAGAACAAGAGCACAGACTAGGGTTTTTTTTGCACTTATTGTTAGGTAGTGGCGGATGGAGCTGATCTGACGGATAGCAGTGTATGCAGAGCCAAATGTGACATATATGATTATCGATTGACATGTTGTTGAACAGAATATAACCAAGATTCCTAGCGGAGGATGTTAACTGTATGTCGGAGTTTCCTATTTGAAATGGTATACATTGTGAATAGAACCGGGCCCAAAACTGACCCTTGTGGCACTCCGTACACCAAGTCAGCACTGCCGGAGAGACAGCCATCGACAGCGACCGCGACCGCCTGCGTTCTATTGGGGCGGTAGGACCTAAAGGGAGCAAAAACTGAACCAGAAATTCCAAAGTAATTTTCAAGGGTTTTGAAAACCCTGAGGTCCAAGAGAATCAGGATGGAGACATCACCGCTGTCCAATGCTAGCAAGAGATCATTGGTGACGCTCAAGAGAGCTGTCTCAGTGCTATGGAAAGGTATATAGGCCGACTGATTAGAAATGAGAAGAGAGTTGTTCTTTTTAAGTAAGCAAAACGTTGCTTTAGAACTAGTTTTTCAACGATTTTAGATAAAAATGGACACCCACAACGACAGATCCGGAGGCTAGGTCTGATTTGAGATGGATGACATGTGAAGTAACATCAATGAATCCCACCTCTACGCCTCGTAGCAGGATGTTGCTCACAGTAGCAGTAGATCCAGACAAGGGAAATATACCCTCATATATGCTATAAAATTGGCAGCTATTTTCATTTCTTTTAATTTTATGTGTAGTTCTCTATCTTTTTCTTCTTCCTCTCTCTGTAGCTCTAGCTCCATTTGTTTAAGCTATCTATATTCTTCTAGCTATACAGTTGTTTGAGCTTCAGTTGGAGCTCCATACTAGGATCATTCGGCTGTTTGACTGAGGCCAGTTCATCCTCAGACAAAATATTTTCATCCACTAAGTGGACGATGATCATATCTCGTACCATCTTTTTTAGCGCCGAATGAGCTAAGTGTAATTAAAAATTATTGACTTACAGTATACTGTCAGTCAATAGTTTTTAATTATATTTCTTTTGGTTTTATAATTCATTATAATTAACATAATAAAACTTATTAATTGTAATTAGCCCTGGTTTGTTTATCGTATTCTTTGTTAGTGTATTTATCATTTTGTATCGTCTTTTGCTGTGTACCGGTACTGTTTTAGAACGAGCCATACACTTAAATAAGAGATTAATTTCTCCATATTGATAACAGTACGTAACACCCCCCCCCCCAATCCTTCATACTGGCATATACCCCATTAGATGGACTTACAGTGTGGGGCCATCCATAAATGACGTCACGCAATTTTTGCCGATTTTTTACCCCCCCCCCTTCCCCCCATCGTCACAAATCGTCACAAAAAGTTAGACCCCCCCTAAAATATAACGTCACAAATCTCTACACCCCCCCCCCCTCTATAAAAAGTCCCTGTGTCCACTATTGTCCTTTACAAACCCTTTAGAGAGTCACCTCCCGTGGATATCAAATTACAGCACCTGTGTAAAAAACACTTCACTAGAACAGTGGTTCTTATCCAGTGGTAAAAGTACCTCACCAGCACTGAGGTGTGGTAGACCAGAAAAGTGCATTCAGTGGCGTAGCTAGAGGGGTGCAGACCGCACGGGGGTGAAACCATCTCAGGGGGTGACATCAAATTGAAAAATTGCGTATTTCCAGAGTACACACTGCTCGGTCTAACCGAAATCCACAAAAGGATTACATTTACAGATGACGCGTACATTTTCCACCCATGTAACCAATAAAAATGCGTTTTAAATTAATAGTTCAAAGTTGATGCGTCAGCAATTAGGTTACCTTATTATTAAGTCAGAAACACGTCGTTTTGACCATGTTTCAACGCCGAATGGAGTGTTCGTTAACTTTTGTAAGTGACATTAATCTATACCGGTATTCATCTAAATTCTGAGAAATAAAACTATCCTTTGATAACGATGAGTGATTCTAAGTACATGTCACAGTTCTTAAATACAATTACCCAAAGGCCTTCAATTAATTTTTTTTGTTCTTGTATTTGTTATACTGTGGACTAAGTTTAACAAGAAGAATTACATCGTGGAAAGGGTGTGTGTGTGGGGGGGGGGGGGGTGACACTATGAGCTTACCGGACCGCGTGACACCAACCCTAGCTACGCCACTGATTGTAATTGCTGCAATTGCTAACTGTTGCTGCTTTCTTTTTAATCAGTTTGTGTGCATTTTGATTACAGCAGTAAATGTTTTTCTTGTGCATTTTGATTACAGCAGTAAATGTTTTTCTTGTGAATTTTGTCGGCGCATTGCTTTTAATGGTAATTTTTTCCATTGTCTATAAAGTTAATTAAAGAAATAAAACTAAGATAACTAAATTGTTTAATTATTGTTAATTTTATTACAATTTAACTTATACGTTGGGGTGTGTGTTTAAAACGGATTGGGCCTGTAGCCCTGTAAAAAATGTTAAGAATCCCTGCCCTAGAGCATTTACTAAGATACCACCACCTCTCTCCCCCACCCTGTTACGGTCAACCATTTGTTATCCTTCCACCCCACTTCCTGTGGTTGCCGTGGAATGGGAATTCTATGACTCCAGTGTCCGTCTTTAGCCATAAATTCTCACAGATGCCATTGCAACTACACCCAGAGTTTCCTCCTATTTGGCGTCTTGTAATATGATCTGAGTCTGCTTGGACCTCGCATACCTGCACTGATTCTCTCAGTGATAGCAGTTTAAAAATAAAATGATGGTTGTTGTGTATATGAATATGTTAAAAATGTCTGTAATTTAGCGTTATTAAGTGCATTTATTTACTACAATATTCTACTTTTCATGTGACGTCACATTGCTTGAGGGTCCCCCCTCCCCCTCGTCACACATCGTCACAAAAATCGGACCCCCTCCCCCCCCCCTAGACGCGTGATGTCATTTATGGATGGCCCCTGTATGGACCACGGTCATACACCCTAGTGTAAGCTGATGCCCCTGAATCTGACTTAATAATGGTCTATTATTTTTACATTACTTTAACCGTATGAATATTGCTTTTGGTCTGAGACTGGAAAAAATCTGGCCACAAAATCGGATAAATAGACCAAAACAACCTAAGCGTTTGACTGACTTTGTAAATACATGTCTTATATTAAAATTTCAATTTAAAACCACTGAAAATACATGACAAAACAATTGGAAAACAATAAATAAATGTTATAGTAGCCACTGACGTTTTTAATGTAGTTCCATAAGATACAAACTAAATTTTTTAATTTTATTTCTGAACAAATAATATGGGACCGCCGTTCTGAGGAGTGCCAACATTTTAATCCATAGATGTATGCTGACATAGATAAAATGAAAATTTAAAAATAATAATAATAATAATTTTAAAACAAAAAATTAGGAATTTAGCGGTTACATACAAATAGTGGACATTTCATCATAATTATTAAATCGAGTGTTTCTAATTTTTTAACACAGTTTCGGGAACAGAGTAAAATGATTTTAAAAAATAGTCTTTATTTATTAAATCCCCAATGACTTTTCTCTGTTAATATAATCTTCCAGCTGTTTGAACTATTAAAAAAAATTATTTTAAGATGATAATCCAGTAGAAAGAATATAATATATATTTAAACAACGAATAAAAAAAAATCGAGTATTTCGATTATCTTGTAAATGCCATTTTTGGTAGTAGTTAAAAAAAATATATGGAATTGGTAAAAAAATTGTTTTCAAGTATAACATCGAAGAGGCAAGTTGTAATGATCTGAAGCAAATTATAGTATTCTAAATTTCTTAATTAACATTTCAATCAACTGAATATTGAGATTGAGAATTGAAACATTAATTTTATACGGAAAAAAATCACACATTAATAAATATATGAGTCTTTTGTAAACAATTCTTGACTTCTGAACAATTATGTTGGTTACATATGATTTATAAATAAATACCAATTTTGAAAACCCATAAAGATATAGTCTTTAGCCCTTTGTACAGAAAAGCTTTTTTTCTTTTTCACTTTGGTGAAACTTGGAAATATTTTGAAATAAATGTATGTTTTTGGTTTTTCTTTTTCGTTCAAAATGTAAAACTATTTTAGCATTTCTTTTTTTGTGATGGTTACTTTTTTTGGAAGGAATTCTTTTTTCTTAATTTTAAAAATATTTTGTAGTAAATTCATTATTTTTATGTAGTTGATCAAAAAATATTTTAAAATAATAACTTTAAAAATACATTACTTTTCAATTTTAAAAAAAATGTTTGATACAACACTTAGTCAAGCAGAGACGTCGCTTGACTTTTTATGGCACCCGTGCTACTTTTCGGTTTTTTCCTTCCCTACCTAGCAGTAAAAGTTGATAATTTAATGTAATTACAGCCCAACTTTAAGCCCCTAAAATATACGAGGCCCCATACAGCTATGTGGGATGCAGACCTCACACGATGGCTCTTAGGTCAAATTACACCTAAAATCTTAACTAGCATCTCTCCCGTTGCTCTACATTTAAGTGTTTAATGATGCGAAACTAAATTTAACTACGGTATGTAAAAAAAAATGCATTCTTGCATTTTTAATTTATCAAAAAATTTCCGGGGCCTATAAAGTTTTAAGGGGCGAGTCTAAGCTAAGGAGTATCTCTCGGTAAAAAACATACCCTAAGGGCTCCCAATTGGACTGAATTTATTTAATATTGTGCTGGTGGAAGAGTTAGTGATGTTTGGTTATTATCGTTATTTCTAGCGCTTCCCACCCAAATATCTGAAATGTTTACATCAGTGGCGCTTCATCCCATTTAGGGCCCTGGCCTGCTCCACCCCATTCTTCCATTGGGATCGATCCATCGCTTTACAACTCCATGTGCGAACCCCAACCTTTGTAAGCCCTTCTCTACATCGTCAATCCATCTCAGTCTTGGTCGACCGGTGAGCCGTCTGCCCCTAGGTTTATGCCTGTAGATCGTTTTTGTTGCTCCAGAATCCGGCATCCTTTCAATGTGTCCTGCCTAGGGCAGTCTGCCTTTTTTTTATATTGTTGTGACTATGGATGGGTATTTGTACAATTGATATAGCTCTTAGTTTGTACGGATTCCCAAAACAAAATTGTCTATCATCGGGTCATATATTTAGCAGGTTCTCTGCTTTTCTGGTAGGAACCAAGTCTCACTACTGGTCTTGTGATAGTGGTGTACTGCCTTCTTTGTTCCCTTAGCGAGATTTTTGCTTTGAAGTAGCTTTTGTAAATTGAAATAAGAACGGTTGCATGCTGTTATTCTTTCTTGTACCTCCGATTGTATTTCCTCTTGCTTATTTATAGTCACCCCTAGATATTTGAAAGTAGCTACCCTCTCAAAGGCGTAGATGTTCATATTGATGAAGTCATCAGTGCGTATTTCCTGACATTGTCATAAGTATTGCCTTCGCTTTATTTACATCAAGACCAGTTTTGACCGTCACATTTTCAAGTTCCCTGAAGGTTTTAATTATATCATCAATGCTGTTTCTACCAAGTAGCGCTATATCGTCTGTGTAGGCCAGGTATTGCAGTGACTGGCTTTATAAAGTTCCTTATGGTTGTTCTGTACCACCTCTCAGGTGCTCACACGTATGTTTCTAATGCTTTTTTCTAAAGTGATGTTGAAAATGATACACGGATTTCCTTGTCTGAGGCCCAGATTGATTGGGAACTCCCTCAAGTACTCCCTCTGTACTTTGATTCTACTTTTGTAGTTATCCATCGTTATATGTATGAGTCGGGTAAGTTTGTTAAGGACTCCAAGTTCCAGCACAGCATTGTTCATGTATTTCCTGTCTATGCTATCATAACCTGATTTGTAGTCCAGATATAGTTGGTGTATGTTGATGTATTCTTAGCATTTTTCTACGAGACATCTAACATTAAATATATGAACGTTTGAAATGCCCCTTCACACATTGTCTTAAAGATATATTGAATACAGTGCATGATGCCCTCACTAGGTAACTCTTGTTACCAGTGAAATATCCGCATCAACACCAGGCACAGAAACATTGCAAATCCCATCTACATTCATAGGAGCCATAATGATCAATAAATTGATCGTGGGCCCTTAATAGACAGAAAAAGAAGAAGAAATTTAGTTTGTGTCTGCACTGGTCGCCATAATGCCTCCCCGACGCTTAAAAAATTATTTCCCCCGATCAAATGATGTCTTATCAAAACATTCGAATCATGTATACTCCAAAATGCACCTTTTGATTGTTAAACAATCACACATTTTCTGCTGCCCTACTTCCCGATAAAAATTACTTGCCATGACAGCCAAATTTGGTGCTGATATATACTGCCCAGCGGCGTGCCTAGTGTTAGCGCCACCCTAGGTGGGTTAACTTTAACTTTTTTGCTACGCTACCTTTCTCGATAGAAACACTGAAGATGTCCGTAAAATCCCGCCGCACTACAGAAAAAATGACAACTGGGAAGACCAAATGTTCGCCCCCCACACGGCTACGTCACTGACTCTTTAATGACAGGGGACAAGATTCATTTTTACACCCCCCCCCATTTTTCCCTCCCCCCCCCCCCCCCCCGCTAAACTCTGAAACCTATTATTTTCATCCATTAAAATATGCCCATTAGATGCCCCGCTAATCTAACGCCCGGGGACATATGTCCCATCTGCCACCCCTTAGCTACGCCTCTGGCCACTGAAAAACTGGCACTGCCCCCCCGAACGTCAAAAGTGCCCCCTCGGGGGAAAATTTCTGAAAGAAACACTGCATACAACTAGCCATAAAACTAGTCATAAAACTAGCCTTAAGCTCTGGGAAAATATTCTCGCTAGGTACCTAAAGTAATTTACAAATTTATATTTTTGAAACTTGAAAAACAATCAGAAGTTTTACGCTTTATTTTATTATCAATGAAAAAATATTTTTAAAAAAATTAAAAAATTAAGAATACTCAGACATTCAATCTAAGATTAGGTAATCAACTAGTCAGATGTATATTGAGGTTTATGTTGTTTCTTCCCTTTGAAAATCTCACTTTTTTTTTTAAAAATGGCCAAACGGGGTAATAATCATTTAGTCCTTGGCAACAACACTGCCACAGGACAGATTGCAGCACCACTGCAACATGACAGTTGGCATCATCACTGCCACATGTCAGTTGGCAACACCACTGCCACAGGTCAGTTGGCAGCACCACTGCCACGGTTAGTTGAACAACAAGTGACACCAACAAGTGACACCAACAACAAGTGACACCAACACCACGTGACATCAACACCACGTGACACCAACACCACGTGACACCAACACCATGGGACACAACGGGCGGCAAGTGAACATCAGTAAAAAAAACAAATATCGACGATTGTAGAGCCATTCAATAATTTTAACTTCCTCCCAAAAACAGCGGTGTGCTTCTGATTAAGCAGCACCCCGTGTGGTACGTGTCTATTATAGCATAGAAAGACAACGTCAATGTCTGTATATTTTTTTTATTTTGGCAATTTTAACAATCTGTTTAAATTTTTAAAACATAATAATAACTTTTGACCTGAACCGAACCGAACTGGATCCATTAAACTGCCCATTTAATGCCATTTTAACAAACACACAATGACGTGCACTTTATATATTGCGAATTATTTGTATAAAAAATTCAAACCATCAAATATTTATATATTTAAATGTGATTGAAGAAAAGGCGTAGGAATGGGATGCAAGGGGGGTGGGGAGTGGGGTCCGCCCAGTGAGGCACTTTTTTTCTTTATATGGAGTTTTGGCCAACTGCTCAGTTTTTTTTTTCTTGGAAAAGGCGTCAAAAATTTTAAACCAAAACGGGACGGTAATTACCCTAGTTACGCCACTGGATACAAATTAAAACAAATCTGGGCATAGGTTACCAAACCTGAGTTAAGTACCAGGCGTTGGACTCTCTAAGCGATTACGGGCAGCACCGGGTGGCACCTTCACTTGGGGTAACACCAAAATTGAATACTGCAAATTTAACAGAGTTTCATTCCCGATCGTGTTAAACATTAAAACCACAACAGGCTGCCTCCAGAAATGGGTCCATCGGAGCAGGGTGCAACCAGAAAATGGGACCACTCGAGCCGAGTGGCATTACAGCCAAGTGCAACAAAGCCAATGTTGTCTATTTTCAGCAGATTCAGTGCCGCCACTGGGTATTTTCCGTAGATTCAGTGCCGCCACTGGGTATTTTCCGTAGATTCAGTGCCGCCATAGGCGTGGTTAGCACATTATGTGAGTTAAGAAACGTGCGGATGTCTATGAAAATGTCGCAGGTTTTGTAGTTGTAATTTTTGTGAATCTTTTACTAATAGCTTAATTCAAAGTAAATTTTGAAGAGTACAAGAATTGAAAGTGTTAAAAAAATCCACCTATGGCTTCTTGTCAATCATAAAAATTAATTATTTTTAAAACGACCCTCGAAGGGGGCTAACTAGATTGGAATATACCGACTTCAAATTAATTTCGAGTTAAAATAATCATTGCCATATACACATAACTCGTCATAGGCGCTAATCTAACCCGGGTCCCTTTGGACTAAATGCTATAAGGATGTCATTTGTGGTCATTCACTTTAGTTAAAATGAGCAAGTAAGTTTACAAACATATAGTCCATTCAAGTATCTTTCATTTGATACCAACTTTTGTCTTACAAACCAAACAATAATATTTTAAATATTTTTTAGTACACCCAACCTCCCACTTCTGAATACCGGTTACGATTATCCACAGCCTTTGGATTATCACGCCCATTCCATTTTTTTTTGGAGTACTAATTTTAGAAAAAATCCTTATTCCTATATCGCTACTTTAAAGTAAATTCCGTGGATTTAATATAAAAAAGGGTTTTAAAAAATATTGAAGAGGCAATTTATCACTGAAGAAAGTTATAGTCTAGTGCAACGGTGGCCAAACCGCGGCTCACATTGCGGCTCGCGAACAATTTATGAAATTAAAACTTTTCGTTTGAAATATTTAATATAAAAAATAAATGAAAAGTTTTAACAAAAAATCTTGACTGAAACAAAGAGTTGAAAATAATTTGGGAACTGTAACGCATATATTTCTTCAATTGTGTAACTGCAACGCATATATTTCTTCAACATACTGTTAGGGTTAAAACAATTGAAATGTTTAAATCATTAAATTCGAATAAGGAGTAATTTTTATAAATAAATCACAAAAGGAATTTTTCATTGCGAGTGGGGTCGTGACCCATAGTGCTTCACTGCGGCTCTCAACAATTTTTTTTTATTTTAAAAATGGCTCTCAGTTGCTACAGGTCTGGCCACCCCTGGTCTAGTGGTTTGAAATTTAAAAAAAAAAAATTTGATTGAACTGAAATTTGGAAATGTATATCTTATTTTGCATACTATTTTCCCCAGATAAAATCGCACATTTAAAATATATATTATGCCATTCATATCCGATTTATGAAAATGACCAGTTTTCAAAACACATACAAATTTATAACCGTTTCTAATTAACGTTTTTTTCCCATCTTTTTGGACTCTGGTAAAATTTTGATATATTTAGGAAAGGTAATTATTATAAGTAATTTGTTGTTTTGGTGTTTTTTTGGGGCCCCTTTGCGTTCAATATGTAACACATTGCTTGCAGTGCATTTCTAGTGATGGTAACGTTTGGTTCTTTTTTTGTCTCACCTGCCACCCGTGAGCAACGAACCTGGCCACTGGCAACTGGCACTGCCCCCTGCCCCCGGAAAAAAAATAATCTGAAGTGCCCCAACATTCAGGGGCGAATGTTTGACAGAATGACAGCTAGTAGAATTGTAGAGTTCAGCTCATCCCTTGTTAAAACCGATACCTCAGCCTTGCGACTGAGTTTTATTGTCAGAGACCGACGGAACCGAAAGCGAAACCGAAGTTCACAATGACTTTTTGCCCATAACCGAAATTCGGTTGGCCTCTACTGTCAATGACTGAACCCCGTGGCCTCAACCAATTAATGATTGTAGAAACTGCCCAGATGCCCATCTAACTACATAGTACAGCACGCAACTGCCCAGATGCCCATCTAACCACATAGTACAGCACGCAATTGCCCAGATGCCCATCTAACCACATAGTACAGCACGCAACTGCCCAGATGCCCATCTAACCACATAGTACAGCACGCAACTGCCCAGATGCCCATCTAACCACATAGTACAGCACGCAATTGCCCAGATGCCCATCTAACCACATAGTACAGCACGCAACTGCCCAGATGCCCATCTAACCACATAGTACAGCACGCAATTGCCCAGATGCCCATCTAACCACATAGTACAGCACGCAACTGCCCAGATGCCCATCTAACCACATAGTACAGCACGCAATTTCCCAGATGCCCATCTAACCACATAGTACAGCACGCAATTGCCCAGATGCCCATCTAACCACATAGTACAGCACGCAACTACCTGTGATTGCTGTCTGATCTTACTAAAATTAAAGACAACCTTTCACTACACTTCTGATCATCAACTGCAACTAATCATTGGATAATTCTAGAACAATCAACTATCACTAGCTGTGAGATAAATCAATTTTTATGTAAGTTATCTATAAGAACCCTGGACTAAACTATCACTAGATGTGAGATAAATCAACTTTTATGTAAGTTATCTTTAAGAACCCTGGACATAGTGGATATCAGTAGAATTCCTGATTGCTTAGAGCATGGGCATGGTTTTACAAGTTTCTGGTCCTAATCTCTTCACCGCCGTGAACCAGCTAAAGTCTCCACCACCTGGCACAGGCCGCTGACAGAGCATCCATGACGATGCCTGGTCTTACTGGCGTAATGTCCAGCCAGCGTATATTGACATGGCTACATTTAGTGGCAGGCCGGCCTGCATAATAAGCGTTATGAAGGCCGGAGAATAGTCTGACCCGCCACTTCGTTATGCTGACTATTGTGTGGACGGAATTGATTGGCTACAGACTAGCACAGTTCTGTAACGCGAACTTTGGCGTGTCCACACCCCTCCCCCCCAAAACCCAAATTGGTGATAGTTTATATAGCTTTGTTTACTTTCAATCAATTGAATCGTAAGATGATTTTTTTTGGTTGGTTTTAAATGAGATTAGGTCGAATGTTTGATAAGGTTGTGCTAGGGGAAAAAGTGTGCGGTGTGTGTGTGTTGGGGGGGGGGGTTAACTATGTTGGTTTACTGCAGTCAGCTGACGGTAGTCACGTGACTGTGTTATCGGAAAGTACCGATTTTTTTCGTGAGCTTTATTTGTGTATTTTTGTTTTTTGTTGATGGGGTTGATGGTGGATGAGTTGGTTTGGGGGGGGGGGGGTGCGTTACTTTCAATTATCCCGAACCATTAGGAAGATTTGTGAGAATAGATTAACCATGAGACAGCATGTAAGTTAGCACCGATGAATGGAGATACAAACAATAAGACTCATTACAGTGGCGTAGTGAGGGGGGCAAGGGGGGGTATCATGCACCGGGCGCTACTCACAAAGGGGCGCCAAATGGTATATTTTACTATAATATTGTATGGTTTTCGAATGGGGGGGGGCGGCGCTAAAAAGGAATTGGGGGGCGCTAAAAAGGTATTGTGCCCCGGGCGCGAGTTAAGGTCGCTACGCCACTGCTCATTACACACAATCATCAAGACTTTGCTTGATCTTGCCCACGTCTTATTTTTAAAGCAGCACTTAAATCAACATTCGCGTACATTTAGCGTCAGTTCACACGATCAAATTAGCTTCAAACTTCGCGCCAACTTTTTGTAAGAACGCACTATTTTGTGCGTGGTTTCTTTTTTTTTTTTTTTTTTCCAGACAAAAATTTGAATTTGATCAAATAGTAATTTGAAAGTTGTGACAAGGCTTCATACAAAAAATCGCATCAAAATGCATGATCGAAAATATGATCGTGTGAACTGACGCTTAGGCTTAACATACACTTCTATGAGTTGAAATTGAACGTTTAAAATCTCAGTATTCGCGATTTACGTCATCAAACGTCGTTATTATTATTTTGTTTTTGTTTTGGCCTCGGTACTATTGGGTTGAGATGTGTTCATGTCCACTTGTTTAACTCCAGAACTTCTTCATATTATCTGTTATTGACCGGATATTAGTGATTAAATTTTATTTCTTGTCCATTTTATTTTGATTACATCTTTGCTGTGTTGGACTCGCTGGGAGTTTAGGGCCATTTAGATATTGAGAGCCAGGAAGGTTAGGGCCATTTAGATATTGAGAGCCAGGAAGGTTAGTTTCATTTTGATTTTGAGAGCCAGGAAGGTTAGTGTCATTTAGATATTGAGAGCCAGGAAGGTTAGTGTCATTTAGATATTGAGAGCCAGGAAGGTTAGGGTCATTTAGATATTGAGAGCCATAAAGTTTAGGGCCATTTAGATATTGAGAGCCAGGAAGTTTAGGGCTATTTAGATATTGAGAGCCAGGAAGTTTAGGACCATTTAGATATTGAGAGCCAGGAAGGTTAGGGCCATTTAGATATTGAGAGCCAGGAAGTTTAGGGCTATTTAGATATTGAGAGCCAGGAAGTTTAGGGCCATTTAGAGATTGAGAGCCACTTTCATTGTGTATATGCCCATGGTATGGTGGTAGCGGGCACTCTGACCATTACTGTGTTCAGAATAAAGTAGATGCGATCAAACTCCCTGAGAGTTTAAATTAGAAGCCTATATTAATCTCTCCACGCACACTCTTTTTTTGTATGTAGACTTATGTCAGATATCCCCACTGCCCCTGATCTCAAGCCACAATTATTGATGTGTTTTGTAGTCGTATCTTTTCTTCATTGTCTCAATAACTCGTCGGTGTGTCCAACTTCAGTCCAACACAGCAACAAGTTCACATCACACTAATGACGTCACGGGCTTTCATTATCTTTCACGGTTCACTATCCGAGTTATCCCATGTCTATGATTACTGTGAACAAAGCGGAAAGTCTTTGTGTACGACAGACATGATTGTTCCGCCTCCGAAACTGCATTTAAAGAGAACTCAACTGCAAGCTCTCTCCCCTCCGCTCCCCCCCCCCTCACATCCACCGAACTGTCCGCTCGTTCCTGCAAGTCCCAGGTCCTGTGTTTACAAACTAATCACTAAGTGGGATAAAGATAACTCCGGCTCACGTTTCACGGCCAGGCGAGACAATCGGCTCTCATGGGTGTACACTTTCATAATGGTCTCCCTTTGGCCATAGCCCATCGGGGCCTGGCTTTTTGTGCTCCGTGATTAACACGGCCGGTCACGGTTTTTAATTAGCCGGAGCAGATTTGCTAGAGTAAGTACGGTAACTAAAGTCAGGGCAGGATTCCGATAACAGAGAGATTAACGAAGGCACAGCGCATATTTTCCTTGAGGGCACATCGATAACTTGTTTGGTCTCACACGGTTCTGTTGCCTGTTGGTCAAATCGAGCGGTTCGCATCCATTGGTTTATGAGGGGCTAGGTGACATGGCTGCCGGGGGTGTGGGATTATGTATATGTGGATTGTAGGTGGTGTTGGTGTGGCTTAGTGGCGTAGCTAGGGTTAATGTCGCCCGGGGCGGGCAAGCCTTTTTTCCGCCCCTTCCAAAAAAAAAAAGACAACACCTCATCAGTTTGATGAAAATGTCGCCGCTCCAATAAAATAAAAACTCCGTTTCACCATATCCCTTCCTACGGCGCTGTTAGGGATTATATGGGAGGAGAAAGTTAATACATCGGAGTACTTATCGGCGGGTGGGTGGAGTTATGCTGCGATGACGTGGTGGGGTTAGCAGGGGTATTATGGATAGCCCGGGGAGGGGCCCTAGGATGCTCATTAGGTTAAAGGAGGTTCTGGGATTTTAAAAAAAAAAAACTTATCAGGAATGCCGTTTCATTCTTAAAATGATATGTTTAAAAGAAAGATGAGATTCTGTTTAAGTCAGGGGTAACCAAACTTTTTTCACGGCGGGCCGGATTACGGGAAAAAAAAATGACGGGCGAGCGACGGATAATCGTTCTGTACAATACTAGCAAGTCAGAACTAAAGCTCTGGGCCAGTCTCTGGGGAAAAAAAGTCGAAAAATTAAGTTTAGTATTCCATGTTAATCATGGATGAATAGCATGCAATGCAAAATAGCAAAGACAAGCAACACATTTTTTGATTTATTCACTAAAATAAGTTAGCAAAGAAGTGAGTTACATCAGACCTAGCGCGCACATATTCTCACAAACTAGCAGTAAAAAGGGTTAGTGAGATTAGTGAAACTGACGTTTGGCTTTCAAGATATCATCAATGTTTGGTTTGGAATTGATGCATCTAATCAGAAGAATTATTTTCAAATTTTCATCAATCCCTCTCGTTCGATGTTTTGACCTCACCTACTTTATTTTTGAACATGTTTTCCCACAGACATAAGTTGTTCCATGCATGCTGCAAACGGATGCCAACTCATCCGTTATCTGAAAGTCCAAATTGACACCACAAATAAACACGAGACGTTGTGAGAGATCTGTAGTCTCATCCAGTGTCAGAGAATACCAGATCATGTTCCTAGCTTTCCCACGTATCTGTAGCACTATGTTCTCTCCAAGTTCTTCTGTTCTTCACACAACTGGACTTGCCGATAGGCTGTTAGTTCCAACCGCAGCGACTATAATTTTTAATGTCCTCTTATGTTTCCAACACTACGCTTTCTTTCACCAATTTACTGTTTGTGGTAGTTATCAGACTATAATATATTAGTGGGAATAGGCTTAATGGAAATTGATTCTTATTTTATACTTTTTTAAACCAGCTTTTCCTAAAAACAACAAGTTACTTGGTAGCTTTTTAAATGTTGTCATCATTTGTTAATTAATTCTTATTTAAATACATCTTGTTTTATACTGAGCTGACTTCGAGTTTGAACAACGTTAAATTTCACCAGTAACTTTATTTTTTAACCAGTGATAGACTGCGATAATGTGATCTGTACGTCCGCTCAATATAAATTAATATCAATAGCAAATGCACGTCATCAAAACAAAGTGACTCCAGACTGTATTATAAACGTCGGTCATCTACTTTCAGAAGTTAACTTTTTTGACGCCAGCTTAACTCGATCCCACTAGGCACTGCTATGCGAGTCGTTATCGTAATCGTTTTACATACTGTATGTTTATTTACTATTAAGAAACCATATGGTACGATTTTGAGACAACAGTGAACGATTTTAGGAGTTCGAGGGTAAACAGGTCTGTAATACACAAGAAAATCTAAATTTAATAATTCAAAATTGAAAATGGTAAATTAAGGCGCATAGCATCCAGGAGGTCTCCGCGCGTGTGAAGATCTCCTCGCATTCTAACTATAATATTGAAATTTAAATTGTATCCCAACGTCTCGTGTTTCATACATTTTATTTAGCATGTTTAAGTACCGTCGGCGGGTCGGATGAACTGGCCTTTGGTGACCCCTGGTTTAAATTGTCAGGATCAGAAACAATTAGACAACAGAGATGACATAATTGTGTTAGGCACACGAGAAGATATATATATATATACAAAGTTATTTTAGTTTTACTGTGAAAACTGACGTTAAGGATTATTATTAATAATATTTTTAAAAACCTCAAATGGACGCGTTGTGGAAAAAAATTATGCGTGTAAGTAGTAAAGAGAGTTTACAAATGAATTGAAACTGTCAATGATTTTGCAATGCCTGTCAACCAAATAAGTACGGCATGCATGCGTGAAGTCATCATGAATAGATTCATCTGGAGGGTCACCATACCATTGATAAAGAACTCCCATTACCAAAGACTAATGAACTCCCGAAAGCTGTTTTCTCAGATCTTATTTAACCACATGATAAATTCAAGATGATTCAACTCGACAATGATTTTTTTTAAAAGAGATGTTTAGGTAAAAGCGCCGAGAAATGAATATGATTTTCGTAGCATTCGTAAAACAGTTTCACTGTTAAAACTGGATGGGCTGACTTTGCAAGCTGAGAACCTTTGCTTCTCGGTTTCCTAAAGATTACAATTTGGATCAAGAATTATAATTCTTTTAAAAGTCAGCGCGAAGTAGATACCGGAAAAAAAAAAAGAACCACTCTTATCCTGGTATGGGAATTCATTCAAGTACAGGGCACTTGTAAATAGAAGACAGTATTGCATCATCCAATGACACGGGTACTTGCACATTACAGAGTATTGCTACCGACGTCACACAATCAATGAATGCCACGTTGCCAGGGCTGCCACTCACTTTTTAAAAATTTCCCAAGATTTTGTCAAAATATTTCCCAAGATTTCCCAAGATCATATAAATATATAAGAGTTTTCTTTAAAAGGTGTTTTCTATGTAGTAATTAATGCAATATTAGCTTGAATTAATGCCCCTGAAACTCGGGGTACAATAATTGAGTGAAATTTATTTTAAAAGACATTTTTAAAAATTCTTTATCACAAAAAAAATTGATTTTGAAAAAAAAAAAATTAATTTATAATCCAAATTATCAATACCCCACTGGAGTTAGGCTACTAAATTAAATATTACCTCCAAATTTTCTGGTAAAAGTATCATCTACATGTGTTATAGAAGTCACTTTGAAACAAAGCTTACATGGCTAATCAACACACAAATCTCTTTACAACTATTACATGGACAAAAGGTTCATCATCAAAACATGTTTTTTTCTTATTGTAAGTCTGTAGATTAGTGATGGGGTTTGCAAAGCAATAAAGCAGAATTTAATAATAATAATTGTAGTTGATATTATATGAAGACAATAAGTATTTTTTAAATTGTAAATTTACATTATAATTATAATAATTTTTTTAATAATTTTTTTTCAAACAAGATACTGTTTAAATGAACTTTTCAGTTATAATCCTACAACATACCGGTATAATTTTAATATCTTAATTACCTGTGTGTAAATGCACAACTATTTTTTGTTCCAATTGATGAAAATTAGGCTGGATTTTTTAACAGATGCATCGCATCATAGTTTGAACACACTGTAGAAGTAACTGAAATTCATCATATTTTACTATCAATTCTTTATTGAACACTATCGTTCCCTCTTTGGCTTGTACTGTTTTTCGTATGGTTACTAATGTCTAAGAGCCTAATGATAAAGTTTCCGAGCCTACTACCCCCCCCCCCTCATAAATTCTATATATTAACAGTCTATATTGATTTCCTTTTTGATTTCAAGATTTATTATCTGTTTATTTATTGTTGAGACTGTTCTATGCATATGGTGTACAAGGTCAATTTGATAAACTTTCAACACCTGGATGTAATTTTTAGTATTCAATGTAAAAAAAAAATGAAGAGAATATTGAATTTCTTTAATTATTAACTTTTTAATACTTCACAATATTAACTTTAATTTCAGAAGATTTCTTATTTATTTATGAATGGTTTAAAAATTAAAACCAGAAAAGAGTTAAAACAATACATTTTTTCCGTGTTACTTTAAAAACTATTTTGCTTTATTTTCACTTAAATTTTATCACATATGTTGTTTGCATTTTTTCAAAATATGTAAAAAATCTTCCCCCTGTTAATATTTCCCAAGGTTTTGCCTGATTTTCAAAATTATTCCCCAGATCCCAATGGGGGTCGTGAATTCCCAAGATCTTGGGAAATTTCCCAAGGTGTGGTAGCCCTGCACGTTGCTACTGAAGGATGTCTGCTGACAGATTTTAAGGCAGTCGGTGTAGTGGAGCAGGAGCACTGTATCACATGTTAATCGGTTGATATTGTAGCACACGTGTTTCGTTGGTTGATATTGTAACACGTGTTTAGCTTGCTGATAGTGTAACACGCGTGTTTAGCTGGCTGATATTGTAACACACGTGTTTAGTTGGTTGATACTGTAACACACGTGTTTAGTTGGCTGGTATTGTAACACACGTGTTTAGTTGGCTGATATTGTAACACACATGTTTATTTGGCTGATATTGTAACACACATGTTTAGTTGGCTGATATTGTAACACACGTGTTTAGTTGGCTGATATTGTAACACACGTGTTTAGTTGGCTGACATTGTAACACACGTGTTTATTTGGCTGATATTGTAACACACTTGTTTATTTGGCTGATATTGTAATACACATGTTTAGTTTGCTGATATTGTAATACACATGTTTAGTTGGCTGACATTGTAACACATGTGTTTATTTGGCTGATATTGTAACACACGTGTTTATTTGGCTGATATTGTAACACACGTGTTTAGTTGGCTGATATTGTAACACGCATGTTCAGTTGGCTGATATTGTAACACACGTGTTTATTTGGCTGATATTGTAACACACGTGTTTATTTGGCTGATATTGTAACACACATGTTTAGTTGGCTGATATTGTAACACACGTGTTTAGTTGGCTGATATTGTAACACACGTGTTTAGTTGGCTGACATTGTAACACACGTGTTTAGTTGGCTGACATTGTAACACACGTCTTTAGTTGGCTGACATTGTAACAGACGTGTTTAGTTGGCTGATATTGTAACACACGTGTTTAGTTGGCTGATATTGTAACAGACGTGTTTAATTTGTGACTAGGAGTTGTCCCTATCTAAGATTTGTTTTTTTTTGTCCAGCCAATTTAATATTTTGTTTGGTGGGTGGAAAGGGCGTCTGACAGCACGGAAATTAGGACGAGCTCAGACTCCGGCGCCAACTGCTCTAAAATAAACCAAATTAATTCCGTTTGTGGCGCCCCTGGGGGCATGCTGTGGCCCCCAGCTTAATTTCGCCCCCTGAAAGAAATATAGTACAGCTGTATATACCTAATTAAAGTAAAATAATATTTGTGTCAGGTCAAGTACATTCCCCCCCTCTCCCCCCCCCCCCAAGAGATGTCTTTAAGAAACTCCCTCTATAAACCACATGGAATAATGTTATCTGCCACTAGCGGTACATGTACCACAGTATAATGATAACTGTTAATATGGTCTTCTGATGAGCGCACATCAATGGCAGATTTTTTAATGGAGGAAAGAAAACAACGAAACAAGCATGGCCAAAAAGTTGATTCAAAAATAAAAAATTACTCGCAGACGTAAAATAAACGGTCTCTTCTCCCTAGCTTTACAGTTTTCCTTGAAGAAGGGTTGCCGACAGTGGATGTAAAGGAACCCTTTCTGAGAGCCACTCAAACGACGCTTTCGCAGAGAGATTGTATTTTACAGCCTCTTAATGAACCCCAGAGAGATTATCGCGTGCTTAACCTCTCCATTTGGTCACGTGACTTTACATTTTGATATATGGTACCATTTATTGAAATCAGCGTTATCCCCACTCCCCCCCCCCCCCACAAAGTGACCCCCCCCTACCCGGGATATTGCAACCTCTCCCACCCCACCCCTAGAGACAGTCCTATCACGTTCCCCCACTAAAACATAAATCATTGCCAACCTAAGATTATTTCGAATATAATAGACACATGCACAATGTTACTACCCCCCGCCCCCTCCCCACAAATGCCTATCGCACCTCTCCACCCCATTCTAGCACCGATAATGTAATAACATCAAGTTTTATTAAGAAACAGAATCGCACCGTTAAAACTGTATAAACAAAATGAAATAAATTCTTCGTTCCCGAATGAACAGTGATGAAAACTCCATGTCAGTTTAGTTTTGAAATTAAAATTTAACTTTTCCGATATTTCGGCTTCATAATATTAAATAACTATTACCTCTTAACCTCCCCCACCCACCGGAGTTGGAGTCTAAATATTGTTTGATTCCTCGTTTTTCCGACTCCAACCCCCCCCCCCCCCACAATCCCGACTAATTTCCCCCCCCCCCCCATTTCTCGGAGTCAGAACGCCTCATAACACTTTATGTGTCACAGAAACATGCAAAGTCACGACTTTGAGTTTCCAACCCTGTGCCGTATTACTTTCCATCTCACGCCCCGCGGGGCGACTGTGTCTAATCACTTGGATACGTTCTCGGTAACTGTGCCTTATAACCTGGAGCCCTGTACGCCCCTTTCTCATTGTTGGCCTCCTTTGTTCTCGGCGACGTACTCTCTGATTAGGACCGTCGCTATCCATGCTGGGGAATTTAAAAAGCGAGCATGCCTACAGACGGACGTAGTGTTGAGGAGAGGCCCCTTGTGGTTCTGCACCGTTTGCAAATTTGTTCTGAGATGGACATCATCGACAGTCTCCATTCAAGAAAATATTAACCCCCACTCTGGAATTCCACGGCGATCCCATCAGGTAAGTACATTTATGTATGCTGTTAACACTCATTGAGCTCTTAACATGTGATTCACAAGTGAGCTTCCTAACATACATAGGGGTGGACCAGTAAAGCAATCACAGAGACAAATATTCGTCAGCGTTGGGTGCCAACAGAAACCAGTTTTTCAATTAAGTGGCAAAGTGGTGTTCCGTCCAGGGGTGTTGCGTTCAGTGGTGTTGTATTCAGTGTTAAATAAAATTTGAATTGGTGTAACTGCCTTGTGACTTGTTTAGATTTACAAGAAATGTATAAATGTCTTTACAGGGATTTGTACATGTATTTCGAGGGATTTGTACATGTATTTCGAGGGATTTTTCGAGGGATTTGTACATGTATTTCGAGGGATTTGTACAAAGCTAGTGATATAGTACAAGTCTATTAAATGGTGTTTCAAGGCTATCATACATCTGTAAAAATCTATCAGATATTTGTAAAACTCTATCATATATTAGTGCAACTCTATCAGATATAAGATCTTAACAGATATTTGTACATGTCTATCACATATTTGTACAAGTCTATCACATATTCGTACATGACTATCAGATATTTTCACAAAAAAGTCTATCCAGAGATTAAATCACAGTGAAGGTCACAGTTGAGTGTGTTTAGGAGGCCCAGTTTAACTTTCGTCCACTTGCCAGGCAGCTGTTAACAGCTCAAGTCTAAACTTTTCTTGTTTTAACTAAAAAAGTTACACTTTACTCGTTCGTTTCATTTGGCACTGATGAACACAATGGGTATTGTACTGGGCAACATGTGTATCCCCTTCCCCTCCCCCACACAAACGGTGCAATGGGAACAAATGTAAAAAAAAAATATAATGAACATCTAACAAAATAAAAAAGTTAACTAAATGGTATTCTAAGAAGCAAACCCGATTTCTCATCATTAAATACCAGTAACGTTTTGGACGTTAACAATGAAGGTCGTGGCTAAACAGAAATTAAAGTTCTTGATTTTTTAAAAATAATTATCTCTCACCTATTTTAAGTATGCACATTAAATTATAAATTATTGATACAAAGGTTTCAATTTATTGCTTATATAAGCTACTTTGGATTTTATATAAGCTACTTTGGGCAACATTTAATAAATTGGAGGCAATTTCGAGGACCTTTTTGTATATTTAAATTTTTTTTTAAAAAACTCTTTAAAATTGACCCTAGCCAACTGGTCTCATGTATTAGGGCACGCCACTGTCTAAACTCCCCCCCCCCCCCCAAAGTTCTCATGTCAACGTAAATTCATTGAACTCACCTGCCAATTGTGTTGGCTTGGCACACCTAGACTGTGTAGATATCATGGTGTGGGGGTGTGATGCTTGTCTTGGGAGTGTGGGGCATGGAGGTCCGGGAGTGTGTGGGCGGGGGGGAGGGGGGGCTGATAGAGTATCAAACGTTTGCTCTTAAAAATTGGAAGCAGCGTTCACCGATTGTGTATGTTGGGGGCTGGCTAGGTGATCCGGGAGGGTGGGGTGGGGGATCTCAGCGCTTGATATGGCAATAAAACAATGCATTAGGTATTTTTTATAGTGCTCTCCCTTTCACGGAAAAAAAGGGGTTGGGGGGGGGGGAGCAATGTCTCCATACTGTGTATGTAGGGCTTGTATGTCAGTGGTTCTCATTTTTGTGACGGTGTTTCTTATTTGTGTATCAGTAGACGTCACTTGCGCATCAGTGTTTCTTGCTTGTGTCTCAGTGGTTCTCACTTATGTTTCATGGGTTCTCACTCGCGTTTCAGTGGTTTTCACGTTGTAGGTTTATTTTTCTCAGGGGTTCTCTCACGTCACCAGGCACATAGACCATGGTACTGGTTGCAAAGTTTAATTTGTACATTTTATATCTGGTTAACTTAATAGCTAGGGGCTGACACTGGGGACTTGTATATATGTTACATTGTAGACTCTTATGATAGAAGACTGTGAAATCACTGGGATATGTATGTCCCACATTACTTATCTCCAATATATTCATATCTGTCACAAAAACCCATACAAATTAATAAGAAATTGTGCAGAGCTTGCCCTTCAGCCAGTCTCAGGAAAATTCATTTCACTTTTAAAAAATGCAGAAAAATTATGCAAAATAATCTATCAAAATAATCTATCAAAATAATCTATCAATAGAACAAAATTGCATTGCTTTTCTTGGTTTGTTTGTTTGTTTGGTTTTGTTTTTTGTTTTTGTTTTTTTTGTTTTTTGTTTTTATTTTTGCTTTTCTAGGACATTAGATCTGACGATAGCCCAATTAGTTAAGTTCTTTAATCACTGTGATGAGGTTGGACGGACATGGAAAAAAAAAACAGGAAAATGGGCATGTTTTCCCTCCAACACTAAACGTTTCATCGTGATTTTATTGTTGACAATGACGGGTTTTTTTTTTTCGGGTAGTCTAAGTTGGTGAACAGTAAAACACCGTTCTATGACGAGACCACATGTGCACCACGTGACTCTGACGGCAGCTGTCACACAAATCATGAGCGTCTACTGGTCACGGCGACACTTGCAGATAACAGAGTCAAATAGATCTCACCAAACCAGGATTTCTTCAAAGGGGAGACCAATATGTCATAGTTTCGTTCATATGACCTTGCATCACATTGTCTCATTCATATGACCTTGCATCACATTGTCTCATTCATATGAACTTGCATCCCATTGTCTCATTCATATTACCTTGCATCACATAGTCTCATTCATATGACCTTGCATCACATAGTCTCATTCATATGACCTTGCATCACATAGTCTCATTCATATGACCTTTGCCTCAAATCTTTGGGAGAAGTCAGAAAACAATCAGGTGGATATTATGCCTCGATTGGTTACCTAAATAAGCGCTGGAAGATGACCTGGTTTGATCAAAATGCCGTAAAGAATGCCGCTCTGACAGCCCCAATGTGCCGTAAAGAATGCTTCTTTGACAGCCCCTTGCTCAACTAAGACATTCTCCATATTTGATATCATCATCGCCGCAACATTGTACGCAGGCAGTTATAACGTGGTGTCAAACAACCTCCGGTCCGTGATATAATCTGGGGTCTCCGCCTCTCTCACTAGAAGGCACACAATGGTCCTCAGTCTTCATGAAGTATCAGATGGTTTTAACACGTGAAGTTTGTGGCGGCTGTGGACGCGCGCTTTTGAAAACCCGGTCTCTGCAAAGGTCAAGTGTTTCGTTGGTAAAATCTTTTCTGTTAAAAAAACAACAACAACCACAACAACAACAATAACAACCATAACAACAATAACAACCATAACAACAACACACACATGTGACGTAGAGCTAAGCCGATTTTCTTTTCTTAACTTTTAAAAAAAATAACCCTATAAAGAGTTGTTGTTTCTTCTCTTCTATGAATAAACGTCCGAGTTGATTCGTATGTTAAAATTTTTACTAATGGCGTAGTAGCCGTGTTTAAAATCGTCTGCTAAATTCAAAATTTGAATTTTGAATTTAGCAGAAAAGTTACACTGATTAGCACCGATCGTAGAAATAGCTTAGATTTTATATACAAATAGATTAATAATTGAAAGATTGCACTAAGCCGAAGAGTCCACATCTTATTGTCTTGTCTTTTGATTCAAGCTTCAACATACCTTGTTTTACTATATTTCATTTATATACAAAGTAGGTCTATTTGGATAAATTATGACTTTTTTTGTAAGCCATGTTGAAAAAAAAGGGGTGGGGGGGGGAGCGGGTATTAATAGTGAAATATAACAATAAATTATATTTTGAAGTAAGCAACCGGTTAGCAAACAATGACACAAAATAAGTGTTTGAATAGCGCCCCTCTCGTAACTTTACCTCAAGTGATACTATTTAAACACCACAAAAACTTTTTCCAGCACACAGGCTTATCTGCTGGCTCTGAGCCTGTTATTGTATGATAGCAGCATCGTAAACTAGTTAGAGAGGGGTCCTGTAACAACAAACGTGCTGTGGGTAAATTGTCTTACACTGTGCCACTGATTTGGGCCGAGGTGTGTATGTGGGGGGGGGGGGAAGAAAGTAAGCGCTACATAAAGGACTTACGGAACGTCAGCCATTTTATAAAAAGAATGGAAATAATCACGTGACTTTGAAAACATTTTAGTAGTTTTTTTTTGTAAAGTTGTCTCCCATGTCATCATTTGTTCAACGTAGTGCTCGGTTCACACAATCAAATTTTCCATTTTTTTTACACACCATTGAGGAAGCTGTTCTTTGGCAACCGTTTCGTCCCAGCTGCTTCGTAAATTAGTTCCGGGTTAGAAACCCACTGTAGAAATCCCTATTGGGGGCGTCTGACGCTGCAACAGGATGAGAGAGGGGGGAGATTTTATGACGTGTATATACCACCCTGACCCCCTGGGAATGTCGGTCGTTGGCACTGTGCCAGCAGTGTCCGGCCAACCGGATGTCCTTGGGCTGGGGAGATCCCCATTGGTGAACCCGATCAAGCGGATAAGGGTGGGGGCTGTCCTGGCAAAGGGAGATCTCGAACTTGACTTAACGCGGCCTCAATTCGGACTTGGGGTGGGTGCCTTGGGTACGGCATAACGAGCTTTGGCTCGACGGCCAGCTGAAGCCATATCCTAATGTACGGCATAACGAGCTTTTGGCTCGACGGCCAGCTGAAGCCATATCCTAATGTAATATGAAATATTTAGGACAATCTCTTCATACTATTCACAATAACGACACCATCTTGTGATATTATTCATTTCTAAACACGTCTACGCCAGTGACCACAAAAACGACTACGAAACCAACTATCACACCGACTAACAAACCAAACACCAAACAAACTACATCACCAGCTACCACACCAACAACAACACCAAGTACCACACGAACAACAACACCAGCTACCACACCAATAACAATAACACCAAGTACCACACGAACTACCACACCAAAGATTACACCAACGACCACATATCATAGACTATATATAGCAAAGTGAAAGGCTTCCACCTGTAGACAACACAAAGGAGAAGTGTAACGAGTCAATCAAGGCTAAGATGAAGACCAAAACGATAAAGGGAGCATCCGTCGACAGTCGGAGAAGTGGTACTGTCATGGAGTTGCTCTCTTTACCGCAAGGTCAAGGTCAGCCCAATCTGAAGAAGACGATGACTCCAATTTTAAGAACTCATTTTCAGCAACCATGCAACTTCAACAACAAAGGTCATATTCAGCACCCTATCATATTCATCAACCAATCAAATTCACCAACCAATCATATTCAGCACCCTATCATATTCAACAACCAATCATATTCACCAACCAATCATATTCAGCAACCAATCATATTCACCAACCAATCATATTCACCAACCAATCATATTCAGCAAACAATCATATTCATCAACAAATCATATTCATCAACCAATCATATTCATCAACCAATCATATTCATCAACCAATCATATTCATCAACCAATCATATTCATCAACCAATCATATTCATCAACCAATCATATTCAGCAACCAATTCATATTGAAACAACCAAACCGTCCGGGACATTTTGAATATAGTTAAAGCTAACAAGTAGAATGCTCGATTCCTTCAAAACGTAATACGATCTTCTATATCTTACTGTCAACCTGTTCAATGGGGCTTCCTGGCTTGGTGAACAATATAATTGAAGAGTGGTACATCAATTAATAATACTTGTGAATTACCAACAGCAACAACAACAAAAAGTTGACATCATGGGTCTTGGGCATCAAATCCGGTAGGAACCTGAGCCACATTTTTAGGTGGCCCTTAGCTGCTTCTCACATCTCTAGATGGCCCATAAAAACAACATTTCACAGCTCTAGGTGGCCCTTAGATACGCCCCACATCACCAGGTGGCCTTTGAACACGTCACACATCACCAGGCTGCACTTAGAAACGCCAAACATCTGCAGTTGGCCCTTAGACACGTCACACATCACAAGGTGGCCCTTTGACACGCCACACATCACTAGGTGGACCTCTAATACCCAAATTGTCCACGGAGGTTCCATACTAACCTTCAAACTTATTTACAAAAAGTTAATTAACTTATTCACGGTAGCTCACTAATCAAAGAGATTCCATTAAAAAAATAATTTAACTACAAATTATTGAAAGCATATTTTCACCTAGTGTTATGACATCAATGTGCCCTTGAAAATGTGGAATTGGGGTGGGGTCGGGAAACGGGTGCGCAGCGACACATAATAATAATAAAAAACGTTGACATTGGCAACAACAAAAGCCAATTAAATTATATATTTTATTTTCTCATTCCAATTATAATTTAACTCTTCACTTCTGCTACATCTGAGAGTCGTCGTCTGCGACCAAGGTTTCCATGTTGTCAATGTACGTCATCAACATGGAGCACGCGTGCTTGACCTCCCGCAATGACAACAGTGAATCCACGGACGACCTGGAACAAATATTGTTTAAATTAATAGAAAACAGTACATTTTGATTTTTTTTAAATTAATAATTTTTAAAAAATAATTTGGAAATGTTGTAATTATCACTTTCGCCAGTTTCTTCGTTCTCTTGTGATAAAGTTCCCGCGTGAATTTGACAATATTTCATTTCAGATATGAAATTATCTTTTATAGTCCACTATATCGTAACACACTGAGAATGTAGGTCAATTGGTACCAAGGCACGCTGGGCCCTGCAAAGCATTATTCACTCAAAGACTGTCGACGCATTAGAATTAATGTATTATATTATATATACATATTTGAGGGTTATTGTTTGGGGAGGGGAAAGGTCATATTCTTTGCATTCAAAAAGTATGAACTATTTATACAATTAATTGTTAAACATTGGGTGGTAAGGTACTGAGCTTATTTCCCTTATAATGGCGTACGCTTCTTACACTCACAACTTCGTACACAAACCAGTGAGTTGAATTAATGAAAAACACTTGCGATTGCAGAAGGGAAAGATAACACTTTTTGCACAACGGTCCTCCACCACAACACCCGATTGTAGGAAAAAAAGTCACAGGAAAAAAGTCACAGAAATAAAGTCACAGGAAAAAAGTCGGGATCCTAATGGGCTACCAATCGGGATCGGTATCCCAATGTTGTTGGGATTCCAATGGGATCGGGATTCAAATGGGATCCCAAATTCCAATTTCCGATTTGGAAATGGGATCCCGATTGGGTTCTCAATCTGGATCTGCAACTCAATGGGGTCGGGATCCGATTGGGGTCGGGATTACAATGATATATGGGATACCATTTGGGGTGGGGAGCACGATGGGATATGGGATTCCATTAGGAAACGGGATCCCACCACTCTTTTCAGAATTTATTTAAGATAGCTGATGACTGAATGCTTCTGTGACTTTTTTTCATGTGACTTTTTTTCCTGTGACTTTTTTTTCCGCTCACCCAACAACCCCCCACCCCCCACACACTTTTTTTTTCTGGCCACGGCAGTGTTCTGTTTAACAAATCATTCCGTTATCTTGATGCATATTCGGTTTGATCATTACATACGAGACTTTAACAGCGTGATCCTACAACGAATAGGATGTTGTTACGAGCCGGTCTCTTACCAAGTCTCGATAGCTTCGCTTGTCGAGGGGTTATAGTAACTCCACAAACCTTTGAATCTTAGACTAAAGGTATCTTTATCAACCGCACAACTTTACTACACGGTCAACTGCTGCCAATACTCAACAATAAGTCATTTCCCCTTGCGCAAAATACGTCACACAGTACCAATCATTTAATAGCAACATCTACCCAAATACTCCCCAAACAACATGCACGCAATCACACTATGCACACAAGTCCATAACAGATGCATGTACACCATTATTAAATCTCCGAGACATCGACTTGACCACTTGGCACATACTTAACGTGTTGAATTGTATTATTAGGGGTTAAAGCGTTTGGAGGTGTACTGTCGGCTGCTGTACTATAACAAAAGCACCGTAGCAATAATGGCCCCACTGGGCTTCAAAGATTGGCTGCAGCTATAATAGCCCTACACCCAGTTGTAACAGCATCAACCCGCCTACAACAGCCCTCCTAAAACAGCTAGGGCATCTCAGCACAGCTATAATAGCCCTACACCCAGTTGTAACAGCATCAACCCGCCTACAACAGCCCTCCTAAAACAGCTAGGGCATCTCAGCACAGCTATAATAGCCCTACACCCAGCTGTAACAGCATCAACCCGCCTACAACAGCCCTCCTAAAACAGCTAGGGCATCTCAGCACAGCTATAATAGCCCTACACCCAGCTGTAACAGCATCAACCCGCCTACAACAGCCCTCCTAAAACAGCTAGGGCATCTCAGCACAGCTATAATAGCCCTACACCCAGCTGTAACAGCATCAACCCGCCTACAACAGCCCTCCTAAAACAGCTAGGGCATCTCAGCACAGCTATAATAGCCCTACACCCAGCTGTAACAGCATCACCCCGCCTACAACAGCCCTCCTAAAACAGCTAGGGCATCTCAGCACAGCTATAATAGCCCTACACCCAGCTGTAACAGCATCACCCCGCCTACAACAGCCCTCCTAAAACAGCTAGGGCATCTCAGCACAGCTATAATAGCCCTACACCCAGCTGTAACAGCATCACCCCGCCTACAACAGCCCTCCTAAAACAGCTAGGGCATCTCAGCACAGCTATAATAGCCCTACACCCAGCTGTAACAGCATCACCCCGCCTACAACAGCCCTCCTAAAACAGCTAGGGCATCTCAGCACAGCTATAATAGCCCTACACCCAGCTGTAACAGCATCACCCCGCCTACAACAGCCCTCCTAAAACAGCTAGGGCATCTCAGCACAGCTATAATAGCCCTACACCCAGCTGTAACAGCATCACCCCGCCTACAACAGCCCTCCTAAAACAGCTAGGGCATCTCAGCACAGCTATAATAGCCCTACACCCAGCTGTAACAGCATCACCCCGCCTACAACATCCCTCCTAAAACAGCTAGGGCATCTCAGCACAGCTATAATAGCCCTACACCCAGCTGTAACAGCATCACCCCGCCTACAACATCCCTCCTAAAACAGCTAGGGCATCTCAGCACAGCTATAATAGCCCTACACCCAGCTGTAACAGCATCACCCCGCCTACAACATCCCTCCTAAAACAGCTAGGGCATCTCAGCACAGCTATAATAGCCCTACACCCAGCTGTAACAGCATCACCCCGCCTACAACATCCCTCCTAAAACAGCTAGGGCATCTCAGCACAGCTATAATAGCCCTACACCCAGCTGTAACAGCATCACCCCGCCTACAACAGCCCTCCTAAAACAGCTAGGGCATCTCAGCACAGCTATAATAGCCCTACACCCAGCTGTAACAGCATCACCCCGCCTACAACATCCCTCCTAAAACAGCTAGGGCATCTCAGCACAGCTATAATAGCCTTACACCCAGCTGTAACAGCATCACCCCGCCTACAACAGCCCTCCTAAAACAGCTAGGGCATCTCAGCACAGCTATAATAGCCCTACACCCAGCTGTAACAGCATCACCCCGCCTACAACATCCCTCCTAAAACAGCTAGGGCATCTCAGCACAGCTATAATAGCCCTACACCCAGCTGTAACAGCATCACCCCGCCTACAACATCCCTCCTAAAACAGCTAGGGCATATCAGCACAGCTATAATAGCCCTACACCCAGCTGTAACAGCATCACCCCGCCTACAACAGCCCTCCTAAAACAGCTAGGGCATCTCAGCACAGCTATAATAGCCCTACACCCAGCTGTAACAGCATCACCCCGCCTACAACATCCCTCCTAAAACAGCTAGGGCATCTCAGCACAGCTATAATAGCCCTACACCCAGTTGTAACAGCATCACCCCGCCTACAACAGCCCTCCTAAAACAGCTAGGGCATCTCAGCACAGCTATAATAGCCCTACACCCAGCTGTAACAGCATCACCCCGCCTACAACAGCCCTCCTAAAACAGCTAGGGCATCTCAGCACAGCTATAATAGCCCTACACCCAGCTGTAACAGCATCACCCCGCCTACAACAGCCCTCCTAAAACAGCTAGGGCATCTCAGCACAGCTATAATAGCCCTACACCCAGCTGTAACAGCATCACCCCGCCTACAACATCCCTCCTAAAACAGCTAGGGCATCTCAGCACAGCTATAATAGCCCTACACCCAGCTGTAACAGCATCACCCCGCCTACAACAGCCCTCCTAAAACAGCTAGGGCATCTCAGCACAGCTATAATAGCCCTAAACCCAGCTGTAACAGCATCACCCCGCCTACAACAGCCCTCCTAAAACAGCTAGGGCATCTCAGCACAGCTATAATAGCCCTACACCCAGCTGTAACAGCATCACCCCGCCTACAACAGCCCTCCTAAAACAGCTAGGGCATCTCAGCACAGCTATAATAGCCCTACACCCAGCTGTAACAGCATCACCCCGCCTACAACATCCCTCCTAAAACAGCTAGGGCATCTCAGCACAGCTATAATAGCCCTACACCCAGCTGTAACAGCATCACCCCGCCTACAACATCCCTCCTAAAACAGCTAGGGCATCTCAGCACAGCTATAATAGCCCTACACCCAGCTGTAACAGCATCACCCCGCCTACAACAGCCCTCCTAAAACAGCTAGGGCATCTCAGCACAGCTATAATAGCCCTACACCCAGCTGTAACAGCATCACCCCGCCTACAACAGCCCTCCTAAAACAGCTAGGGCATCTCAGCACAGCTATAATAGCCCTACACCCAGCTGTAACAGCATCACCCCGCCTACAACAGCCCTCCTAAAACAGCTAGGGCATCTCAGCACAGCTATAATAGCCCTACACCCAGCTGTAACAGCATCACCCCGCCTACAACAGCCCTCCTAAAACAGCTAGGGCATCTCAGCACAGCTATAACACACACAAGCTATAAAAGCCGCATTTCCCTGCTTTAACATATGACATTTTCAGCGATAGCAAAAACAACTAAGTGTTAACAGCTCCACCCCAGTAATAACACCCGCCCGCTATGTTAACCCCACCCCTGCTATAGCAGTAGCAGTTCACCCCCAGGTTATAATCCTACCATATCTATAACAATCCCACCCCAGCTATAATAGTCCCACCCAGCTATAAAAGTCCCATCCCAGCTATACAAGTCCCATCCCAGCTATAATTGCCCTACCCAGGTATAATAGTCCCATCCCAGCTATAATAGCCCCACCCCAGCTATAATAGTCCCACCCCAGCTATAACAGTCCCACCTAGCTGTAACAACTCCATTCCTGAGACCCAATTCCAAAACGTAATGCTCTCTATCATATTTAATTTATTATATTTAGCCATTGTTTTCCTTCAGGCCACGCATTACTTCACACCATGCCACGCTTTGTTTTACTCCAGGCTACCCATTGTAACCAGATGGGACATCCAAAGGATCTGGCAAATTTACAAAATAAAGTTCTTAGCTTAACTGTTGTCTAAGATCGTCTAGACTCTAGACTAAGTCTATTCAACAGGAACTGGTCCAGTCAACAGGAACTGGTCCAGTCAACAAGAAGTAGCTTGGTCATAAATCATCTGAAACAATTCATCACTCTAAAGAAGTGGCTTTGTGTGTGTGTTTTGGGGGGGGGGGGGGAGGGGGGTATAAAAAGTTGTATCAAAGACTTGTATTCAAATTGAGAGTTGAGAATGTGCGAGCGAGGCGCATGCCAAGTACTAGGTAGGTTACAGGCGCGATGATGCAACCGTAGGAATATGGCAATGAAGATTGTTAGAAAATGAAACAAACCAGGGGGCATAAGTTCACAGGTCGCGACGCCTGATTAGCCAGAGTAACGAACCTTGCAGGGAACCAATTAATTCCGAAATGCCCCGGGGAGTAGATGAAAGCAAGTGTTCTAAACTTGGACACGGCGTGTGACATGAATACCCCAGCATGAAAATGTTGGGGAGTTATTAGCATTGCTTAGAGAATATGTTAGACGATCGCAACCATCCGGGTGTTTTAGTTAATCATGCCAATGGCCCATGTCCTCTGACAATATGGTCGACAAAGGGAGACGTCTTTTGTTCGGTTTTGGTGGTCGTTTTGCCAAGGTTAAAATTCAATACGGTTGTGACACGTTTATAGAAACTTGCATTCTAAAAGTTTTTATGATTGGTCTAATTGGATGTGTCCAGTTGAAAATTGATCTAATTGTATGTGTCCAAGTATATCTATGAAAATTGATCTATTTGTAAGTATCAAAGTCTGTTCTTACTCTCAGGCAACTTTTGTATTTTGGTAATATTTAGATTTATATCTAGTTTTATATTTAGGTTCATATTTAGGTTTATATTTAGGTTTATATTTGGCATTATGTTCATCGCCTGCCATTGACCCCTACCCAATAAATGGTGTTGCTCGGTTTCAATCTTTTAATGTCACCGTTGAGCAACATCCTCGTAATCCAGAATCTTAAAATTTGACACACAAACTAATCTCCATGCATAAAAATAAAATACAACAAAGATAATTTTAACAAACATTTGAACAACCTGTGATGCAGAAGGAAAAAAAACAAAAAGAGAATATTTTTGTTTAGCGGATTGTTTTAGTTGATTTACATCATTGAACAAAAAAGTGTTCAGATCGCCTGAACACAGAACCCAAGGGCCGTAACTCAAAAAAAAATGTTTAACGTTTTTAAATTTTTTGTTTTGTTTTTTTTTTTTTGTTTTTTTTTTTTTTCAATCTACGGGGAATAACTCTTAATATATAAATTTGTTTCTATAATGTCCCTTGAATTGAACAGATCCCAAAAATCGTAGAAGTTGATACATGGAATAAGCCCTCACCTCTTTCCAAAAAATAAACTGTTCATATTGGGCGTCAAACCTCGGCGACCAAAGAGTAGGGGCTGCTGACCCACAAGTTCCTTGACGTCCCTGGTTTCCACGTGAGCACGGCACAGACCCACCAGGCAGATGATGACCGCGATGACAACGGAAAGAAGGCTGATCTTCATCTACAGGATGATAGAGACAAAAGCTAGATTAGAATCAATGGCATAAAATGAAGAAATACGATAGATTATCATTAAAGATATGTTAATGACAGCGGTTCTCAACGACCCGTTCACAGTGGCCGCCTAAGACCACCGGAAAACACATATAGTCTACAGTTATTGTATTGTAAATGTCGCCTCCAAATTTGAGCGCTCTAACTTCAATAACCAAAAAGATACAAGCAAAATAGTACAAAAAGAGTAATAATTCCATCCCAGTTTTAAAAATTAAATACAAAGACAAATAGTGTGGAAAAATAAATCACTAAAAAATTCACAACCTTTCTCTTATAAAAGTTATAGACGGATTATCTCAGTGTCTTTGGAAAGCTCAGAGCCAGCCCTTTCCAGTGATATGCTCTTTGTGTATGTGAGATGTATTTGGAAATTTGAGCAGGAGTACCTAGGGTAGGAACGAAAATAGTTTTGTGGTTGTGGATCGCCACAACATGATATGCACATGGTTTAATTGGTACATGAACGTCCTAGCTCTGATGGTTAAGTATGTACATGAACGTCCTAGCTCTGATGGTTAAGTATGTACATGAACGTCCAAGCTCTGATGGTTAAGTATGTACATGAACGTCCTAGATCTGATGGTTAAGTATGTACATGAACACCCTTGTCTCTGATTATTTAATATGTACACGAACATCTTAGCTATGATATTTAATATGTACACGAACATCCTAGCTATGATGGTTTAATATGTACATTTACGTCTTAGCTCTGATGGTTTAAATACATGTCCAATAAAGCTCTAAGTTTTGGGGGTAACCATTTATTTGATTCGGGAGAATATTTTCGGTGACGCTTTATTCTGTTGTAATGACGCTTGCTGCGTTGTAATGACACTTGCTCTGTTGTAATGATACTTGCTCTGTTGTAATGACACTTGCTCTGTTGTAATGACACTTGCTGTGTTGTAATGACACTTGCTCTGTTGTAATGACACTTGCTCTGTTGTAATGACACTTGCTCTGTTGTAATGACACTTGCTCTGTTGTAATGACACTTGCTGTGTTGTAATGACACTTGCTCTGTTGTAATGACACTTGCTCTGTTGTAATGACACTTGCTGTGTTGTAATGACACTTGCTCTGTTGTAATGACACTTGCTCTGTTGTAATGACACTTGCTCTGTTGTTATGACACTTGCTCTGTTGTAATGACACTTGCTCTGTTGTAATGACACTTGCTCTGTTGTAATGACACTTGCTGTGTTGTAATGACACTTGCTGTGTTTTAATGACACTTGCTGTGTTGTAATGACACTTGCTCTGTTGTAATGACACTTGCTCTGTTGTAATGACACTTGATCTGTTGTAATGCCACTTGCTCTGTTGTAATGCCACTTGCTCTGTTGTAATGACACTTGCTCTGTTGTAATGACACTTGCTCTGTTGTAATGACACTTGCTGTGTTGTAATGACACTTGCTCTGTTGTAATGACACTTGCTCTGTTGTAATGCCACTTGCTGTGTTGTAATGACACTTGCTCTGTTGTAATGACACTTGCTCTGTTGTAATGACACTTGCTCTGTTGTAATGACACTTGCTCTGTTGTAATGACACTTGCTCTGTTGTAATGACACTTGCTGTGTTGTAATGACACTTGCTCTGTTGTAATGACACTTGCTCTGTTGTAATGACACTTGCTGTGTTGTAAATGTTAGTTATTGCCTTCGAAATATTAGCGTACAGGGATAAGTATTTACTTCCGAAACATGCCTCCTCCCTTCGACCTCAAGCACAAATTCACATCACACTTGAGACCTCTAGTGACCAGATCACACTTGAGACCTCTAGTGACCAGATCACACTTCAGACCTCTAGTGACCAGATCACACTTCAGACCTCTAGTGACCAGATCACCCCTATGTGTGATCTACAGATGTCGTTATGATCCTATCATTAGGGAACTTGGCTGTATTACATTTAAAACTTAATTTGTTTGACACCCCCCTCCCCCAGCCCATTCTACTCCATCTCGCTAATGGACAGACGCTGGCTGATAATGATGAAAAGTTGTGGGTCGAAAAAGGTGCTAACGACACATCTGAAATTCGCTGGGTTTGTGTCAATGACCACGTGGAGAGGCGAGAATTATTGAAATCAATTCCAACGCAAAAACGTAGGAAAATAATTGATCAATGCAAGGGGCATAATCGAGAAAATGGTTCACAAGGGATAGATTATCACTCGAGTGATTTCCCTTCACTGGTTGATCTTATGAGCATAATACGCCATCAAGGGTTCTTAAGTTTTTAAAAGCGCGACAACTAGTTGATATTTTTTTTATGAAGACCCATAAACATAAATAGGCAGATTTTTTTTTAGTAGAAATATCTTCTGTGGTTAATTTAAAAAAAGCAACAACAAGGAAATGGAGGTCACCATTTGAATAACTTTATTAACTAGCTATACTACTTGAATTACTTCTTATAAATATCTTCCCGTAATCGGGAGAATCCCTCTTTATATTATAGATTAATATGACATTTTATTTTAAAATAGAGCATTTCCCACTGACAGCATGGGAACCACTGAATCATCAACCCAGCTGGATAACTTCAGCTCAATATAGCTTTTTTTTTTTTTTTTTTAAACTGGGACATGTTTAGATTAGGCTTTCTACATATACCGATTAGTTTCAATGATATAGTTTTTTTAAAAATCTACGGAATCAAAATAAAATTATAGTTGATAAAAAATTGATGAGCTATGCAGCTTTCTTTCAAATACCCGTATAAAAGTTGGTCACATCTGTGTGTTTCCTGCCTAGCGTGTGTCATCTTCGTTCGTGCTTTGAGAGATCTGTAACACATTACTTCGTTTGGTGACAGGCTCTGCACTTGAAAGTTTTTTGGGGGGACGTACAATCTAGAAGCTGGTACATCTCCAAGTATTTGGCCCTATACTCGAGTCTTAGGGGCGTACAACCCATGCGCTACAGTTAATCTCATAATCTTCGTAAATATTTTACCAGTGGACACAAAACTTTGTTCGTACATTTCCCAGTAGTATGCCTGCCCTTTGTTAAGTTTTACGGACATACAACAAAGGATTTTTGTACATTTTCATTGCTATGCTCTATACTTGAGCGTAAAGGGCGTACAGCAAATATGTTGGGTACATTTCTCAGCTGTCTGTCCAATACTCGAGTCTTAGGCTTTTGGGGCATACAACCTAAGCGTGGGCATATTTCCCAGTAGTAGACCCTGTACTTTAGTGAACTAAGTCCATTACCAGAAGTATTTCTCTTGAACAATTGATAACTTATATCTGTTAGTTTTTTTTTTGACGAGCGAACAATTTACAGAAATGATGCTCCAAGGTTACAATATTTCAAATATCTAAGGTAAGTGTCGCAAGGGAAGACCAATATCTGTGTCATCCACCTTCCACGAAAAAAACAACAAAAAAACCCCCCTGCAGTTCACCGAAAATTGTTAAAAAGGAAATAATGGCCGCCCTGTGTTGACAACCTCACTTCCCAACCCAGTCCCCGCCTACGCCATTGACAACAGTTAAAAACAACCACGACTGATATTCTCGCTTCATACAAGTTAACAATGGTACAAATAAAGCACAGCACAAACGTTCACATTGCCTCTGTCGCACGCTCTTTGTAAAATTCAATGACTGCGTCAGAGACAATAGCAAACCCCCCCCCCCCCCCCCCCCCCAAGTTATTTAAACATGAAGAGTAAAGAAACTACAGTGCTAAAATAGTTGAAAATGTAAGGTTCTAAAAATAAACTTGTCGATTAATTAGCAGATGAAATTTGTCAGCTGCATACACGTATGAGATCTGGACTTAATCTTTAATGGGAAAATTTTTTTTAAATAAACGAAATGAACAAATGGCCAAAACTGCACGACCAAAATCAAAGATTTATTGTCCTTCTTTCTATCCTCTGTCATTCAGATGATGAATAGTTCCGTGTCTTAAAACAATTTTGTTTCTTAAACTGCCGTCCATTTTTAGAAAGGTCAAAGGTGTCAGTTGGTTGGAGACAATCCACCTTGACATTGGTTGTCGGCCTTTGCTTGAATAGGGACAATAATAATAGCTACGCTGCGGTATTCAAGAATAGATAATAATATGCAATTATTGTGGGTTACAACTAAGGCTTTGAATTTAGATCCTGATTAGAAACCGCATGTTTTTTTTTGTTTTTTTTACATAACGAAAATCATTTAAAAAAACAACAACATTATTTAACGAGAAATTAATTTGTTTTATTAAAACAATTTTATTTTAGAAATATTTAAACTTTTTAATATTACAAAAATAAGTAAATAAATAAATACGCCAAAAACTAACAAACATACGTGAGTATAATGTATACCCTTGGCACTCCATGTCTGATTATACTACACTCTGTACTCGTATGACTGATCATACTACACTCTGCCCCCGCATGTCTGATTATGCTACACTCTGTACCCGTATGTCTGATCATACTACCCTCGGTACCCGTATGTCTGATCATACTACACTCTGTACCCGTATGTCTGATCATACACGTAGGCTGACGTGTAGAATGGGTGGGGACTGGACTTTTTATTTCTGGATAGAGAACTTCAAAAAATGGCTGATTGCCGCCTAGACTGTAATCAGTAGTCGTACTGTCTTTACAAAGGCGAATAATTGAATAACTTGCTCAAGTATCAATCGCGATACCAGTCTGATAAACTTGTTCCCTAGACAGCATCATGATAACCCAAGAGAACGTCACGTGTGGATGATACGGCTTGGCACCAGCAGCGTCACTCGAGTTGCGGAAGTTTTCATTGTGTCAATGTTATCCGTCTACGGGACTCCATCTCCGGGTTCGACTTCTGCGTTTTTCCTCTTTTTAGAATGAGTTGTCATTCAAGACTAACGCGTCCCATCCACGGGGCGGTGCTGGTGATGTTTTGGCTTCTCGAGGCTTTGGTTTGGGGCCGGGGGGGGGGGGTGGAATTGAATTCCAGACCACAACATTGTGATTGACTCAGTCGAGACAGTTTCAATATCAAACATGGGAGAGTACATAAATATACAACTGCGGCATTTCATTATATCATGTTTATCTTGCAGTGTGGAACAGTCGGTATGGATTGTGAAAACGATAACCGATCAGAATTGCCAACTTCATATTTACGGAAAAAAAATCGTCTAAATCTCCACATTTTTTTTACCGACACATTAAAAATTAAAACTTGTTGAAACCATGATGCTAAAAATCAGTATTAGTTTGGTCTTTTGTCAATGTCTCTGCGACTCTTTATGTCATGTGACCAAGAGTCATGAGTCATCAGTGGGTTCTTTTGTATGCCATTATCATCAAGGTTAAATTTCTCCATATTTTGATTGTATACGTTTTATACAAGCAAGAAGAAAACGCGATTTGTTCCCCCCCCCCCCCCCAACCAACCACAAAAATGTTTGCTCAATGTCTCATTTTTTTTTACCGACATCCTTAAGTTCTGTTGTTTTTACCGACATCCTTAAGTTCTGTTGTTGTTTTTTTACGGCCAAGTCATTTTGGCTATCGTTTTTACGGAGTGTCCAGTAAATTGTCTCCCCTCAGCATAGATGGAAAGAAAGGCTTTCATCCATGTAGCGTTAAGCACTTGCAGACCCTGGCTAACCATAACTTGCCAAGAGGCACAGACTGGCTTCCGGTGTGGTCGTTAAACTGAAGACATTACGTTCTCGTTACGCCCCCTTGCAGGAGAAGAGCCGTGAACAGAAACACGTCTTTCTAATCTGCTTTCATACATTTGACAAAGACATTTGACTCGGTAAGAAGCCGAAGTGGTTTATTTACGTCTGGCATCAGAGGCGTAGCGAAAGGGAGGCAGGGGGTACAGATGTACCCGGGCGCCAGCTAGTTAGGGGTGCAAAAATGCGCTTTGGTGATATTTTATTGATGAAAATAATGGGTTTGAGAGTTGAAAAAAGGAAAAGAGGGCGCTTTAAAATGAATCTTGTCCCCGGGCGCGAATCTTGTCCCCGGGCGCCAAACACTCTAGATACGCCTCTGTCTGGCATACCACTGTTTGTCCTCCAGCGATTGCTGACAACAATCGTTTCTGCTATGTAGATGCAAGACATATCTAAATCAAATATTTATTAGTATTATTTTCAGTCCGAACAAAAGTGTGAAGTCAGGTCTAGATAAATTGGTGAGCTGGTCTAGTTACGGTGGTGAGACTGGTCTGGTTACAATGGTGGAGCTGGTCTATTTACAGTGGTGGAGCTGGTCTATTTAAAAAAAAAACATTTAGCCAGATTTGCTCTTAGTGTTACGAAACGTAATTTTACAACATTTTATTGTTTTATAGCACTTGGAAAAATAAAAAAACTAAAATATCTATAACGAATTCAACTTTTTCTTCAAGTTTTCTTGAAGAAAAGAAAACAGCACCAAAAAGAAAAAAAATAATTTTAAAAATTAATCAACCAGCTGCCGATCTCTTTATTTTTTACCGTGCTCTGTTACTTGTTCTAATTCTATTTGTTTTGTTTGCCGATGAAGGCTCTGAGCCGAAACGTCCAAATCTTGTTCTCCTGTCTATTGATCCAAGTTTAACATACCTTGTTCTTATATTTCATTTACACAGCTTGTATGCAGTCCATCAATTAATGTGATTTTTTTTTTAAAACCGACAACGTTAAATATTATTGTACAAAGTCATCGCAATATTATATTATTTTGTACGTTTTCATTTATCATATTCCAGTCACTGCTTTTATAAAAAATTTTTAAAGAATTTATTGATTCCTTAAAAAAAATCGAGAAATGATGTAGAAGTGCAGTTTAAAATTGCTTTCTGTTGGAGGGTGGGGTGGGAGGGGATGAAGTTGTGACGTCATTAGTCTCGTTGTTAGAAATTCATCGCTAATTAGCAAACACGGGGATCTGTACTGTCCAAACAATATCATGGCAGCCATTTTAGTAGGTGAGATCAGATTAGAGCAAATATTTGTTTAATTTTTTTGTTCATGTTTAATCGTAGTCATTGGCTGTAAGTTAGTGTAAGAATTACATGGGGTAGATGTAGTAATGGGCTGTAAGTTAGTGTAAGAATTACATAGTGTAGATGTAGTAATGGGCTGTAAGTTAGTGCAATAATTACATGGAATAGATGTAGTAATGGGCTGTAAGTTAGTGTAAGAATTACATGGGGTAGATGTAGTAATTGGCTGTAAGTTAGTGCAATAATTACATGGAATAGATGTAGTAATGGGCTGTAAGTAAGTGTAAGAATTAAATGGGGGTAGATGTAGTAATGGGCTGTAAGTTAGTGTAAGAATTACATGGGGTAGATGTAGTAATGGGCTGTAAGTTAGTGTAAGAATTACATGGGGTAGATGTAGTAATGGACTGTAAGTTAGTGCAATAATTACATGGAATAGATGTAGTAATGGGCTGTAAGTTAGTGTAAGAATTACATGGGGTAGATGTAGTAATGGGCTGTAAGTCAGTGCAATAATTACATGGAATAGATGTAGTAATGGGCTGTAAGTTAGTGTAAGAATTACATGGAATAGATGTAGTAATGGGCTGTAAGTTAGTGCAATAATTATGTAATAACTACATGGGGTAGATGTAGCAGTGGACTGTAAGTAAGTTAGTGTAAGAACTACAGGGGATAGATGTAGCAATGGGATGTACGTTAGTCTAAGAATTACATTGGATTGAGCTCATGATGGCGCAGTAATCAGTTTTTTCTTTTATGGTGAAGATATAAAACATACTTTCTGCGAAAATTTTATTCAATTTTGCGTTTGTCAACTTTTAAAGACATTCGAAATACATAATGCAAGCAAATTGTTAATCATGAGCGAAACGTGACACGTTCGTTTAAATGGAATTTCTCAAGATTACCCCAGGACATGATATCGCATGTTGTAAGATAACAAAACGTGTTGTCACATAATACATTTACGCATCGACGTTGTGTCACATACGTATTACATTTACGCATCGACGTGGTGTCACAATGCTTCAACTGTCGCCCGACACAGAAGATCACTGATTGTTCAGCACGCTGAGTATCCGAAAAGCCGATTACAAAAAAAAATTAGTTGAATGTTTGTGTCGAATAATTTTACCATATATTGTGTGTTACTTAAAACATAACAAAAACACGCGCTAAAAAAAGAAAAGTTTTGAAATTCACCCGAGAGTCCAATATTTGGACTATTCGCCTTGATAGTTTTTACACTTTATTAAATAAGGATGAGAAAATATTTGAATACCTAAAAAAGAATTTTTTTAAAAATTGGGCAAAAGAATTATGTAAACCAGTGGTTCTCATCCGCCCTAATGCTGTGACCCTTTAATACCGTTCATCATGTTGTGGTGACCCCCACCCCCAACCATAAAATTATTTTCGCTGCTACTCCATAACTATGTGTCTTCCGATGGTCTTAGGCGACCAAAGGGGTCGCGACCCACAGGTTGAGAAACGCTGATTTAAATCAAACCGCGTCACAGTTAAAACAATCTATTTTTAAAACAAATTATTGTAGTAAAAACGAAACATCATAAATAGGACAATACAGTCAGCGACATCGCTACTTACGATTTATGTGTATCAAAAAAGTGGTTCCCTCAATATGATCGAAGTCTTCTCAGAGTTTCAACCGTTACTTTCTATCTTGTGTTGTGAAGCGAAAATAAAAACTATTTTACCAGAGTAAAACGTCAGTCAAGTAAGGAGGACTAGAATAATAATGTTTTGCAAGAAAATGTAGCTTCTGGACGTTGTCAAAAACTATCTACTTAGCCCTGAGATCAACTTCGAGCCCTCAGATACGTTTCGAAAGCTCGCTTTGGTAAAGGACCTAACGTGCCGAGGATCTTGTCTTTTGAAGGAATTCACGCGTAATAAATGGTACACCCACCCGAGGTTCGTGCTCAGCGCGTGACGCAAGACGACGACTGTTTGTTGGGCATGCGCAGAGTAACATAAAGCCAACGAGGCTACACTTTAGGAAGCAGCGGACGGACTTGTCGATCATAGAGAGTGAGAGGAAATTTTAAAAAAAGGCTGCGACTATTCGTACCCAGGTACCAGAAGTGAGAGGTTGGGATTAAAAAACTATTTAAAATACTACTGTTGGGTTTGTAAGACAAAATGAGGTATCAAATGAAAGATAATTGAATGGACTATACGTTTGTAAACTTAATTCTTCGGTTTAACTAAAATAAACTACCACAAATGACATCATTGTGTCTTACAAACCCAACAATATTATTGTAAATTGTTTTTTTAACCCCTCCTTTTCTATCACTCACTCTTTCTCGCTCACTTACCCTTTCTACTCTCTCTCTTTCTCACACACACACACACAAACACACACACTCTCTCTCTCTCTCAAAATTGTCTGTAACCAAAACAATTTTGCCCGAGATTCCCCCCCCCCCCCCCAAAGCCACTTTAATATACAGTATCAAAGTATCACTCTGCTCTCGAACCATCGAAGGGGTAAAGGAGACCACCTTCCCAGAATCCACATTAAAATTCGGCCCCCATATTCTGACTAGAAGACGCGGTAAACAGAAAAGTCTGTTCTTGTGAGTAGGGGTGAAAGCTGTAAATACCCATGTGCCCGTGTACGGTGCCAAGTCGTCTTTTCTCCCCCCAGGGAGTATTAGCCATTTCGCCAGCGGCTATCCACAGACACAATAGGATGTCCAGACACATGAAAGAGATCTGGTGACATCGTAAATTACCGCAAATTGCCACGATTTCAACCGAATTTTCCCGTGCAATGACTTCGCTCAGACGAATCCTAAGCGCAAGATTATACGGGCATGTATACGTCGCCATCTTGTATCCATTCGCGTTTCCTGCCAATGGCAGGCAAGCAGATCACGTCACGCGACGATCTCTGGTAACCTAACCGTGTTCTTTGTTGAACATTATAGCACGGTTTTCCTCCAGGACGTGCACTATATCATCACAATACTCAATCTTCCCTGGCCACTCTGTTGGCCTATACCGAGATGACGAAGAAAAAAAATTGTTTGACGAAGACGTATTGGACACTACTGTACACGTATGGGGGATATTACTGTACGCGTATAGGGATATTACTGTACGCGTATGGGGGATATTACCGTACACGTATGGGGGATATTACTGTACACGATGGGGGACGTTACTGTGCACTTATGGGGGACGTTACTGTACACGTATGGGGGATATTACTTTACACATACGTGATTGGGACATTGCCTTACACTCAGGGGCGTCAATTCAGGTTTTTTCAAGGAAAAGGGGGCGTGGAGCCAGCACCAAAACTAGGCTGGCTTGTTGCGTTGTTTTTTTACGGGGGCGCCATAGTACATAGAAATTTAAATCAAACCTGCAAATTCAGAGGTGGGAGTGGCAAATGCCCCACTCTGTTCTTCCCAAAATAACGCCCTTGTTACATCATACTTGCAACTATCAACATATTTTCAAATACTGTCCTTTAGAAAATAATTCAATAATTCATACTTGACATGTATGTACAGAATGTACACACATTGGGTGTACAAGTAAATGGTGTACAAAATGATTAGTTTAGACATTACTGAAACAAGAGGCCGACTACCCCTCCCCCCCAAACTTTCCCATCTAGAAGTCGTGTATTTAGAAGATGATAAGTTTTAACTAGATGGCTTTTGTTGCTGTTGTTGTTGTAATTGTTGTTATCTGCCTAAACATTAGCCGGCAATCCTAACAAATTTGTTCGTGACAAATCTGTTTGGACATTTTGAATTTAATTAACCAATCAACGTGGTACCAAACAAACTACTGCCGGCCATTAGTTAATGGAGGTAGGCGGATGCAAGGGGACATTCATGTCAGTAACCCGGATTTTGTGACGCACTGCGCGGGATTGTGTCCGACTTTAGGAGGCGGCTTTAAAAGTCAACCCTCCCCCCAACCACTTTTCCAAAGACGCGATGATTGGTAGAACTTACGCAATGTCAGAATTTTTTTTTTCCATTTTAAAATATATTTGAAGAAAATGTAGCACAACCTAAGAAGTCATTGTGTTCAGTAAGAAGTGTAGTTTAGCAGTGAGTTGTACAAGAGAAGCTGACATTGTGTGTACGATATCTGACTAAATGCCGTACACAATGTCACGCAATGTACAACAATCGTATGTTATATACCTTACATTCCTCTCTGTGGGAAAAATTTGGGGCTGAGCCGGGTCCTGACATCACTCAGTATTATCACACCCTGCACGTTCTCGGACCAGGTTCGGGGTGTCCATTACCACATTTGTTAACATATTTATGTACATTTTACCCGGATTACGTTCATAACAATAATAGAAAACTGACTAGCGATTGGTGTGAAAATAAATGTAAGCTAAATGAAAGCTGCCCCAGGCACAGCCCTAGAAAATTGCTGATGTGATATCTAACAGAATTGACATGGTAGTTACATTTTTTTCCAACTCTGATAAAAGAATAAATAATTGATCTCATATGTAATCTCTTCACACCACAGTTAAGCTGTGTGGGGCGTTAATTGTACTTTATGGAATACATCACAGGGAATTGTGTATGTTCTCACCATTATGGCTGTCTCCCCATTATGCCTATGTGAGGGAGAATTAAATGAACTATCGAAGAGAGGTCGAATAGTGCATTATGGCTAAAACACCGGACGTCTGCCATTGTACAAAGTTTTACATAATGAACATAAGTACTATATGACATCATCTATGTCCTATGATATCGCCTCGGCTCTCCGACCTCTGATATGATGTGAGTGCTGTAATATCATTTATTCACTGCGATATCGTAATTTTCATGAAGGAATAATTTGAAATGAAATTGTTGCACTTAAGAAACGCCATTGATCACTTAATGTCTTGGGATGGTCTCACCTTAAATTGGACATCTGTACAAAGCCTTAAGGTCTTTGGGTGTTCGATGGATTCGGTAACAGAAAACGAAATCATTTATTCACAGTCACACACTTGGAAGCTGACTTGAGACAAGACGTTGGATATTTGATCTTCTTACGAAACTTCAGCCACCGTTTAAAAAAGAAAATTGAGTTTCTCTGACGTATCCAATTATAGCGTACTTCGTTTTCACGTCACCGAGTGGGTGGAGAAATAAGTCAGTAAAACATAATGTCTGTGGGATAGTAATCTACTTTTAGCCAACACATTAAAAAAAAGTTTGTTTCACTTTGTTTGTATCTTCTCATTCTTTCATTGGCCCACGTTTCATCTCGTCGTCTATTGGCCATTCATAATTTGTTGGCATTAATCTCGTCGTCCATTGGCCATTCAGAAGTTTTTGGCATTCATCTCGTCGTCCGTTGGCTATTCAGAAGCTCTTGGCATTAATCTCGTCGTCTATTGGCCATTCAGAAGCTCTTGGCATTAATCTCGTCGTCTATTGGCCATTCACAAGTTCTTGGCATTAATGTCGTCGTCCATTGGCCATTCAGAAGTTCTTTGCATTCATCTCTGTTCTTAGATATAATTTCTAGCTCCTTCCAGCTCTTGCCGTTTCTGTCACTCTGTCAAGCAATGTCAAGGTCCCTTCTTATCGATCGCACCCTTGTCTTCTTACTTTCTGTTGTCCCTTGGCTCCGATGACAGAGCCAATAGTTGTTCTTTGGCTCTAACGACAAAGTCATTCTATAGTTATCCTTTGGCTCTAGCAACAATCGGTCTATAGTCGTCTTTTGGCTCTAACGACAGAGTCAGTCTATAGTTGTCCTTTGGCTCAAACGACAGAGTCTGTCAATATTTATCCTTTGGCTCTAACGACAGAGTCAGTCTATAGTTGCCATTTGGTTTTAACAATAGAATCAGTCTATAGTTGTCTTTTGGCTCTATCGCCAGAGTCAGTCTATAAGAGTGTTTGATTTTGGTTTCCTCAGTGTACGGCCCAGTCCATCCTCCTTCCCTTCTCTATATTTAATCTCCCACATGGTCGATTCCTGGTGTTTACTTTATGGTCTTATTTGATATCTTTTCAAAATAGTTTAGCTTAAGGACTTTCGAAAACATTTGTTAATATTTATTAATAAGAAGCTTTAATCTCGCGGTTTTGAGTTTCACGCCCGTGTAGAAGAATATACTTTAGATTAAAATTGAATATTTCAGAATGATTAGTTGGTATCATTATTTAAATTTCATTTCCATATCTTATCCGGTGTTTTAAACACTCTACCAAATTTTTATATACAGATTCTAATGTCTTCTCTCCCAAGTTTCTATGCATATGTTCTAATGTCTTCCATTCAGTGTCGATTATTTGATTGTGCACATTATATTTTTGAAAGTGAAGTCGTAACGTAGTGATTCATTATACAGACATATTTAGACTAGGTTCATTATGCAGACATATTAAGACTAGGTTCATTATGCAGACATATTTTGATTAGGTTCATTATGCAGATATATTTTGACTAGGTTCATTATGCAGACATATTTAGACTAGGTTCATTATGCAGATATATTTTGACTAGGTTCATTATGCAGACATATTTAGACTAGGTTCATTATGCAGACATATTTTGACTAGGTTCATGATGCAGACATATTTTGACTAGGTTCATTTTACAGACATATTTTGACTAGGTTCATTATGCAGACATATTAAGACTAGGTTCATTATGCAGACATATTTAGACTAGGCTCATTATGCAGACATATTAGGACAAGGTTCATTATGCAGACATATTTTGATTAGGTTCATTATGCAGATATATTTTGACTAGGTTCATTATACAGACATATTTTGACTAGGTTCATTATACAGACATATTTTGACCAGGTTCATTATACCTAAGATTCGATACTAGGTTCATTATACAGACATATTTTGACTATTTTCATTATACAGGCATAATTTGACTAGGTTCATTATACAGACATATTTTGACTAGGTTTATTATGCAGACATATTTTGACTAGGTTCATTATACAGACATATTTTGACTTATAGAGACGTATTTTGACTAGGTTCATTATGCAGACTTATTTTGACTAGGTTCATTATACAGACATATTTTGACTAGGTTCATTATACAGTCATATTAAGACTAGGTTCATTATACAGACATATTTTGACTAGGTTCGTTATGCAGACGTATTTTGATTAGGTTCATTATTCAGACATATTAAGACTAGATTCATTATACAGACATATTTAGACTAGGTTTATTATGCAGACATATTTTGACTAGGTTCATTATACAGACATATTTTGACTAGGTTCATTATGCCGACATATTTAGACTAGGTTCATTATAAAGACATATTTAGACTAGGTTTATTATGCGAACATATTTTGACTAGGTTCATTATACAGACATATTTAGACTAGGTTCATTTTACAGACATATTTTGACTAGGTTCATTATGCAGACATATTAAGACTAGGTTCATTATGCAGACATATTTAGACTAGGCTCATTATGCAGACATATTAGGACAAGGTTCATTATGCAGACATATTTTGATTAGGTTCATTATGCAGATATATTTTGACTAGGTTCATTATACAGACATATTTTGACTAGGTTCATTATACAGACATATTTTGACCAGGTTCATTATACCTAAGATTCGATACTTAAGTATTGGTTTTATACATTCGATACATTAGTATTGGTTTTTACAGGTTTGTTACATTAGCATTGGTTTTTATAGATTTGATACTTAAGTATTGGTTGAATAGATTCGATACATTAGTATTGTTTTATAGATTCAATAAAAAATTTAAGATACTCAGTAGATTAAAGGCGCATGGCTCTGTGCTTATTTAAAAATGCATGGGTTGTTTGATTGTGAAATAAACAGTGAGTTTCAATAAATGGTTTATTCTTTTCAAGCATATTTTACAAAGTGAAAGAAAACTTTTTTTTAAAAGGTTAACTTTCTTCTTTCTGGAAAAAAAAATTATAGCAATTACGTCCCCTGAACTAAATTAAAATTGTTTCGTGTCAAAGAAGTTCTATTTATTTACCAACAAGCGGCTCTCCCGGGGGCCGGGGGCATCTTGGGGGGTGACGTGTGGTTGTCATATTAAATAACTGGATTTTAAAAAAAAGTACTTCTGAATTTTTTTCCATACGTAAGATTATTATACATGGCCCACTATCAAAGGTTCAAACAGGTACAGCACTGCCAGACAATATATAGCTGCTCCATTATCATAGGTTCAGACAGGTACAGCACGACCAGACAATATATAACTGCTCCATTATCATAGGTTCAAAAGGGTACAGCACGACCAGACAATATATAGCTGCTCCATTATCATAGGTTCGAACAGGGACAGCACAACCTGACAATACATAGCTGCTCCATTATCATAGGTTCAAACAGGGACAGCACAACCTGACAATGGGTCTGAATACGATTACTTGCCACGCGCCCCCCCCCCCCCCCCCGTAAATAGATTGACATTTCCGGTCAGGGTTAAAAAATGTTTCTTTCAGCTGTGATTGCAATAATCAAATTTAACAGCATTAAAATTTATACCACGACATTTTTTTGCTTGTGTTTTAATTTCAATGGATAATAGAAATTTGTTATTCTAATCAGGGCGAGGTGGATATCATCATGAATGAGGACAGCTCTCAAGGGGAGGAGGGCATTTGAGGATGTACACTAATTCAATGCAAGGAGTGAAGCTGGGGTGATCTCTAGTGTGATGTGAGCACACAACGTGGGGCATTGTTGAAGCTGGAATGATATTTTCTGTGATGCGAGCTCTCAATGTGTGGCATTGTTGAAGTTAGGGTGATCTCTAGTGTGATATGAGCACACAACGTGGGGCATTGTTGAAGCTGGAATGATATTTTCTGTGATGTGAGCTCTCAACGTGTGGCATTGTTGAAGTTAGGGTGATCTCTAGTGTGATATGAGCACACAACGTGGGGCATTGTTGACGTTGGAATGATCTCTAGTGTGATGTGAGCTCTCATCGTGTGGCATTGTTGAAGCTGGAATGATCTCTAGTTGATGTGAGCTATCATAGTGTGGCGTTGTTGAAGTTGGTTTTTAAAACTCTTTCGCAGCGCCGCCACCTCTTTCAAATTCAAAAGATTCTTTCAACCCACCCCACCCTATCCACACACACACACACAGAGACATAGACACCGACACTCACACAGACACACACACAGACACATTAACACAGACACACAAAGACACACACACAAACACAGATACACACAAAGACACACACAGACATACACATACACACACACAGACACACACACACACACAGACACACACACATACATACACACCCACCTGAATAAAAAGAATAGCAGTCTTCCTTCTTTGATACACTTGCTATAGACGAACATCTGCAAATGTTAATAAAAATGCAAATAAACCTGATTTTTCTGGGTCTGCCCGCACCCGTGCCACTACCCCCCCTGCTCCCCAGGTGGTGTGGGGGGCACTCTTGATTAAGAACCCATGCTTTTGTTTGATTTGAGCTCGTGGTGGGGCATTGCAGAATCTGGGATGATCTCTCGTGACACGTGAGTCAAGTGGTTATCAAACTTAAAGGAAAACAAACCACACCCTCTATAATAAATTTTCAAAATGGATCTCTAATTTCTTACAAAATCGCAACAACAAAAAAAATTTGACAGCAGCAAAAAATTCAATACGCCTAAATTCTTTAAATCGTACAGAGGCATTTTTTGTGTAGCTTTTTTTTTTTTGGTTTTTGTTGTGCCTTTCACACTGACGTCATCATTAGCTTAAAATCCGGAAGGATTGCCTCATTAGGATGTTTGGGGCAAGATGGAGACGCAATGCTCGGCTTCCGATTACATTTTAATAATGTCAGGGTCATTAGGTTTAATGGAATTTTTGGGTTGCTGTACAGCGTCTGAAGTAACTGGTCTTGGATTTTTGACAACTTGAACTAACAGTGATATACAATATTATAAAAAGTCGCACAGGTATCCTGAATCAGTAATGCTATAATGTACCACTAAGATGTTTGAGAATCGGTGAATATCGGGTGACACACATCGCGGTAAGTCCCGGTGGAAAAAGGAGGGGGGTGGGGTTCACAATCTATAATCAATTTTTGTTAAAAACTGTTTTCCCCTGAAAGAGACATATAAAAACTTGGAATTGCGTAAAACCACAAGATGGATTCGGCATCTGTGGATTCGGCATCTGTGAATTTGGCATCTGTGGATTCGGCATCTGTGGATTCAGCCTCTGTGGGTTCGGCATCTGTGGATTCGGCATCTGAGTATTCGGCATCTAAGGATTTGTCTAATAGCAAAGTAAATAACTTAGATCGTCTTGAAAAATATAACTTATTTGCAGTTTAATATCATTCGTACATGTCTCGGATACGATTGAGTGTTATCTTCCAAAGGCATTTTAGAAACTTCTTTCCTAAATTCGGACAGAAAAATATTTAAACATTAGTACATCAAGATTCCTTTAAGGTGGATTCGCTAATAGTAAAAGGGTGTGGATTCACATTTTTAATAATTATTTGATGGACCAAGTAACTAGCCACTTGGGCTGTCTCATGTCTTCATATTTGATCAACCAAGTAACTCTTGAGAGTTTTCTCAAATGTCTTCATATTTGATCAAAACATCAACTAGCCTCTTGGGCAGAGGCGTAGCGTAAGGGGGGGGGGGGGGCAGGGGGTACAGATGTACCCTGGCGCCAGCTAGTTGGGGGCGCCAAAATGTGCTTTGGTATTATTTTATTGATGAAAATGGGTTTGAGAGTTGAAAAGAGGAAAAGAGGGCGCTTTAAAATGATTCTTGTCCCCGGGCGCGAATCTTGTCCCCGGGCGCCAAACACTCTAGCTACGCCTCTGCTCTTGGGATGTCTCATATGTCTTCATATTTGATCAAAAAATTAACTTGCCTCTTGAGACTTCTAAGATTTCTTAATTTTTTGGCTAAACAATTCAGACGTCTTCTTTTCTTTACTAATTTTGAAAGCCCTAGAAGTGATCTAGACGCGAACAATCTGTGTCGATATAACAATATATATTAAGCTTTAATAATAATTTTACATTACACACAAGTAAACGTTTCGACACTTGCCTTCATCAGTACAAAACGTTTACTTATGTGTATTGTAAAATTATTATTAAAGCTTAATATATATTGTTATATCGACACGGATTGTTCGTGTCTATTTAATCTATTTTAAAGCTTTATCGCAGTGCAACACTTTTATAACTAGAAGTGCTCTTCCAGTTCCTGTAACAAAAGACCGAGTTTCTTAAGTTAATAAATGAAGGAACTAATTTTAATGAAATATGTTTCTATATTATTTAAACTATTAGTAATTATTTATTATTTAAATTGTGTGAGATGTTTGTGCTTGTTGTTTGCCGCAAAGAGATTTTATGTTAGGATCCAATTTAGTTAGCCTCAGTCTCAAGTCTCCCCGTTGTGTTAAGTCCAGCCGATCTCTTTTTTTTTCCTCTTGCACTTTTGGTTGAAATTGGCTATTTGATTTCTGTTTCCCCACAGAGCCGTGACGTCATCGCTCCTTATATATGAAAATTAAGTTTTAACTGACACATCACTTAGCATGTCTGCGAGTTCTTTCAAAAAATGGATATTTGAAATATAAGACAAATCCACTAGCATTGGCTGCATTATCCACGTTGGAAAATCCATTTGTTTCAAATGAGAAAATCTTTCTTTTAAATAATAATTAGCCGATAGAATTTTCAGATGATCGACAATAACAAGTATAGTGGTATTATCAGTCACTTCACATTTTTCGAGCCAATGAAAAATTTCAAAATTTGTTGTAAATATTTTTCTGAGTTAATTCAATAAAGGTAATGAAACCAAATATCTTCAGTTTTGCATCGACGAGTTTAATTTGTTCTTTGAAGTTGGTTATTTATATATTTAGTTTTTCAAAGATATCGGCTAAGTAACTCACAAATGTTTTACCATCGACTGTTAACAGATAATTCGTTTCAGCTTTGTCACTTTAAAACATCGCAAGATTATCATATAGTTACATAAATCTTTTCAAGCAATTCCCATTCGAAAGACATCTTAATTCACTGTGAGGTAAAAGTCTTATTTAGTCTGCAATTTGTCCTTCACGAAATAGTCTGAAGAGACGTTCACATTTGGCATTAGCTTTAATAGCATTGATACACTTTAGGACTGAATTTAGTGCTTCATTTTGAACAGGCGAACCGTTTTAGCTCCTAAGTTTCCCTTATGAATAACACAAGGCACAAAAAGCATTTCTGGATTCTCTTCTTTCATCAATTTTAAGAAGCCGTTTTCCTTGCCCATCCTATTAGGACCACCATCTGCAGCACAAGATGTTATATTTTTCATTGCTCTATTATTGACATCTAAGTACTTTTTATCTTATTATATATATATATATATATAAATCTTTAGCGGTAGTGGGGCTTTCTATTCATTTACATAACCGCATTTCTTCAGCAAAATACCCTTTATCAATGTAGTTTACGTAAGCTATTAATACAGCCTCACTGTCTCTGAGAGTTGATTCATCCCTTTGCACTGAGAATTTTCTTGTTTTCAGCCTTTCAACAAGTTGTATTTCAATATCTTCACTCATTTTGTCTATGCTTCTGCTAATAGTATTGTTACTGAGTGGCATAGCTTAAACGTCTTTTTCATCCTCTTCCAAAACCCTTTTAAGAAATGCTGATATTGATGGTTTGTTAAAACTCTCTTCTATAGTATGATTTTTCACAGATTTAACGATGAGTTGGGAAATTTCACAACTCGCCTCAAGAGTACGATTGACAGTTGCAGTGTGAACAGTAAATAGAGATTTTAATGTTGCTCTTTTTCAAACAAGTTAAATCACAGTAGACGGTTAGTTTTCAAATTCTAGACAGCTCACTTTCCAATTGCCCCCCTAAACAATCAAATTGTCCCCTGTTGGGCGTGGGCCCCACGTTGGGAAACACCGGCCTAGAGCCTTCATCAGCAGACAGGACAAATAAAAATAAAATAAAACAGTTTAAAAACTTAAGAGTTAAAAAAAAATAATTTTAAGGTCGCCTGTTGTCTTAATTTGTTAGGTACAGTCAGGGCCGGATTAAGCCATTTTAGTGCCCAAGGCACGTGCCTTGTTTGCCTAGAGGTTAATCCAGCCCTGGGTACAGTACTTTCGATCTCAAGTATATTCCGGCAAATTAAAAAAACTGTGGTATTTTCACGATTAGAAAATATTTTAAATAAATTTTATTGTAAAATCGTGGTTTGTAGATGTTTGCTTTAACCATATTTCCTAATAAAAACCAGCCGTTCTAAATTTGGTTCATCACCATACCGGCCGTTTTACATTTGGTTAATCCCCATAGTTATCTTCTTCAGTTTTTATTATTTGGAAACGCCCACAAAGTGCGCGTAATTTAAATTGTAGTATGAGGAATAGGCTACGATTTTTAAAAAAAATGTGTTTAACAATATCTAATCATCAAAATATTTGCACCAGGGATAAGGATATGTCTGAATAATACCGCGCCTCTGTCATAGAGAAGTCAGGGAAACTGATGCTAGGAAGTATTAAAAAAAAAAACAAAAAAAAAATTATTTTTATCATCTGTCATTTATCAAAAGAGAAGTAACTTTACAAAATACGAAAACCTTATTTTTAACCATAAAAAGGCTTAACTGGCAACTGATGTGTTTCTATGTAGTACAGCGCCACCTTGCACGATCCGCATCCGTGTTGGTATGCTTTATTTTCGCGCGACACGCCTGCGCCTAAAGGACAGCTGTATTAGACCAGTGGTTCTCAACCTTTCTAATGCCGCGACCCTTTAATACAGTCCCTCATGTTGTGGCGACCCCCAGCCACAAAATTATGTTCGTTGCTACTTCATAACTGTAGAGAATATGTGTTTTCCGATGGTCTTAGGCGACCCCTGGGAAAGGGTCGTTCGACCCCTAAAGGGGTCGCGACCCACAGGTTGAGAACCGCTGTATTAGACCAACATGGCATTTTATCACCGAAATCAGTATGTTTTTTTGTTGTTTTTTTTTGCCATCTTGAATGGATATCGTTAGAGTCTTTACAGATCTTCCTCAGGACATTGAATCGCCAGCACATTACGAGCATTGTATTGTTCGGATATTACAGGGCGATTCGGTGCAAATACCCTTTATGCAGGACCAGATTAACCATGGTGCCACTGGTCCACTTGTGAGCAAGTTTCCGCCGAAGTTGGCAAAGAGGAATTTTTTATGCGGGTTTTATTTACAGCTGTGAGACTTTCAGCACAACTTTAAAAAAACTGACAATCTTGACGTCATGTGGACTGTTAAAAAATGCATTGGAAAATAAAGAGGGGGGGGGGAGAAGGGGAAAGGTAGCAAAATACATTTTGCACACATCCACCAAAGTGTTCAGGCGATACAAATAAATAAGCTGTCTAAAATTGTTCAGCCAGAAACAATATCTCTTGGAACAGCTGTAGCGCTCTTAAATTCACCGATGATTTTTTTTTAAAATACCAAGGTAATAAATTTGAACAATACTCAAAGAAAGACTTCTAATTCATTCAGAGTGCCAAAGAAAGACTTCTAATTCAATCAGCGTGCTAAAATAAGACTTCTAATTCATTCAGTGTGCCAAAGAAAGACTTCTAATTCAATTAGTGTGCCAAAATACGAATTCTAATTCATTCAGTGTGCTAAAATAAGACTTCTAATTCGTTCAGTGTGCCAAAGAAAGAATTCTAATTCATTCAGCGTGCTAAAATATGACTTCTAATTCATTCAGAGTACCAAAGTAAGACTTCTTATTCATTCAGAGTACCAAAGTAAGACTTCTTATTCATTCAGAGTACTAAAGTAGACTTCTTATTCATTCAGAGTACCAAAGTAAGACTTCTTATTCATTCAGAGTACCAATGTAAGACTTCTTATTCATTAAGAGTGCCAAAGTAAGACTTCTTATTCATTCAGAGTACCAAAGTAAGACTTTTTATTCATTCAGAGTACCAAAGTAAGACTTCTTATTCATTCAGAGTACCAAAGTAAGACTTCTTATTCATTCAGAGTACCAAAGTAAGACTTCTTATTCATTCATAGTGCCAAGGTAAGACTTCTTATTCATTCAGAGTGCCAACGTAAGACTTCTTATTCATTCAGAGTGCCAAAGTAAGACTTCTTATTCATTCAGAGTGCCAACGTAAGACTTCTTATTCATTCAGAGTGCCAAAGTAAGACTTCTTATTCATTCAGAGTACAAAAGTAAGACTTCTTATTCATTCAGAGTACCAAAGTAAGACTTCTTATTCATTCAGAGTGCCAAAGTAAGACTTCTTATTCATTCAGAGTGCCAAAGTAAGACTTCTTATTCATTCAGAGTACCAAAGTAGACTTCTTATTCATTCAGAGTACCAAAGTAAGACTTCTTATTCATTCAGAGTACCAAAGTAAGACTTCTTATTCATTCAGAGTGCCAAAGTAAGACTTCTTATTCATTCAGAGTACCAAAGTAAGACTTCTTATTCATTCAGAGTACCAAAGTAAGACTTCTTATTCATTCAGAGTACCTAAGGAAGACTTCTTATTCATTCAGAGTGCCAAAGTAAGACTTCTTATTCATTCAGAGTGCCAAAGTAAGACTTCTTATTTATTTAGAGTTCCAAAGTAAGACTTCTTATTCATTCAGAGTTCCAACGTAAGACTTCTTATTCATTCAGAGTGCCAACGTAAGACTTCTAATTCAATCAGCGTGCTAAAATAAGACTTCTAATTCAATCAGAGTGCCAACGTAAGACTTCTTATTCATTCAGAGTGCCAACGTAAGACTTCATATTTATTCAGAGTGCCAACGTAAGACTTCTTATTCATTCAGAGTGCCAACGTAAGACTTCTTATTCATTCAGAGTGCCAACGTAAGACTTATTCATTCAGAGTGCCAAAGTAAGACTTCTTATTCATTCAGAGTATAAAAGTAGACTTCTTATTCATTCAGAGTGCCAAAGTAAGACTTCTTATTCATTCAGAGTACCAAAGTAAGACTTCTTATTCGTTCAGAGTGCCAAAGTAAGACTTCTTATTCAGTCAGAGTACCAAAGTAAGACTTCTTATTCATTCAGAGTACCAAAGTAAGACTTCTTATTCATTCAGAGTGCCAAAGTAAGACTTCTTATTCATTCAGAGTGCCAAAGTAAGACTTCTTATTCATTCAGAGTTCTAAAGTAAGACTTCTTATTCATTCAGAGTGCCAAAGTAAGACTTCTTATTCATTCAGAGTGCCAACGTAAGACTTCTTATTCATTCAGAGTGCCAAAGTAAGACTTTTTATTCATTCAGAGTGCTAATGTAAGTCTTCTTATTCATTCAGAGTGCCAACGTAAGACTTCTTATTCATTCAGAGTGCCAAAGTAAGACTTCTTATTCATTCAGAGTACCAAAGTAAGACTTCTTATTCATTCAGAGTACCAAAGTAAGACTTCTTATTCATTCAGAGTGCCAAAGTAAGACTTCTTATTCATTCAGAGTACCAAAGTAAGACTTCTTATTCATTCAGAGTACCAAAGTAAGACTTCTTATTCATTCAGAGTACCAAAGTAAGACTTCTTATTTATTCAGAGTACCAAAGTAAGACTTCTTATTCATTCAGAGTGCCAAAGTAAGACTTCTTATTCATTGAGAGTGCCAAAGTAAGAATTCTTATTCAATCAGAGTGCCAACGTAAGACTTCTTATTCATTCAGAGTGCCAACGTAAGACTTCTTATTCATTCAGAGTGCCAACGTAAGACTTCTTATTCATTCAGAGTTCCAAAGTAAGACTTCTTATTCATTCAGAGTGCCAAAGTAAGACTTCTTATTCATTCAGAGTGCCAACGTAAGACTTCTTATTCATTCAGAGTGCCAACGTAAGACTTCTTATTCATTCAGAGTGCCAACGTAAGACTTCTTATTCATTCAGAGTTCCAAAGTAAGACTTCTTATTCATTCAGAGTGCCAACGTAAGACTTCTTATTCATTCAGAGTGCCAACTTAAGACTTCTTATTCATTCAGAGTGCCAACGTAAGACTTCTTATTCATTCAGAGTGCCAAAGTAAGACTTCTTATTCATTCAGAGTGCCAAAGTAAGACTTCTTATTCATTCAGAGTGCCAACGTAAGACTTCTTATTCATTCAGAGTGCCAACGTAAGACTTCTTATTCATTCAGAGTTCCAAAGTAAGACTTCTTATTCATTCAGAGTGCCAACGTAAGACTTTTTATTCATTCAGAGTGCCAACGTAAGACTTCTTATTCATTCAGAGTGCCAAAGTAAGACTTCTTATTCATTCAGAGTGCCAAAGTAAGACTTCTTATTCCTTCAGAGTGCCAACGTAAGACTTTTTATTCATTCAGAGTGCCAACGTAAGACTTCTTATTCATTCAGAGTGCCAAAGTAAGACTTCTTATTCATTCAGAGTGCCAACGTAAGACTTCTTATTCATTCAGAGTGCCAAAGTAAGACTTCTTATTCATTCAGAGTACAAAAGTAAGACTTCTTATTCATTCAGAGTACCAAAGTAAGACTTCTTATTCATTCAGAGTGCCAAAGTAAGACTTCTTATTCATTCAGAGTGCCAAAGTAAGACTTCTTATTCATTCAGAGTACCAAAGTAGACTTCTTATTCATTCAGAGTACCAAAGTAAGACTTCTTATTCATTCAGAGTACCAAAGTAAGACTTCTTATTCATTCAGAGTGCCAAAGTAAGACTTCTTATTCATTCAGAGTGCCAAAGTAAGACTTCTTATTTATTTAGAGTTCCAAAGTAAGACTTCTTATTCATTCAGAGTGCCAACGTAAGACTTCTTATTCATTCAGAGTGCCAACGTAAGACTTCTAATTCAATCAGCGTGCTAAAATAAGACTTCTAATTCAATCAGAGTGCCAACGTAAGACTTCTTATTCATTCAGAGTGCCAAAGTAAGACTTCTTATTCATTCAGAGTGCCAACGTAAGACTTCTTATTCATTCAGAGTGCCAAAGTAAGACTTCTTATTCATTCAGAGTACAAAAGTAAGACTTCTTATTCATTCAGAGTATCAAAGTAAGACTTCTTATTCATTCAGAGTGCCAAAGTAAGACTTCTTATTCATTCAGAGTGCCAAAGTAAGACTTCTTATTCATTCAGAGTACCAAAGTAGACTTCTTATTCATTCAGAGTACCAAAGTAAGACTTCTTATTCATTCAGAGTACCAAAGTAAGACTTCTTATTCATTCAGAGTGCCAAAGTAAGACTTCTTATTCATTCAGAGTACCAAAGTAAGACTTCTTATTCATTCAGAGTACCAAAGTAAGACTTCTTATTCATTCAGAGTACCTAAGGAAGACTTCTTATTCATTCAGAGTGCCAAAGTAAGACTTCTTATTCATTCAGAGTGCCAAAGTAAGACTTCTTATTTATTTAGAGTTCCAAAGTAAGACTTCTTATTCATTCAGAGTGCCAACGTAAGACTTCTTATTCATTCAGAGTGCCAACGTAAGACTTCTAATTCAATCAGCGTGCTAAAATAAGACTTCTAATTCAATCAGAGTGCCATTGTAAGACTTCTTATTCATTCAGAGTGCCAACGTAAGACTTCATATTTATTCAGAGTGCCAACGTAAGACTTCTTATTCATTCAGAGTGCCAACGTAAGACTTCTTATTCATTCAGAGTGCCAACGTAAGACTTATTCATTCAGAGTGCCAAAGTAAGACTTCTTATTCATTCAGAGTATAAAAGTAGACTTCTTATTCATTCAGAGTGCCAAAGTAAGACTTCTTATTCATTCAGAGTACCAAAGTAAGACTTCTTATTCGTTCAGAGTGCCAAAGTAAGACTTCTTATTCAGTCAGAGTACCAAAGTAAGACTTCTTATTCATTCAGAGTACCAAAGTAAGACTTCTTATTCATTCAGAGTGCCAAAGTAAGACTTCTTATTCATTCAGAGTGCCAAAGTAAGACTTCTTATTCATTCAGAGTTCTAAAGTAAGACTTCTTATTCATTCAGAGTGCCAAAGTAAGACTTCTTATTCATTCAGAGTGCCAACGTAAGACTTCTTATTCATTCAGAGTGCCAAAGTAAGACTTTTTATTCATTCAGAGTGCTAATGTAAGTCTTCTTATTCATTCAGAGTGCCAACGTAAGACTTCTTATTCATTCAGAGTGCCAAAGTAAGACTTCTTATTCATTCAGAGTACCAAAGTAAGACTTCTTATTCATTCAGAGTACCAAAGTAAGACTTCTTATTCATTCAGAGTGCCAAAGTAAGACTTCTTATTCATTCAGAGTACCAAAGTAAGACTTCTTATTCATTCAGAGTACCAAAGTAAGACTTCTTATTCATTCAGAGTACCAAAGTAAGACTTCTTATTTATTCAGAGTACCAAAGTAAGACTTCTTATTCATTCAGAGTGCCAAAGTAAGACTTCTTATTCATTGAGAGTGCCAAAGTAAGAATTCTTATTCATTCAGAGTGCCAACGTAAGACTTCTTATTCATTCAGAGTGCCAACGTAAGACTTCTTATTCATTCAGAGTGCCAACGTAAGACTTCTTATTCATTCAGAGTTCCAAAGTAAGACTTCTTATTCATTCAGAGTGCCAAAGTAAGACTTCTTATTCATTCAGAGTGCCAACGTAAGACTTCTTATTCATTCAGAGTGCCAACGTAAGACTTCTTATTCATTCAGAGTGCCAACGTAAGACTTCTTATTCATTCAGAGTTCCAAAGTAAGACTTCTTATTCATTCAGAGTGCCAACGTAAGACTTCTTATTCATTCAGAGTGCCAACTTAAGACTTCTTATTCATTCAGAGTGCCAACGTAAGACTTCTTATTCATTCAGAGTGCCAAAGTAAGACTTCTTATTCATTCAGAGTGCCAAAGTAAGACTTCTTATTCATTCAGAGTGCCAACGTAAGACTTCTTATTCATTCAGAGTGCCAACGTAAGACTTCTTATTCATTCAGAGTTCCAAAGTAAGACTTCTTATTCATTCAGAGTGCCAACGTAAGACTTTTTATTCATTCAGAGTGCCAACGTAAGACTTCTTATTCATTCAGAGTGCCAAAGTAAGACTTCTTATTCATTCAGAGTGCCAAAGTAAGACTTCTTATTCCTTCAGAGTGCCAACGTAAGACTTTTTATTCATTCAGAGTGCCAACGTAAGACTTCTTATTCATTCAGAGTGCCAAAGTAAGACTTCTTATTCATTCAGAGTGCCAACGTAAGACTTCTTATTCATTCAGAGTGTCAACGTAAGACTTCTTATTCATTCAGAGTGCCAACGTAAGACTTATTCATTCAGAGTACAAAAGTAGACTTCTTATTCATTCAGAGTGCCAACGTAAGACTTCTTATTCATTCAGAGTACCAAAGTAAGACTTCTTATTCATTCAGAGTGCCAAAGTAAGACTTCTTATTCATTCAGAGTGCCAAAGTAAGACTTCTTATTCATTCAGAGTGCCAAAGTAAGACTTCTTATTCATTCAGAGTGCCAAAGTAAGACTTCTTATTCATTCAGAGTGCCAACGTAAGACTTCTTATTCATTCAGAGTGCCAACGTAAGACTTCTTATTCATTCAGAGTACCAAAGTAAGACTTCTTATTCATTCAGAGTACCAAAGTAAGACTTCTTATTCATTCAGAGTACCAAAGTAAGACTTCTTATTTATTCAGAGTACCAAAGTAAGACTTCTTATTCATTCAGAGTGCCAAAGTAAGACTTCTTATTCATTGAGAGTGCCAAAGTAAGAATTCTTATTCATTCAGAGTGCCAACGTAAGACTTCTTATTCATTCAGAGTGCCAACGTAAGACTTCTTATTCATTCAGAGTGCCAACGTAAGACTTCTTATTCATTCAGAGTTCCAAAGTAAGACTTCTTATTCATTCAGAGTGCCAAAGTAAGACTTCTTATTCATTCAGAGTGCCAACGTAAGACTTCTTATTCATTCAGAGTGCCAACGTAAGACTTCTTATTCATTCAGAGTGCCAACGTAAGACTTCTTATTCATTCAGAGTTCCAAAGTAAGACTTCTTATTCATTCAGAGTGCCAACGTAAGACTTCTTATTCATTCAGAGTGCCAACTTAAGACTTCTTATTCATTCAGAGTGCCAACGTAAGACTTCTTATTCATTCAGAGTACCAAAGTAAGACTTCTTATTCATTCAGAGTGCCAAAGTAAGACTTCTTATTCATTCAGAGTGCCAACGTAAGACTTCTTATTCATTCAGAGTGCCAACGTAAGACTTCTTATTCATTCAGAGTTCCAAAGTAAGACTTCTTATTCATTCAGAGTGCCAACGTAAGACTTTTTATTCATTCAGAGTGCCAACGTAAGACTTCTTATTCATTCAGAGTGCCAAAGTAAGACTTCTTATTCATTCAGAGTGCCAAAGTAAGACTTCTTATTCCTTCAGAGTGCCAACGTAAGACTTTTTATTCATTCAGAGTGCCAACGTAAGACTTCTTATTCATTCAGAGTGCCAAAGTAAGACTTCTTATTCATTCAGAGTGCCAACGTAAGACTTCTTATTCATTCAGAGTGTCAACGTAAGACTTCTTATTCATTCAGAGTGCCAACGTAAGACTTATTCATTCAGAGTACAAAAGTAGACTTCTTATTCATTCAGAGTGCCAACGTAAGACTTCTTATTCATTCAGAGTACCAAAGTAAGACTTCTTATTCATTCAGAGTGCCAAAGTAAGACTTCTTATTCATTCAGAGTGCCAAAGTAAGACTTCTTATTCATTCAGAGTGCCAAAGTAAGACTTCTTATTCATTCAGAGTGCCAAAGTAAGACTTCTTATTCATTCAGAGTGCCAACGTAAGACTTCTTATTCATTCAGAGTGCCAACGTAAGACTTCTTATTCATTCAGAGTACCAAAGTAAGACTTCTTATTCATTCTCATTCAGACGCATTTTTGTTTTCCTTTATACCTGAAATTAATATTTTTTTTTTTTTTTGGTCTTCTTGTGGTACTTGTTTAGTAATAACACTTTTCAGAGAAAGCTTAAGTGGCCTCAAAGTGGTCAGTGCCGCGTTCGACATAAAAAATAATCTAAAAATGCATTTGTTTCCCAAACGTGTCAGAATTTACAAGCGTGCTCCCCTCTCCACTCCCTTTCCGGCTGTTTTCATGACATAAAAATGAATGAGAATATTTGTTTCACAGAGTTTTACATTTAGACTAATCTATTAATTTATTCATGTAATTAATACTCGTGCATACATAATTACACGAGAATCTGCGCCTGATTCTCACGCATCGTAATTTCTTTCTATCGCTCAAGTCTATTCTTCCTCTGGCTTTTTCCCCTAGCAAAACTTGTGACTTTTTTTTTTAAACGTGTCTTTATTTTTCCTTTGACTTTCGTTCCGCTCACCACCGATTGAGAAACACACAGCGCGGTAGTCGAATGAGGACGAAAACAACGGGTCAGCGTCACAGGCGTGTTTCAGACCTTTGTACCCCAGGGTCAGCGTCACAGACGTGTTTCAGACCTGTTTACCCCAGGGTATGTGTCAGCGTAGCTTTCAGCTCCCAAAAAAAACTAGTTTCAAGCTCCAAAGAGTAGTTTGGTCAATTAACCGGGAGGCTGGTTTGCAATCAAAATACAAGTTGTATAAGGAAATCCACTCTACTGATTGTGTAAGTTAACACAAATAAATGTGTAAGTTAACACAAATAAATGTGTAAGTTAACACATATAAATATACAGGATAAAGTCCTGCGATTGGTTTCTTGAGGTTGAGAAAAGGTCTTAGGCTAGCACATTGGAATTTAAGTATTAACAATCCTCTAAAAGATAATATTCACATTGGTTTATCGAGTATCCGACCACAAAGGCCAATCACAATTCGATTGCTTACGGTGTTAACAAAAAAAAATATGCTGCAACGTTTTATTGAAAACACCCCCATTTTTAAAAAAAATCTTAGGCTTACGCATAGGGGTTAACAGGTCTGCTGTTCATGACGTATTTCGGTGCCAACGCAGCATGACATGTGCGATATCGCCGGGGAAAACCCGATTTTGTCCCAAAGAAACCCTTGCGCATTTCGCGTTTGACAGGATTTCATGGGTTTTTGTTGAAATTGACAGGATTTCAAGGGGTTTTGTTGGAATTGACAGGATTTCAAGGGTTTTTGTTGAAATTGACACAATGTCAAGGGTTTTTGTTGAAATTGACAGGATTTCAAGGGTTTTTGTTGAGTTTGACAGGATTTCAAGGGTTTTTGTTGAGTTTGACACGATTTCAAGGGTTTTTGTTGAGTTTGACAGGATTTCAAGGGTTTTTGTTGAGTTTGACAGGTTTTTAAGGATTTTCGTTGAGTTTGACAGGATTTCAGTAGGCCAATGATTTGGAAGAAAGTCACATTAAAAACTATGAATCTTTAAATAGGTAATTTCATCAAATCAGAAATGTAAACACTTGATTATTTATTGTCAGGTAAGTAGTGGGGAGGGGTAATTAAAATTATTCGCATAATTATAAATGATTACAATGGAACACATATGATTAATTAATTTAAAGGGAGACAACTTTAGGATGTTTATTTAATTTTTAAAAAAATTTAATATAAAAAATAAATATTGTGACATAATTTTGCATTTTCGAAAAAAGAAAGTTTTTTTCAGATAAAAGAAATTTAATATTTTCCTCAAAACATTTTTGTTTAAATTTTTTTTAAAAAGATTCTGCCTGAATGGGGTACTTAAATTTAAGAAACAAAATGTTAAAATGAAAACCATTGCGTCAAAATAAATTTAGTTTACCTTTAATATACAACTGGTTACATTTTTTTCAACCATATGTCTGTAACCTCTAAATACAGACTTTATTTGTCTCACTCATTTCCTTGTATCAAAGCGTCATTGCTGTCTCTCTCTCTCCCTACCCCATACCGCCCCTTCCCTCCACCAAATTAGCATGGATGCGGTGATACCTATAATATATTAACAATTTTGATACATTTAATGTTTTAGGCTTTCCGTTTGACCCTATAATTATCACACAGTCACACAGTCACACTGTCACACAGTCACACTGGAAAGTAAATAAAATCCAAATTGTTTAAAAGAAGTAAAAATTTACTTGGCAAAAAAATGACACACAAGTTACCCACAGCTCTACTTTATAATCATGCTTCCAGTCACAAAATAACGAATTGAATCTAAGATCATCAGCTGTGACGATCAAGATTTTTTGATCTAGTTATAAGTGTGAACGATCAAGAGATATTGATCTAGTTAGTTAAACATTATCATATGAACGAAAGAAATAAAATTAAACCATCATGAAAATCAGATTCAGATAATATTATCTGATACATTGTTACAACAGGCACACTGTTATTTCAAGATTGCAGTGATCCTAGATATGTGATGTCATGTCCAGGTCTTAGACAAGTCACCTGGAGTTGAATTAGCCTTGTTATACACAGGGTGTTTGAGCTAAGTCAGCTGTACACCAGGTGTTTGACCCCAGTCAGCTGTAAACAAGGTGTTTGGCCCAGGTCAGCTGTACACCAGGTGTTTGGCCCAGGTCAGCTGTACACCAGGTGTTTGGCCCAGGTCAGCTGTACACCAGGTGTTTGGCCCAGGTCAGCTGTACGCTAGGTGTTTGACCCAGGTCAGCTGTATGCTAGGTGTTTGACCCAGGTCAGCTGTATGCTAGGTGTTTGACCCAGGTCAGCTATATGCTAGGTGTTTGACCCAGGTCAGCTGTACGCTAGGTGTTTGGCCCAGGTCAGCTGTACGCTAGGTGTTTGGCCCAGGTCAGCTGTACGCTAGGTGTTTTACCCAGGTCAGCTGTACGCTAGGTGTTTGGCCCAGGTCAGCTGTACGCTAGGTGTTTGGCCCAGGTCAGCTGTGGGTTAGGGGTTTGACCTAGGTCAGCTGTACACCAGGTTTTGGCCCACGTCAGCTGTAGGCTAGGTGTTTGACCTAGGTCAGCTGTACACCAGGTTTTGGCCCAGGTCAGCTGTACGCTAGGTGTTTGGCCCAGGTCAGCTGTACGCTAGGTGTTTGGCCCAGGTCAGCTGTACTAATGCGTTTGACCTAGGTCAGCTGTACGCTAGGTGTTTGACCTAGGTCAGCTGTACGCTAGGTGTTTGACCTAGGTCAGCTGTATGCTAGGTTTTGGCCCAGGTCAGCTGTACACCAGCTGTTTGGCCCAGGTCAGCTGTACTAAGGCGTTTGACCCAGGTCAGCTGTACACCAGCTGTTTGGCCCAGGTCAGCTGTACCAAGGCGTTTGACCCAGGTCAGCTGTACACCAGGTGTTTGACCCAGGTCAGCTGTCCACCAGGTTTTGGACTGTATTGTCTTATTTCAGTTAGAAGTATAAGACAAAGCTGTTCCGTGTATATTCAATATCAAGTATTTACAAGTGAATGCAACAAGTTCACACATGAAATTATTAGTTATAAAAAAATGTGTCTATATGGTCAAAACGTCTTCATGGTCAATATGTTTATACGCCCAACTGAATGCACAATAGAAAAGTGAAATCAGAAAGAAACTGAATAAAACCAACGTGTAGATCAAGGTCAAGGTCTTCCACATATAAATCATAAAACAATCACATCAAAAGCAGAGCAACACGAGAGCAATTAATGATGGCACACAGTGTACAATAATGGCCTGACAATTAAATAGTTAGACTTGAAGTATCAGCCATGATGATAGTAGCACCATTACATCAAGACATCTGAGGCATGAAATGGGGTTGGTTTTGGGGGAGGGGGGGGTGTTGTGTGTGTTTAAACACAAACTAAATCAATCCAATAGTAACACTATTTTTTAATGCTTTTATGAAATAAAAAAGATAACCCCATCTTTAAAAATACCATCATAGAATAGTAAGCAATGATGGTATTTCATGACCTAAGAGGAATTAAAAAAAGATGGAGGGGGGGGGAAGAGGAGAGATGCACGGAGTGGGCAGGTGGATGAACTCTGATGCTTAAAATCACTCAGCTTAATAAAATATCTCTGTTAACAATATACAGTTTAAGGGGTGGGTGGTAAGAGCTCCAAAAATAGCACTAAACTGCTGTAACAAAGTTTTAAAATATGAGAGAAGGTCAAATCAGTATTACAAAAAAATGGTGTGTGGATGGTATACAGGACAATGCATTGAAAAAAAGATTGAGAATAATTTCAATTCTATTCAACATGAATTTATATCCTGGTCTATAGTTATATGCAGAAAGAAATATTACAGCTGTTCAGGTAGAGTTTTAAAAAAATTGCACAGACTGTTAAGTAGAATAAATTATACAACATAATTTGAAATGGTATAAAACTTCAATCCATAAAAAATAGATGTAAGCATAATAGAATCCTAACATATGTGAGAATTTTATATACTTAAAGCAGTGGATCAAATGGCTTTCAACTGATGTGTTGTAACACACAGGTATGGCACACAGTTGACAAGTGTGTTGCCAGATTTTGATATAACTAAATTATAATCAAAGAAAATAAGTATTTGAAGGCATGACACTAAAAGATTAGATGGCCATAATTTTATTTAACCAAATTTCTTTGGAAGCAGACTTTGACCAATTTTAATTTTCTATTTTTTTAAAATTCTTGCTTTGAATGTTTAAATAAGCAATTAAAAAAAAAAAAAATTACAGTTATCACTTTGTTAAAAACTTTTAACATAAATTGAGTAACTCAAGTTACCAAAAGAGTTGAAGGCAAATAACTCATTTCTATGGCACACTACACAATTTCCACAAAATTCTCACAAAAATAGCCATGTCATATAATAATAATAATAATATATCAAATAGTAGAATGAAATAATAGTTGATTTTTCTTACAACTCTAATTTAAAGAAGAAAAAAAATACAATAACATATTTTTATGTCACTTTTAAATTATTCCTGCACATTGAAAAATCAACATTTAAAAAAAAAGAAAACGAAATCTATGTCAAGTCCACACACAGTGAAAGAATTTCAAATGATAAGAGTTAGAACTTCCATCCCACTGCAGTTTTGTTGAGATTGTCAATAATGACATCTGGTCTTTACACAATTGCCCATTTACTACATCTGGTCCTTACACATCTGCCCATTTACTACATCTGGTCTTCACACATCTGCCCATTTACTGCATCTGGTCTTTACACATCTGCCCATACAAATATTTACTACACAGCTCAGTTTGCAAAGATCTACTTACTTGGAAGCAAATTTAAAAAAACAAAAAACAATTGTACTAAAAAAACCATGGTCCAGCCCATCTCACACAGTGTTGATTTAGCTAGTGATTTAGCTCGCCCATTTTCATTGCCCTTAGTTCTAAGCAGATTTACCCATGGATTGCAATGAACAATTACAATAAAAATATAGGAAAACTTATGAGTTACTTGATACTGAGCCATTATGTTGAAACTTAAGATTATGTCAACACCACTGATCTACCTCTGAAAAAAGCCTATATCAATTTATGATAAAAATATGAAAATAACCATTGCTTTTGTATTAAAATCCTACTTAGTTTACAGGAGCAAGTAATAGCACAGCTGTTAATGTACTTGAGTAGAATTTAAAAAAAAAATTGCACAGACTGTTTATGTAAATAAATTAAACAATATTAAAAGTACAAAATAATATGTAAGTGTGAATTAATTTAACTGAAAAGTGACAAAATAATTTTTTAAAATTTCACATTTGCAATAACATTAAAAAAAATTTAATAAACACTCCAATTTGTCAAATACATTAAACACTCCCTTACAAGGCTTGATAAGAATATAAATAAATGGAAGAACTGACCAAATCATTGGCTGAAAACTGAAGATATTTAAAAATCTATTGCAAGATGATTACTGTAAACATATTAATATTAATCTCGATCAAAGTAAGAACACAATGTTAAAAAAATTACATGTTCTTACATGTTTTTAAAAAATTGCACACTTTAAACTGGACATATATTTAACACATGACAGCACACAAAACAGCCTTGTTAAACACATAACATCAAACAACACAGCCTTGTTAAACACATAACATCAAACAACACAGCCTTGTTAAACACATGATATCAAACAACACAACCTTGTTAAACATATTATGATATCAAACAACACAAAGCCCTTGCTGAACACAAGCTGAGAACATATTTCTCATTAACTCCCTTATCATGCAGCCATTACAAATAGAAATAAAACATATTCCATTGTTAAGTGCCCTGTCCTAAACGCCCACAGCTGAACACATTTCAGTACCTCCAGTCTTCAACAGATTTGCCTTCAAGATTTGCCGTCAAATTCTTAGGCACACTCATAAATTGCACATAATTGTATCAGTTACAAAAACTCAAATAATTCCCACTAAAATAGCCATTCATCATATCAAATAATAATTTAATATAAAAATGTAAATTTTCATATTGCTCCTTTCCAATAATGAAAAGAAAAATGAACATCGCTGCTGTTCTAATAAAATAATAATTACAGCATGGAGATTATTCCTACACATTTTAACAATGCAAAGACCAATGAGCTAATATGTAAGCTTTACGTGGTAACAAGGTTTCGCACAATGGCAATACATCTTTAGTCCACATATCAAACATTACATACCCACTCACTAGCTATAAGTTAAAGTTTATATGAAGAAACTGAAATTGCTCAGTCGCTAGCTGTAGATTAGGAGACACAGCAGGCAGCCCAGAAAGACTTCGGTTAATCGTTGTAGATGGAGACCAGGTGCTGTACACAGCAAACCTTCAAACACAAGGGATGGCAGGTTGGGGGGTTGGGAGTCTGGTGGACATGTGACACCTTTCTCCTGAGAAATATATGAGCCTTATAGTAAATATATCAGTTTTATATCATCCATTGAATTATAACTGATGAATATAGCAGAATTTATCTGTGACTAGTTCAGAGAGGACAAAGGAGTAAGAAGATGTAGAAGAAAATATAGGGCTTTAGATTGTAGTAGAAAATAAGGGGCTGGTAGATAACTTTAGATTGTAGTAGCACATATGGGGGCTGGTAGATAACTTTAGATTGTAGTAGCACATATGGGGGCTGGTAGATAACTTTAGAGAGTAGTAGAACATATGGGGGCTGATAGATAACTTTAGATTGTAGTAGAAAATAAGGGGCTGGTAGATAACTTTAGATTGTAGTAGCACATATGAGGGCTGATAGATAACTTTAGATGACAATAAAAACTTTTATCAAACTACATCACCTGTGCTCTTTTTGGCCTTACCCTGCAAATGAGATCACAGTTTGGGCAGACTACACTCCCCTGATGGATATACTCTGATGACTGGAATATTACTTTGATCACTTGCTTCTCTCTGTAACATCGATAAGTTTGGTTCTCAAGCTGTATCACCAGGCCCACGCCCTCAACACAAGAGTACTGTGCAGGATACAAAGGGTTTAAATAAGAACTTGGGTCGCATAAATTAAGTCAAACTTCAAGAAGAGTAAATCCCCAAGAAAATCTCTCTGAGTGACCTTAAAACCACCCTAAGTATTACAACAGGCAGCTGTCACTATAATCCAGGAAGGCAATTCACCATAATTCCAAACACAAATTATAAGGAAAAAAAAAAAAAAAAGGCTTGACCATTTGTCCTAAGCAAAAGACATTTTTTTTTTGGTGCTGTCTTTATTCACACCTACTTGGTAGCACCCACTGCCAGCATGTTGAGGACTCCTGGTGGAAGAGCACTGGTGGAGGTACCACTTACTGGCATGCTCAAAACACAAACTGTTCTCACCATAACTTTCACCAAAAAAATTACCAGCTTTTTCTGGGGGGACAGAATCAGTTGAAAAAAATTAAATCAATCTTGTGATCAAGTTGAGATTAAGTTGTTGCACAACCACTGTAATTTTTGGTACATTAGCTTGTGACTTACCCATGTGTTGTAACAAACCACTGTAATATTTGGTACATTAGCTTGTGACATACCCATGTGTTGTGACAAACCACTGGAGCATTAGCCTGTGGCTTACATACATTCTGTTAACACACCATTTGTCTAGATTCAAGTAACAAAGTTTCAACTGTGTATTGAAAGATTAGCTTGTGAATAATGTCTTTATGATGTTAAGACAATATAAAATATAAATGTCTTATTAAGACTATGTTTATATAATATATATATATATATATATATGGTATCCTTCCATCTTTGCGAGAAGAGGGAGTAGCTATGTACAAATCAACAAATGGCTCACTAGGCCTATCCTGGAATGGCAATCTTGACTACATTTCTGGCAGGAGTCTCTTGACTCCTGGTTAGATTTGGACTTCCGTGTTGTTCTTTTTTTTTTGCAAGAGCTTTGTTTTGCGCATCTTCTGCCTTTTTGACTCCTTCATACACTGCTGTTCACCAGCTGGACCGTTGCTCAGCAAAGATCTCCCGTTCGCTGATTTCTATGTTGGCTTCCCTCATGCTCCTTTTGCAAATGTCCATAAATCGCAGCCGTGGCCATCCAATAAGACTTGCCCCATCTGCCAACTCTCCATACAGCAGCTTCTTTGGAATACGGCCTTCCTCCATTCTCTCCTTACATAGCCTTACCAGCAAAGGTATCTCTTGCTAAGGGCAGAGAATATGCTACAAATTTTTGCCTGTTCCAAGACCCCTGTGTTATGTATATATATATATATATATATGATATATATGTGTTAACTATAGCTTACTTAAACAAGACCGTATATTTAAAGGATTATCTACAACAACTGACCTAAATTATTCTCAGCTTCCTGGCAGTTTGATCCCCTCACAGGTACGTTGTTCTCGTTAGTCCAGCTGAACTCCTGCAACACACCAAAACAGAAACACTGTGTTTTCACTGGGCTAAGGTCAAAGCACTTGCTTGCAGATATATGCCCAGACTGATATGATAATGACAACCCCAAATCTTTAGATGCACACTGAGTAAAATGTAAGAGACTGCATGGACTCCTACCAACCTGTAAGTAAGGGCAGTAATCTGCCAGGGCCACAGAGCCAGCAAATCTGCCAATGTCATCTCTTGAGATGCCAGGAAGCGAGTCGAAATACTGAAAGTGGATTTTAAAAATGGTTAAATGTTTAGTAATGTTGCTTACAAACTTTATTTTAAAATATATACAGCATTAATAAACTATAGTTTGCATTCTGATAGTCATAAAAAAACTAAAATATAAGAGATGTAAATGAAAAAAGTACTAACAGAGGCGGCACATTTGCATTTAAACTATGATTAAACAGCGCTTTTCTTCACTTAATTTGTTTAATGCTAATATTTTATGATTTATATTTATAGTGTGGTGAATTTTACTTTCCATTCGGCTATTTTGGAAATAGGTTGCCCACGTTGGTCTACGGATGATTATTCAATAATGGTATATTTCAAAACATTTAGACTTCAAGTAAATTAACACTCAACACAATGTTTTAATGTAATTAGCAAAGGTATCTTACGCACCGCTCACAGCTAAGATGTTCATTTTTGTGCACCAATGAAAACTTAACATGAAATATTCTCGAGCCATGTGTTATAGGCGTCTCACTTTCATTCATCTTTTCTCGTGAATGAACTTTAGCTGACCCCAAGTTCGGTACCAAACTTTTGGGTGTGGCTAATTAAAAATAGTCTCCCTTGACCTTGTTAGAAAATAAATAGAGTCTATAGCCTGTATTATTAGAATCCTTTACAAAACACTAGTCTGTTCGGGAAAGGAATACAGTGTGTAAGCCCATTCTAGAATGTCTCTGAAACAGGCTATATATATATATATATATGCCTCTAGAGGGATCAAGGGAGATATTTTTGCTATCCCTATTACTATAGAGATTTGCTATACGAGACTAATATTTTGCCATGTGTGTGTATGTTCCTTTTTCAACATTGTACCTTTTTTACAACATTGTATCTACTTTAACATTGTATCTACTTTAACATTGTACCGGTAGAAGCCGTCATTAAACTGTACTACTTTTATTTCTTTTTGATTTTGTAATTTAATATTTACTTAATAAAATTATTAATTGTAATTAGCCCTCGTTTGGGTATAGTTTATTTACTATTGTAAATAATTTATGGTATCGTCTTTTGTTGTGTACTGTGTTTCAACGAGCCATATACTTAAATAAGAGATTAAATTCTCTATATTGATAACAGTACGTAACATATGCAATGAAAAATCATGACTTTTAAAAAATGTGTATAGCTCATGTATGGAAAAACACAAACATGGATCTCCAGATCCAGGCATTTAGTATGACCCAAATTGAGTTTCTTCTACCCAACACAATCTCAGGAACACATCTAGCAAAACATTTTGACAAGTCCTTTAGAATTACCAATATGTCACCATTTATGGCACACTTCACCAAACTCCTACAAGGAGGATTACCAATATCGCACCATTTATGGCACACTTCACCAAACTACTATAAAGAGGATTACCGACATCTCACCACCTATTGCACACTACATCAAATTACTACAATGAGGATTAAATTGTAGATTTTTGTGCTATGTTTAAAACTGTGTTCAAAATAAAGCATTTCAATGAAGTCCTACATTCCAAATGTGTGGGGATCACTTAAATAAATTTTGACTAGCATTGCTTTACACTGACCTGATATTTAGCCGGCAAGGGATGGCTATATTCCACCAAATTGCACAGAGCCACAGACTTCCTGTTGTGCGCACAGTCAGTCCACAACTCTCCTCGCTTCACTTGGTCACAGAAGGGATGAATGGATTCACCCCTTTGGAAGAGAATAATCATCGAATGAAATCTCTCATCAAAGCATTTCCACATATGTTCAATTTGTCACCATATGTTTTAAATTTGCCAAATATATTATAAATGTCAACTTTCATTATGTTATATATGTCAAATTTCATTATGTTATATATGTCAACTTTCATTATGTTATGTATGTCAACTTTCATTATGTTATATATGTCAACTTTCATTATGTTATATATGTCAACTTCATTATGGTATATATGTCAACTTTCATTATGTTGTAAACATCAACTTTCATTGTTATATATGTCAACTTTCATTATGTTATGTATGTCAACTTGCATTATGTTATAAACTTCAACTTGCATTATGTTATATATATGTCAACTTTCATTATGTTATATATGTCAACTTTCATTATGTTATATATGTCAACTTCATTATGGTATATATGTCAACTTTCATTATGTTGTAAACATCAATTTTCAGTGTTATATATGTCAACTTTCATTATGTTATGTATGTCAACTTTCATTATGATATATGTGTCAACTTCGTTATGGTATATATGTCAACTTTCATTATGTTTTAAACATCAACTTTCATTGTTATATATGTCAACTTTCATTGTTATATATGTCAACTTTCATTATGTTATGTATGTCAACTTGCATTATGTTATAAACTTCAACTTGCATTATGTTATATATATGTCAACTTTCATTATGTTATATATGTCAACTTTCATTATGTTATATATGTCAACTTCATTATGGTATATATGTCAACTTTCATTATGTTGTAAACATCAATTTTCAGTGTTATATATATGTCAACTTTCATTATGTTATGTATGTCAACTTTCATTATGTTATATATGTCAACTTCATTATGGTATATATGTCAACTTTCATTATGTTGTAAACATCAACTTTCATTGTTATATATGTCAACTTTTGCTATGTTATGTATGTCAACTTGCATTATGTTATAACCGTCAACTTGCATTATGTTATATATATGTCAACTTTCATTATGTTATATATGTCAACTTTCATTATGTTGTAAACATCAATTTTCATTGTTATATATGTCAACTTTCATTATGTTATGTATGTCAACTTTCATTATGTTATATATGTCAACTTTCATTATGGTATATATGTCAACTTTCATTATGTTGTAAACATCAATTTTCAGTGTTATATATGTCAACTTTCATTATGTTATGTATGTCAACTTTCATTATGTTATATATGTCAACTTGATTATGGTATATATGTCAACTTTCATTATGTTATATATATGTCAACTTTCATTATGTTATATATGTCAACTTGATTATGGTATATATGTCAACTTTCATTATGTTGTAAACATCAACTTTCATTGTTATATATGTCAACTTTCATTATGTTATATGTCGACTTGCATTATGTTACATGTCAACTTTCATTATGTTATAAATGTCAACTTTCATTGTGTTATATATGTCAACTTGCATTATGTTACATATGCCAAATTTCATTATGTTATATATGTCAACTTTCATTATGTTAAAACTGTAAACCTAGAAATGCGATAAGTCACTACTTCAAAGGTTTTGGAAACCAACAGTGAAAATCTTCCTTATTTTGACTCTGTGTGTCTATCTGGATTTATTTAAGAGTTTTTTTTTCTTTCTATTTTAATATAAAAAATATATAATATATCTATAGCTATGGACAACTAGTATGCTTAACAATTTAAATGAGAGGCTGGTCAATCTACTACCCCGCCATTCCTATGTCGATCCACTGGTATAGTAGAAGCTGTTCGGAACAAAGCCACCTACCTGGCCATTCTTGTGCTGATCCACTGGTAACAGCTGTTCTGGACAAAGTTACAGCCCAGGCCTCTACCCCACTCATAATCTCCAGCTTTAGAGTAGTCTGGCTTGTACCAACTGAAACAACACACAACTCATCAGCTTTAGAGTAGTCTGGCTTGTACCAACTGAAACAACACACAACTCATCAGCTTTAGAGTAGTCTGGCTTATACCAACTGAAACAACACACAACTCATCAGCTTTAGAGTAGTCTGGCTTGTACCAACTGAAACAACACACAACTCATCAGCTTTAGAGTAGTCTGGCTTGTACCAACTGAAACAACACACAACTCATCAGCTTTAGAGTAGTCTGGCTTGTACCAACTGAAACAACACACAACTCATCAGCTTTAGAGTAGTCTGGCTTGTACCAACTGAAACAACACACAACTCATCAGCTTTAGAGTAGTCTGGCTTGTACCAACTGAAACAACACACAACTCATCAGCTTTAGAGTAGTCTGGCTTGTACCAACTGAAACAACACACAACTCATCAGCTTTAGAGTAGTCTGGCTTGTACCAACTGAAACAACACACAACTCATCGTCATGGATGTTGCTTTAGTAGCACAATGATAACAATAGTTTTGAACAGAGGAACACTCACCTACAAATCTCTAACAACTAATCAATTTAACTATGAGCTGTCAACAATCTTGACTGAGCAAATAGGAGATAACTCTTGTTTAGCTACACTGACAGAGTGACAACTCTTGTTTAAGATCACTGACAGAGTGACAACTCTTGTTTAAGATCACTGACATAGTGACAACTCTTGTTTAAGATCACTGACAGAGTGACCACTCTTGTTTAGCTACACTGACAGTGAAAACTCTTGTTTAAAATCACTGACACAGAGTTCTTATGTTCAAGACTAGTTTACCCAGTGTCCTCCATCATGGCCAGTGTAATCCTTGATATCACTGAGTTCTGTGTGTATGTCCCAGTCATTGCTTCATTCTGAGGAGGACACAAACGTTTGCTGAAACCAGTTACTGAACAAAACACACAACAAACCTATTTCATTGACACACTAAATACTGATCAACTGAATATGCACATTCAGACTTTTCTTACTATTACTCTTCATATAACCTTACTATTATTTTTCATATAACCTTACTATTACTCTTCATATAACCTTACTATTACTCTTCATATAACCTTACTATTACTCTTCATATAACCTTACTATTACTCTTCATATAACCTTACTATTACTCTCATATAACCTTACTATTACTCTTCATATAACCTTACTATTATTTTTCATATAACCTTACTATTACTCTTCATATAACCTTACTATTACTCTTCATATAACCTTACTATTACTCTTCATATAACCTTACTATTATTCTTCATAAAACCTTACTATAACTCTTCATATAACCTTACTATTACTTTTCATATAACCTTACTTTTACTCTTCATATAACCTTACTATTATTTTTCATATAACCTTACTATTACTCTTCATATAACCTTACTATTACTCTTCATATAACCTTACTATTATTCTTCATAAAACCTTACTATTACTCTTCATATAACCTTACTATTACTTTTCATATAACCTTACTTTTACTCTTCATATAACCTTACTATTATTTTTCATATAACCTTACTATTACTCTTCATATAACCTTACTATTACTCTTCATATAACCTTACTATTACTCTTCATATAACCTTTGACAAGACAAAATGTTCAGATTAAACATTTATTTTAGGTATCTTTCAAAGATGAATTCCTAAAATTGCGGGCCGAAGTGACCGTTGAACCTCACCTCAAACACTCTTTTCTCCCAATGAGTCAACACAGTCCCATCAATACCCTGGTCTTCCAGTTCAGCCCCCTCCAATGTCCAGCAGTTGAAATGTCTACGCACTTCCTCCTGTTTCAAAGATAAATATGTAAGAAAGGTTTAAATCATAGTATTTGACTAATAGCAATGTAAGAAAACTTACATCACAGTGTTTGACTAATAGATATGTAAGAAAGCTTACAGCACAGTGTAAGACTAATAGATATGTAAGAAAACTTACATCACAGTGTTTGACTAATAGATATGTAAGAAAGCTTACAGCACAGTGTTTGACTAATAGATATGTAAGAAAACTTACAGCACAGTGTTTGACTAATAGATATACTAGAAACTCTAAACAACAGTACTGTTTGACAATAGCAGATTTTAGTGAGCCACTTTGCCTGAGCTGTTTGCGTAGTTAACCCTCTCAAAGGTCTAAATCAAAGGGCATAACTCAATTTAGAATTTATCTGGATGATTACACGTGTTCAAGAAACATCATACAACAAATACCAGAAAAAATAACATCAAAGGACAAATATTTCTAATAGTTCAAAATTCAAATTCCAGGAATCACAAGGTCTCCTGCCTAGCTTGCTAAATGTTCAATCTAGTTCTCTCTCCTCCCCACTCCCTATCCCAAACAAACCACACACATCATGATAAGATTCAATGCATGTTATTACTTTGAATAGAAGTAAGGGCAAGAGTCTTACTAGGATAAAAGCAAAAATCACTTATCATTGATGTCTCTCAGCGAAACATCGAACAATACAAATATTTCGTAATATATCAGAAACAGTTTCATCTGCCAGAAGACCTGGAAGAACAAAGTCCAACAATGACTGCATGACAGCCCAATTACCTTGACTTTAGGAGTGACCATCATGTGAATCTTCTTCTCTGTTATCCCAGAGATCTGTAACCAGTTCGGCCTCTCCACCTCTCTGACAACATCTGAGCTGTACAGGAACATGCCCAGTCTGAAAGTAACAAAACACAGCCATGGCTCTGTAGGCAGGGCCGTCTTAGCAACATAGGAGGCCCTGGGCACAGCAAAGCTCTGGGGCCCCTTTGCAACAAAACACAGCCATGACTCTGTAGGCAGGGCGGTCTTAGCAACATAAGAGGCCCTGGGCACAGCAAAGCTCTGGGGCCCCCTTGCAACAAAACACAGCCATGGCGCTGTATGATGCACTAGGCATTAAATATCCATTAAACTCTAGACTGGACTACCACCTTTATTTAGTTTGATTTCATTAGATTGATTTAGCTGTGTCAATCGCTAGTGTGACAACCAAGTTAATTTATACCATGGTAATAAGGGGGAGAGACTGCAATCAGGCTAGCAAAATAGGAAATGAGTGAAACAAAGTAAGGTCAAACCTGAAAAAAAAATGAACGCAACAAAACAAAGAACGTGTTGGCAGGAAGTCTTCGTGTTGGCAGGAAGTCTTCGTGTTGGCAGGAAGTCTTCGTCAGTGAAAAAATAACAGAAAAAAACAGAATAAAATTTGTTAAAATAGCACTTTGCTGAGAAGTAGTATCAAAGAGGGCAGCAAAAGGATTGTGAATTGTTGTGTTCCTTTTTTTTCTAGGTTGGACCATACTTTTCTTTTACTCATTTCCTAATTTATACCATATGGGTGAATAAATCATTTGTTTCATAAAACACACATCACACATACTGATTTTTAAAAAAATGGGTTTATAATAATTATTTAATTATTATGTGAGTACATTTCCATATTTAAATTAGAATACAATGGCCTCTACTACATTTCCTACCAAGCATTTCCTTTCTCTGGCTAAATCTCCAAGAATTTGCCTTCTATTAAATTATATTGCACACTGAAATGTCTGTCTTAATTTGCAAGAATTTTCCCTTACATTAAATTACATTAAACATGAAACTTACTCCTCATTAAACTGTGTGGGTCTGCCATTTAGAGGATTTCTTGGGGTGAGTGGCTCCCCTTGGGCATCTCTATAAAAGGCATATAGTCCAGCTGTAAAACCCTGGTAAAAAATTTAAACATTTGACTTACTGTCACACAGCTGCATCAATTAATAATAAGTTGATAGTTGATATTAGAAACCAATTTAACTTGGCATAAGTCGTTTTGGAAAAATTGTTTAATATATGAAAAGAAAAATTATTTCATAACTCTTGCCATTGACATCACACAAGAAATATATTAAATGATACGACCATTTGTTAAAAAAGAAGAAATTCTGCTATATTACTGCTTTACTTACTTATGCCTTTTACCCCATCTGGGGCATAGGCTGTCTACACGAATTTTCCATTCATCTCAGTCCAGTGCATTCCTTTCCAGTTGCTTCCAGGTGTATCCCATACTTTGTGTGTCTGCCTCTATGCATTCTTAAGCCTTCCACTCTTTCTCAATGTTAGGAATTGTCTGGTGATGTCATCTGGGCGTTTGCAGAGAGTCTGCCCTATTCACCTCTATCTTTTCCTTATGATGTCTTCAGCAATAGGCTCCTGGTATGTCCTTTCCAGTAAGTCTTTGTTTGTGATAGGGTTTGGCCATTTGATGTTCAGGATCTTTCTAAGGCACATTTTTATGAAGTTCTGTACTGTCTGCATAATGCTCGCTGTTGTACTTCAAGTTTCGGCTCCGTTGAGTAGGATTGTTGGTGACATTTGTGTTGAAAATTCTGACTTTGGTTTGCAGAGTCAGATCCCATATTTTCTTTAATAGCACAAATGCTAACCTAGCTTTTCAGATTCTAGACTTGTCATCCGCTTTGGTTCCACCATTTAAGTCAATGGTGCTGCCTAAGCACTACTTCAAGTGCTGAGTTTACCTTCATGATCTTTGCCTTGCTTTTATTTATATTGAGTACAAGCTGTGCTGCATTGGTGGCTTCATCTTTTGTCTTTTCCTGCATCTGTTGCTGGGACAGGAGTGAAATGTCATCTGCAAAGTCTAGGTCGTTCAGTTGTTCCCAGAGTGTCCACTGTGTCCCATTCCTCTTTTTGTCTGTGGATTTTTTCATTATCCATTTTCAATGCCCAGGTGGAATAGAAAGGGAGATGAGAAATACCCTTGTCTGACTCCTGTTTCCACTTTAAAGGCATCTGTGAGTCTACCTTCATGTACCATCCTGGATGTCACTTCTTCATAAGAAACTGAATAGTCTTACTGGTGTCCCATAATGCTAGAGGAGTTCCCACGAAGATTGTTGGTCCAGGCTATCAAAGGCCTTTTTGTAGTCGATAAAATTTAGGTATTCCATTTGATGGACTGTTCTACAATCATTTGTAGACACTACAAGTCATTGCTAAATTACTGTTTGGATATTATTTCATATGACTATAATATAAATTACTTGTCTTTGAAGACTATAAAAAAAAAAACTCATTTCACTGTAGAGTTTGCTATTCCCCATCTCTAACAATTATTTTTTGTTTGCAGTAATGGTTTAAAACAATTTTTTTTTTTTAAATCTACCATTTATTGTTGGATGCCTTATGAAATTGTGCATCTGGTTGGCATTTTTATGACATGCACCAAACACCTACTTACTAGTGCATGTAGGATTTCATGTTTCATTGTGGACAGCAGCTGTTGTTGATTCTGACGTGAAGAGGAAATAGAGTTTGGACAGATGCTGAAATAACCTGCAACAGGCCTACAAAAGAAAAGAGCTGTTTTGTAACGTGAGCTTTTTTTATTTTTTTATTTTTGTGTGTGGTTTTTCTGTGAAAATTGGAAGAGGGTATTCTTCATTTAATCTTTAATGTAATCTCTAAATAAAAAAAAATTGAACATTATATTCATATAGCATTTTGTAAGAAAAAAAGTGGAAACTTGATTATTCCAACTAAATTTCAAACCACACTAGAATTTTGTCACAAAGTAACATAATTTTGTCACAAAGTAATATAATTTTGTCACAAAGTAACATAATTTTGTCACAAAGTAATATAATTTTGTCACAAAATAATAGAATTTTGTCACAAAGTAAAAGAATTTTGTCACAAAGTGATATAATTTTGACACAAAGTAATAGAACTGTAAGTATAACTTAAATTGATCAATGACAGTGATCTGGCACCTGGGAAACAAAAGGAAATTTATTCACTGAAATATTGGGAGGTCATTCAGCAATTGTTTGAACATATTATTGGCCACCATTTCATGAATTTACTTATGATGTTGTTACTATATAACTTCACGTGGTCACCTGTCTAAGGCTTCCTCCTGCTGACAGTGAGCTGCATAGGCAATGGTTTGCCCTTCCTTGCACTTCCTTGATGGTATACTGGCAATGTACAGGATGAAATCTGTGTTGTTGACCCCTGGGGATGTGGTGGGTTCCTGGACGTATTCCCTGGTGAAACCATTGTAGTACAGGCAACCCTGTATGTAAAGAGATTTTTTTTTTTGTGGCATTGTTATACAAGTAAAACTTTGATGTAGCCAGTTTATAAACATATTTCTTGGTTTATGTCATTATGGAAAAATTGTTTAATATATGAAAAGAAAATTATTTGACAACTCTTGCCATTGATACTAATTATTTATTACTGTCAAATAGTTTCTTTTGTTTAGCATGAAACAGTTCTTTCAAACTAAAATAGAGTGTAATTTTTAAAAATTTGAATTAAATAATGTTTGAGTTGGAATATACATATTACTATTCTTGTTGGTGGCTAAAGCTGCCAGTCGAGTTTAACCTACTTATTGGAACATGAGAAACAATCACATGATTGGTCACATGATTGGAACAATACAAATGTAACTGTCAACAATTTTAAAACATTTAAATTTATAGAAAATAAATACAACTTTACTAAATATTAATACCATAATAGCTTTTTCATAAACTCTTTCAACATAAATTTTGTTCTGAACTTAATTTTTTTTTAAATCATTAAAAAATGACTCCAGACAGACAATGAAATGCTGGACCATAACTGAACAGTATGAAATCTGCAAGTCTACTTCTCCTTCATGCCTAAAGAAAATCTTCACATCCATTTCCGGTATCCCTCATTTACAGTTAGCAATTTGAATTGAAAAAAATAGATCTGCTCCTAAATTAAATAAAAGTTTTTAACAATGGTTTGTATAAGCCGGAAATAAGTTGTAAACAGTATTAATACAAAGAATCCTGTTCATGTCATTTAAGTTGGGTTTATATTAATGCAAGTGAAACTTAATCATATGTTTCAACTGGACTAACAATATTTGGTAAGACCATTTTTTTTTTTAACAATCCAAAAGATTTTGTTAAAAATGACATTTTAACTTAACTAATTGTTAGGAAAACTATTCTACTCTAGGTATCCCAATATTTGGATAAAAATAAGCTAAGAATGACAAAAGCCCTCTTTCTTTTAAATAACATAGTAATATTTAAATAGCAATTCAATATATATATATATATATATTTGTATATTTATATTGAAAAAATCAAAGATGTGAAGATCGTGACTACCTCTAGATGCTCATCAGGTATTGTAATGTCTCCACAAACAGTTGTGCTCATGCATTCATTCATGCAGTAAGCTGTTTTGTTTCTGTACTTCACTTGATTTGTGGAGCACTTGCGTCGCAGTCTGATTGGCATTTGAGATGAACGAACTTGTAGGGCTGTTTCCCAAAAATGGACAGCTTCTCGAACATGAACCTAAAAAATAAATGTAAATAGATTTTATAATCAAAACATTGTTTTTGTTACTTATTATGAATGTGCTATACTATAAGCCACGTCTGACTCTGCTCCCGGAGATGCCCCATCATTCCCCTGCACCTACTGCACAAGAAAATTTCGTGCCAGAATCGGCCTCATTAGCCATCTGCACACCCACAGACAGAACTAGCACAAATCTGATGATTCAAGTGGTCATGGCCGACTCCCGACTGACAAACAACAACAACAACTATAAGAAAACGGTGAAAGAAAGTAATATTTAAAAATGATTTCTCTTAAAAGTGTAGTGCACACATTTAAAACTTTACAAAAAATATTTTAATGGTTACATTAGAATGGACAACACACCTACAATAACCATTATTTTTCATTATTAAAAGTATTTTAATCTTAGTCTGTGATCTCATTCACTTTGATATCCCCCCCTCCCTACCCAACCTCCCTGTGTCTATGTTTTGGACTCGAAGCTTAGCCCACAAGGTTTAAAGGTTACTTCTGTATTAAGTGTCGCATTCATTTCAACAACACTTATTTATTCCTCTGAGTATACCTTAACAAGGTCTTGATGAGCTGTTGGTAAATACAGGAGGCTCTTATCAAAGTAAAGAAATATTCGAAGTGGCTGGTCAGCACTCCTCTTTTTAATAACATGCTGGGGCTCCAGTCGGACGTTATAGAAGACATCCTGTAGGTATAAAAGTAAAATAAAGATTCATAGAAGACATCCTGTAGGTATACAAGTAAAAAAAAGATTCATAGAAGACATCCTGTAGGTATAAAAGTAAAATAAAGATTCCTAGAAGACATCCTATAGATATAAAAGTAAAATAAAGATTCAATCAGTTCATCTCTGCTTTCAACATGCACCATATATAACTGTTGGTTGGGGCTCATACTCCATAATGGGAATCAATAGTTTCACATAGTCAAACCATGGGCTTAGAGCCCACATGCATCAACATGTAATGCTGCAAGTCTAAACAGTCAAAGTACACCTTAACTAAGAAACACAAAACTGGACTAAATTGACCACATAGTCTTTCCTGGCCTTCACGTGCCCACTCAGAACATACCTAATGTCTTAAATCTTTGACTACCTCTTCAAATATTTGTTGTTTTATTTAAATGTGACATTTTATGATCTATTAGTTCATTCATGCTAGATAAACATTGTTTTATTTTAGATAACCATTGTCTTATTTCATTCATCTTTTCTAACTTTAATTGTAATTTACACGTGTAAATAAATTAATCATTTGGTTTATAATGTGTTTTTTCCTCTAACTACAGAATTTTAGATTTGTTAATAATTTTTTATAGACTATTTCTATGAGTGGAAGGTGGGAACAAACCCTTCAAAGATCTTATAGATTACATAGAAAACCATTCAAATTAGTTGTATTTTTGTAAAAAAAAAATTTCTTCTGAAAATGTCATATAGGAGATGGCATCGGTGGGCCAACAAGTGTGAGCTCTTAATGCCGCCGCCCCCCCCCCCCCCCCCGGCCAGATGCCGAGTCTCCCCGCCGACAAATTTAACACAACAGATTTAATTAATTGTACTTACATATGGCTATCACATAAATTACTTATTAAAAAAAATATGTATCATTTTCACTTACATCATGAAGTCGGCCCACAGTATGGCTACAATGTTCTTCATTTACACGAAGCACACCAGCATGTGAACTCAAAAAATACTGAGGAAGTGTCATCAGGAGCCCCAAAGAGAACCAAGATATATGCTGCCTCTGATGCTTCATTTCCGGTTCAGGGTTATTTTCTCTTGGTCTCTCCTAGAAATTGTAATTTACTGTTTTCTCCCATGTGGTTGAATGGGACATTTTTCATCCACTCAGCCATGAAATAAAGCTAGTAAAGAATGTATAGCATCATTGACATCCATGAGAAGGTCTCCCATGACTAAGATAAATTGCTCTCTGTAATTAAATACAAAACTGAATGAGAAATTTACAAATGAGATGTTAAGTTATATTTACCTAAAGTTTAGAATTATAAATGACAGGGAAAACAAATTAAAAAATAAAAGATAAGTATTTGACTACAATCACTCTCACCATACTAATCTAATGGGAACCAAGTGATGTATGTCAAATCACATGCCGTACTAAGAGAAAGTTCAAGATAAACCGCATCTTGGTTTATGTATATTTGAAGGAATTTGTTCAGGGAAGAGGGTAGACCAATGAACTGTGAGATAGAAAATATGTAAATAAAAATCCAGAGCATTAACTTAATGGACAGAAATTTGTTCTACTTTTTTCACAGAACAGTTGTTACGGGGGAGGGTTCCGGTCCTAACTATTCACAAATTGTCACAGATGAGATGGTGTGACAGAAATTTGTTCTACTTTTGTCACAGAACGGTTGTTACGGGGGAGGGCTCCGCTCCTGACTATTCACAAATTGTCAGAGATGATACCGTGTTGTGGAGTACGGCCCGTACTTTTAGTCGTGTATCAAGTAGTATTGGTGTTGGTTAGTACAGGGCCGCTCCTCTCTGTGACAGTTCAGTAATTCAGATGTTGAGGAATACAAAGAAGGCAACACAAAACCTCAATGAATGACCAAGAAGCTCCTCAGTAACAGTTATAAATAAGAGAATGTATTTAACAATCTAATACATAATCCAGTAATGTTTGTTTTTCAAACTGTTAACACTTCGCTACATGGCTATCCCAAAGTCTATCTTTGATTTCAGTTATCAACACTAAATCTGTCACTTAAGAATCACCATCCATTAATCTCAACAAAACCCTAAACATACTTTCCTTCCTCTGGAAATTGCCTCGGAGCTCATTCATCATTTAATAAACATGGTGCCATATATTATTATTATTATTATTTGTTGTCTTAAATAGCGCGGTACCCCAGCCTAGGGCTAGGCTCACTGCGCTGTACATAAAAATATTAAAAAAGAAATATAATGGTGACAAAAACATAAAATACATATATATAATAAAGAACAGATGTATAGAGACAAAACAAAATCTAATGCATATTCACCTCATCCACACCAGAAATTTTACATGACAAGCCATGGACGGCGGCCAGCAGCAACGTTTATCGGTCAGATGTGGGGAATCAGTCGGGGTAGTAGAGTTTAAAGAGATTTGTTTTGAGTGCAGTTTTGAAGGCTGTGATAGTTGATATATTGCGGATGTGTAGTGGAAGAGAATTCCATTGTTTGGGGGCACAGTAAGAGAAAGATCTTTCACCCTATGTTTTTGTGTGAGTCTTGGGGACAGAAAGAATACGCCCGTCTGCGGAGGAGCGAAGCTATTGAAGGGGTGAATAGACAGAGAGAAGTTTGGTTAGATAGGAAGGGCAGGAATTCGAGAAAAAGTTGTGGCAGAGAACAGAGAGTTTATAGTTAATCCATGCTTGTACAGGTAGCCAATGAAGTGAATGAAGTAGTGGTGTGACAGATCACGTTTTTTTGCCTTTAAAAGTAGCCTAGCAGCTGAGTTTTGAACCTTTTGTAGTTTTTCTAAGAAGTGTTTTGGTGAACCTGACAGAAGAGAGTTGCAATAGTCAAGACGGGAGAGAACAAGAGCATAGACTAGGGTTTTTGTTGCACTAGCTGTGAGGTAGTGGCGGATTGAGCTGATCTGACGGATGGCTGTATATGCAGAGCGACAAATGTGGGATATATGATTATCAAGAGACAAGTTGTGAGACAGAAAATAACCAAGATTTCTAGTGGAGGATGTAAACTGTATGTCTGAGTTATCTACTTGAAATGAGGCGGGGAGATCTGATTTAGAGGATCAAATCATAACAATTCCTGTCCACCCTATAAATTACCTTAAGAAGCAATGGAGCGACGTTCTTAAACCCAGCCCCAGTCATTTTTGACAAATTTTAAAAGTAATGTTCCAAGAGGGAAATATGTTGTGGAAGACCTGGAAAGTTTTTTGTTTTTTTTTAAAGATATACTTTTGACACTATGCCCTCCCCAAATGTAGTAAAAATAGAAAAAGAGATGGAAAGAGTTGGAGAAGATAGCAAGAGACCGGAAGGCTTGGAAAGAAGTTTTTATTGTCCTTTACTCCACTGGGAGTTAAAAAGGTAAAGAAGAGGAAGAAGATGCTTTACTTTGTAAATATGAATATTTTTTTTAAATGTCTGAGTGTGACATCACATAAGATCTTTACCCCCTTCCCCATGACACAAAGTGTCATACTTTCTTAGACCCCTCTCCAGAGCATGACATACTTTATGGACGACCCCTAAGCCTAAAGTAACTAATTAGGCCTACTAATTGTTAGCTTATAAATAGAAATAGATGTTTAGGTCAAATAAGCTTAAGTGACATAAATAATGAATTGATTCCAATGAATGACAAGGAAAACTGACAAATAAACTATGGTACAAATGTATGAATAGGCCTATTGAACTCATTACTAAACATGGTGTCAGTGTTAAGTGTAAACATACTTTTTGTGTCAGTGTTTGGCAATCCTCCGAAGTCCGGTCCCAAATTATTTTGTATGAAAAAAATTTCAAAGCACAGTGTGTATTGTTACAAAACAGCAGAAATGTCAGTCATAGCTTTTGCAAATAACTGTCACTTTACAAACCAGTTAGTAAATAATAAATATTGTAATTGGCACATAGCATTTGGAAATAGCAGCCGAAAACATTCTGCTTGTGACTGTTGCGCCACTGAAAGTCCCCCAAGTAGCTGACAAACAGACTGCGACTAGAACCACTCTGATAGCGGAGTTAACGTTTCGCTTGCATCTAAAGTTCTTCAAACGTTTCTGTGTGAATGTCCTGGTCTACTGAATAAACAAATTCTCGCGTGTGCACAATGACAGCGTGAGCATAAATCCTGTTGTTGAGCTGAGAGACACTTTGATATCCTCGCCAAGCGTCCGTGACAATAGTTGTCCCTGGTAACACATGATTAGTGATAATGCGCTCTATTGTTTGTGCATCTCGACGGCCAACAACCTCCATCCAACATCTTCCCCTACCACAATCAATCAAGCCGACAACCCACTTAACAACGCGTCGCTGTCCACTGTGATATTTTCTATGGAAAAAGTAACTCTCATCCATCTCATCGAAAACAGACTGGCCGTTTGCATCGAAACCTTCCAGCAGTTGATTGGTTGTCAGCATCCATTGACAGCATTCCTGATGAAGATAGTCGGTTGTCAGCATCAATTGACACCATTCCTGACAAAGACAGTTGTTATAGTTGACAAGTGTCCCAGCTAACCAGACTCTCGAACAACATAACGTGTTTACAATTGACTTCGAAAACCCAATACTACATGATCATAACTATTTTTTCAGTTGTTAGATCGCAGTTGGCAAAGAATGACCAACCCCATTCCAGCACTACTGCATGGATGACAACGCACGGAAAAACTGTTGTTGCATTCTGCATGAGCGACTAACGCCATTGGGCGCCTGCATGTGCCACAATTAACGTTGTTTCTTATCCAGCTGTGTCGGGCCAGCCACTCCAACCATTCACGCTTGTTCGACATTAAAGCTTACAATTCACACGGAGTTACTTTAAATCCGCCCAGTTGTGCTGCTGGCAAAATAACCGAACTAATGATTATGGGTGCTCCTGGTCTGCCTGCCATAATTTAACAAATTTATTGAAATATAAGCAAACATGAATTTCAAAACAAAATTATGCCAAAGACTTTTAAGTAAAGAGTAAACTCAGTAAAAGTAAATAATTTGGCACCAGACTTCGGAGGATTGCCCAGTGTTTCATTGTCATTGTTAATAATTGTAGTAACAACTATTGGTAGTAAACTAGAGAGCTAGTTTCTAGAGAGCTAATTGTACTTTACTACCAGTAGCCAGTATAAGTTATAGTTCTAGAGTTCTAGGCTGCTATTGCTATTTTACTAGCGTGATTAAAAGTGGGGTTTTAAAGTCTTTGTTTGATTTGATTGGCTGGACTACCAATAGGCCTAGAGTCTAGTAGAGGCAATTGTATTGGTAGTAAACTACCGATAGACACTTCCTGATTGAATTAGTCACTTCTTAGGGACTTACTAATTGAGAATAAAATATTCCTAAAATAATCAGTAATTCATAACATCATCATAGTCATAGTCAACTCATAATCAGTCATTATAATGTAATAGTGAGCAATAGTATAATTACTAGTTAGTCATCCATACTCATGCTAGTCATACACTTATTCTTGAGTGTTCCGAAAGATCGTTCGTCGTTTTACACACTTGGACTTGAAGCAGAATCATAAAGACAAAATGTTATGACATGATAAACTGAAAATTACCTGGGGCTCTTCTATCAACATAATTAAGTTAAATTTCGCAAAGTAAACCGGGGTAATCCCTTATTTTGACGCATTTTATTATTTCTACAGAAATAAAATAAAAAATCAATTTTTACCTCATGGAACTACATTAAAACACTTCAGTGGATATTATAACATGTATTTATCGTTTTCCGAATGTTTTGTCATTGGTTTTAAACTGAAATTTTAATATAAAACATGTATTTCCAGTGTCTGTCACTTGTTTGTGTTGTTTTGGTCAATTTAGCCGGTGTGCGGCCAGATTTTTTGCCAGTCTCAGACCACATGTATTATTCATACGGTTAAAGTAATGTAACAATAATAGACAATTATGTCAGATTCGGGGCATCAGCTTACACTGGGGTGTAAGGACCTGGCTCTCTCGAGCGTTGAAGGTCCCGTCGTGATGTCCAGACACTGTAGGCCGATTTAATGCGGGCTGTGCCAGTATGAAGGTTAAGAATGTCATAGCTTGTTCAGCTGTTCAGGGGTCGCCTACAACCATCAGAAAAACTTATTTCTGAAGTAGTAATTTAATGATTGGGGGTCACCACAACATGAGGAACTGTATTAAAGGGTCGTGTCATTAGGAAGATTGAGAACCACTGTTCTAATGGATTTCCAACGTTTTGTTTTTATGAATCTGATAATCGGCATCACGCCCCCTACGCTCTCCCTTTCCCTCAGAGCATGATCATCGGCATCACGTACGCTCCAATTTCTCCCCCCCCCCCCCCTCTCTCTCTCTCTCTCTCTCTCAGTGCACTCGAAGTATACGGATAACCCCTTAAAGTTGAAGCCATGGTGGGGAGGAGGGGGAGGATTTGGAGTTGATTACCAGGGCAGCGGACACACACATCATCATTAACTTGTGAATAAAGCTATCTGACCAAAAGTGACCGGGACTTGGCATTATGTCACTATATCAAAGAATGACAACGAAGGAGTTTCAGGGGTGATGTAAGCTGACCAGAGAAACCGCGAAACAGTGGGCCAGGCAAAAGACGCCAAACTCAAAGTCTCGACGTAATAGTATTCAACCGACATCAAAGAGCGACCGATGTCCACGCCATCGACACCGGGACCAGAGCCCCGCGGACCAGAGGCATGGCTCGAGCACGTGGTGTTGATGTAACACTTTTGTTTAACTAGGGCTGAAGTTAATAAATTAATAGCCCGTCCCCCCGGGGGGGGGGGGGGAGTTTGTGATAATGCGTCCACTTTTTTTTTCAATTTATGGTGATGGAGAAATTTGGGGGGGGGGGAGATCGGCCATGATAGCGTTGGGTCAATACGTTGTCCGTGATTGGTCAGCTCTAATTTGAGCTCCCCTCCCCCTTTTTCGTATGCCAATGAGCTTAAGTTGACTGATTTGCGTTAAGTAAAATGAGGGTGAGGGCTGGTGATTTTATATAATAAGACGGACTCATTTTGAGGTATTAATGGTAGTGTGATCACTTCGTTGAAAATGGCAGGACGACCAAGGTTAACCCGAATTCAAATTGTTGATCCAACGGAAATTTTAAATGATGCAGCAGTTCGGACTGAGATTTGGTTTATGCGCACACTATGTGAAGCAACAAATAATGTTAATACAACAATGGAATTTCTAGCAAGGCGCTCCCTTTTAAAGAACAAAATGGAATGCAACAATTGCAATGTGGCTTGTAAGCTGGCTACCTACAATCAAGGTATTGATAAACAGATATGGAAGTGTTCAATTTGTGGTTTGAGGAAAAGTATACGAGATGGCTCATTTTTTACCAGGAGCCATCTACCATTATCTAAACTAGTCATTCTCATGTACTGTTTCGCCAATGATTTTCCTCAAGATGCTACAAAGCATGAGTCACAAATACAGAACCAAAACACGGTGATTGACTGGTTTAATTTTATTCGAGAGGATATAGGGATATATCTGAACCAGCATGCAACTCAGATTGGTGGCTTTGATGATAATGGGGAGCCCATGGTGGTTGAGCTTGATGAATCCAAATATTTTCATAGGAAATACCACAGAGGAGCGTGGCGTCAAGGCCACTGGGTTTTTGGTGGAATAGAAAGGTCCACTGGAAAATGCTTCCTAGTGGAAGTTCCAGACAGAACAGCTGGAACCCTGGAAAACATTATCGTCCAACAGGTTTTGCCAGGGACACACATAATAACAGATGGATGGGCAGGCTATAGAAACATAGGGCAATTGTCCCATGGGATATTCATGCATTCCGTTGTGGTGCATGAAAGAAATTTTGTTGATCCCAACGATCCAGAAGTGCACACACAAAACATAGAAAATCTGTGGATGCGCGCCAAACGTAAACTGAAAAGACAATATGGAACAAGTGAGACATTGTTTCCATCATATTTAAAGGAGTTTCAGTTCCGTTGCAATATCACAAAGTTTAAGGTGTTCAACGAGCTTTTGATTGTGTTAAAAGGACGATATCCTGTTTAAAGCATTTTAAACAGTTCGGTTTTTTTTTCTTGGACTTCTCAGAGCATAAAAGGTAAGATCTTTTTAATTGATTTGTTTTGTACCATTTAGTCCTTGTGTTACCGGTAGCTGAAGAGGACTTTTGCCGACGTCGTTGTTGTATACTTTATACTTAAATCTCCTATCGGATTGTTATTGCTTTCAATATTTCTATAATTTTCCATGATACACATAAGGGCCATCCATAAATGACGTCACTCAAATTTTTGACCCCCTCCCCCATCATCACAAATCGTCCCAAAAAGTTAGCCCCCACCCTCAAATATAACGTCACAAATCTCTGCACCCCGCTATAAAAAGTCACTGTGTCCACTAATGACCTTTTAAAGAACGAAGCGGCTATTCGCACTCGGGTACCAGAAGTGAGAGGTTGGGATTAAAAAAAACTATTTAAAATATTTTCGATGGATTTGTAAGACAAAATGAGGTATCAAATGAAAGATAATGGAATGGACTATACGTTTGTAAACTTAATTCTTCAGTTTAACTAAAATAAACTACCACAAATGACATCCGAATAGTATTTAAATTTAGTCAAAATGGACCCAGACACGCACCGCCGCCATTCGGACCCGGGTCCCATTACACCAGTGCTTCTCAACCTTTCTAATGCTGCGACCCTTTAATATATTTTCTCATGTTGTGGCGACCCCCGGCCACAAAATTATTTTCGTTGCTACTTCATAACTGTAGGGTATGTGTGTTTTCCGATGGTCTTACGTGACCCCTGGGAAAGGGTAGTTCGACCCCCAGAGGGGTCGCGACACACAGGTTGAGAACCGCTGCATTACACTTTAAAGAAATTCACCTCCCGTAGATATCAAATTACTGCACCCGTGTCAGAAACATTTCACTATAACAGTGGTTCTTAACCAGAGGTAAAAGTACCTCCCCAGCCCTGAGGTATGGAAGACCAGAAAATAGTATTCAGTGGCGTAGCTAGGAGGCTGCGGACCGCACCGGGTGACACCATCTCAGGGGGTGACAAAAAGTTGAAAAATTGCGTATATACAGAGCAGACACTGCTTACAGAGCATACACTGCTTACAGAGCATACACTGCTGTGTCTAACCGAATATCCATAAAACGATTACAGATGACACGTTCATTTTCCACCCATGTTACCAATCAAAATGCGGTTTTATTTAAATTTCCAGGTTGTTCGTCGGCAATTAGGTTACCTTATTATTAGATCAGAAATCCTCCGTTTTGAGAGCATTTACTAAGATATCCCCCCGCGGTCAACCATTTTCGTTCTATCCCACTTCATGTTGTAGGCCCCCTAATCCTAATTCTATTCTATGATTCCCATGTCCACATAAAATAAGAATAAACGTCCTATTTATTGTAAAGAAATGTGTGAATTAATTGAAAAACCACATATTATTTATCTGAATATCCAATTTTATTAGTGAAACAAGACCTTTATTTCACAGTAGTAAACCGATAAAAGATACCTAAAATATGTGAGAACTTAATATTTAAAATTGTTAGCCCAACACTTGTTTAGAAAGAGATATCGGACACCTAGACATAATTAAAGTAATAAAATAAATACAACATATTTATTTTAATCTAGATACATCCAATTGGGCAAATTTTATAAGGTATCTTTAAGGACAGAAGAGTTCTCCACATTTTACCACAATGGCGCCGTGAAAGACAAAAGATTCATGAAAATGTACTTCTTTTGATCTCGTAAAATGTGTTAAATTCTTGTTGTATTCCAACAAAAAGATGGTACTTTAATTTTAAAAATACTTTTAATGAAATTCCATGAGGTAAAAATGAATTTTAAAATTTATTTTTCTCGAAATAATAATTTGCGTCAAAATAAGGGATTACCGTAAACCGGTATTCAATTGCATTTTTCGGTTTCAATGATTATCATCTTATTCATATGTAACTTAGACTAACTTAGGTTTAGAGCTTCTTTATGGATAGTTTCGATTACAGTCGCCAATATTTATCAGTATTTTGTACTTCAAAATTCTACAAAAAGCGGATCACAACGAGAAGCCGAAACGAACTATCCAATAAATTTTGAACTTTTCAAAAATATTAGGGTTTATTTTGTCTACTACATTTATTTCAACTCAGTTAAAGAATTAAAATTAAAAGACTGCTTTATTCTTAACTAATTATACGAGGGTTGCATTGCGACGAAGCTTTTAAGAAGATTAATGAGACAGACGGAGTTTCTAAGTAACTTGTCCAGCGTAGCAGGACCTCTTCGTGGAAGGGGGTGGCAGAAAGCTTAATGCGCCTTGGGCGTCAGAAACCCTAGCTCCTCAACCACCTTTCCTGCTAATACAAAGGCCAGAATATTAACAGACACGACGACCGAACACACGAAAATAAGGACGTCCGTTCATATGTCTGAATCTGGTCTTGAGAAGCAAAGCCATACGACAAATAACTGGCCGGACTGCTGGGCCTTTGATCAGAATTTTTTCTTTTTAAATTAAAGGCCATGCACGAATGGCGTCACGCTATTTTTGTCGACTACGCCCCCCGCCCTCCCCATCAGCACAAATTTGTTACACAGTTTAGACACCCTCGCAGTGGCAAAGAAAGAGGGTACGGAGGAGAGGGTCCTCCCGGGTGGCACTTTTTCTCTTTCAATGAAGGGGTAGAATTTTTGGGAAACCATTTTTTTTCCATCGAATTAAAGCGGCCAATATCTTGGCCTGACCCGGGCGGCACTTACCTTAGCTACGCCACTGCACCCTCATCCTAGCTACGCCACTGAACCCTCATCCTAGCTACGCCACTGCACCCTCATCCTAGCTACGCCACTGCACCCCCATCCTAGCTACACCACTGCACCCCCATCCTAGCTACGCCACTGCACCCCATCATAGCTACGCCACTGCACCCCCATCCTAGCTACGCCACTGCACCCCCATCCTAGCTACGCCACTGCACCCCATCCTAACTACGCCACTGCACCCCCATCCTAGCTACGCCACTGCACCCCCATCCTAGCTACGCCACTGCACCCCCATCCTAGCTACACCACTGCACCCCCATCCTAGCTACGCCACTGCACCCTCATCCTAGCTACGCCACTGCACCCCCATCCTAGCTACGCCACTGCACCCCCATCCTAGCTACGCCACTGCACCCTCATCCTAGCTACGCCACTGCACCCTCATCCTAGCTACGCCACTGCACCCCCATCCTAGCTACGCCACTGCACCCTCATCCTAGCTACGCCACTGCACCCCCATCCTAGCTACGCCACTGCACCCCCATCCTAGCTACGCCACTGCACCCTCATCCTAGCTACGCCACTGCACCCCCATTCTAGTTACACCACTGCACCCCCATCCTAGCTACGCCACTGCACCCCATCCTAGCTACGCCACTGCACCCCCATCCTAGCTACGCCACTGCACCCCCATCCTAGCTACGCCACTGCACCCCCATCCTAGCTACGCCACTGCACCCCCATCCTAGCTACGCCACTGCACCCCCATCCTAGCTACACCACTGCACCCCCATCCTAGCTACACCACTGCACCCCCATCCTAGCTACGCCACTGCTACCTCATCCTAGCTACGCCACTGCACCCCCATCCTAGCTACGCCACTGCACCCCCATTCTAGCTACGCCACTGCACCCTCATCCTAGCTACGCCACTGCACCCTCATCCTAGCTACGCCACTGCACAACCATCCTAGCTACGCCACTGCACCCCCATCCTAGCTACGCCACTGCACCCCCATCCTAGCTACGCCACTGCACCCCCATCCTAGCTACGCCACTGCACCCTCATCCTAGCTACGCCACTGCACCCCCATCCTAGCTACGCCACTGCACCCTCATCCTAGCTACGCCACTGCACCCTCATCCTAGCTACGCCACTGCACCCCCATCCTAGCTACGCCACTGCACCCTCATCCTAGCTACGCCACTGCACCCCCATAATAGTTCATTATAAAATCCTGACCCCTACCCCAGGATGCGTGACGTCATTGTGGATGACACCTAAAAGATTAACAAGATATGATTACCGGCAACATTTTGTTTTCTCCAGCTGCCTAAGACACAATACAAATGTAAATATTTCGAGCTAATACCTTCATCAGTACACCCAACAACATTCATATGCATTGAATCTTTACACTATGTTAATATCCTGCTTATTATTATATTATTTAACAAATGAAAGACAAAAAAGAAAAAAAATGGGCATAAGTTCCCAACGAAGACAAAGATCAGAAGAACGGAAAGAAAGGGTGTGTGTGGTACAATATAAAAAATTTCAAACAGGAAAAGCCATTATTATTGATTATATAATACCAATAGTAAAAGTATTTGTTAAGATTGATAACTATTTGAAGTCAATTGGGAATGTGTAGATTATCATGTTCTTTTTTTCAAGATTATCATGTTCTTTTTTTCACATCTCATAACTTGTGGCCTCAAAGTGCGCATCTTTTTAAATGCGGGAGTCCTGATGTCTAAGTACTGTTGCCAACTCATTTTTTTTTAAGCTTCACTTTTAAGAAATTTAATGACTTTAAATTCTAGATTTTTCAACCAAAAATTTTTTTTTTTTTTTTAAATAATTAATCCTATAAAATGTATAATTAGTAACAGCCTAAATCTTGCAAAGGGGAATAAAGCCAGAACACGCATTTCAAAAGGTTGATAGCAACTGCATCAGGGGATAATGGGGATGGGGAAAAATTAGCTATCTTATATTAAGACACTTTTTTTATAAACATCTTGTGCACAACCTTTAAATTATATTGCTCTTGGAGAAGGAGCCGCTACCCCATCTCTCCGAGTAGCTATGCCACTTGCATTAGGTTCATATATATATATATATTTGGTCACTTGTTGAATTTTTTGATTGGTAATACACACAAACCCACTCAGAATCACACGTGGGGGAAGTTTGTCCATGTGTCCGACTATATAAGTGTATGTGTAAAGCAGGCGACGGGAGTAGGCATGATGTACAATACTAATTTAGATTAAGCAAAGAAGTGCAAAATGATGTAGACTATCAACTGGTATTTTAGAGAAAAGTGGAGCTATTCAAAGCAATCTATAGTCCCATTGGTGGGCAGAATTATTTGTATCACCTTAGTGCAGCTATCCATATCAAACCGACGTGAATATCCCACCACTCTGTCACCCCATACTTCTAATTTATCACCTCTCGTTTATCTGACCTGTGGTCGAGTTAATCTCCCGGCCATGCTGAGGTCAGTTGACACAGTCGTCTGCAGTCATCAGAAGTCGCCCCCACAGGCCAGGTCATTGTATAATGAGATCATGTTGTCACAGGCACACTTTAGTGCCAACTCAGAAACATTTTGAACTCAGCGCACCATTAACACTTATATTTCTTGTGTTCAAAGCGTAGCTAAGTGCATTATTAAAACTGACATTCCTTGTGTTTAAAGCGTTGCTCAGTGCATTATTAAAACTGAAATTTCTTGTGTTTAAAGCGTTGCTCAGTGCATTATTAAAACTGAAATTTCTTGTGTTTAAAGCGTTGCTCAGTGCATTATTAACACTTACATATCTTTTGTTCAAAGCGTTGTTCAGTGTATTGTTAACACTTAACATTTCTTGTGTTAAAAACGTTACAAATAGCTTCTCATACAGAGGCTTTTGATTTTCCTTGGATTCACAGCTTACATAAAATGTTAGTGAGGAGTTCTTGCCACTATGAAACGACCTCAATTTTTTCTCACACTTCCTCTAACGAGAAATGTGTTTGTGCGTGTGTCCGTTCAGTGGCCAGAAACCAAGTGCTGATGTAGGAATTTATAACATATATATATATATTATATATATATGTAATACACCTGTCAAACTCAGAGCTAAGACGTCGAGAATATTGCGCTTTTCTGGCCTCAAAACAAAAGATCATTTCGTGAAAGGTAAAATACAAAAATTGTAAAGACGCAAATTCCAGACAACAGAAGTATGAAGGCTCCTAGTAAGAGACAGTTATCAGGTTAGACTGCGGATCTTCTATAAAATTGCCATTCGGAATTGATCAAATAACACCTTTAAGACATTGGGACTTGTGGAATTCATTAATTAAATTCTCATTTATTTTAAACGGTTTCGTTCTGTTATTGTATTTTGTGCTCAAAAATTTTATTTTGATATCGCATTATTTTAGAGAAAGCTTTTATGGCAAGTCCTTTCCTATAGCAAGTCCAAGTGTTTTTGTGCAAAAAAAAAAAATCTTCTATTTTGACGTGTGTTTAAACATGTTCCATTTATTGAGCGCTATCAATTCCTATTCGGGCATTGTATCATTGAGGAGTGTGTTGGTATTGGAAGAATCTCTTGGAATAATAGTTCAATGTGTTACTGCAAAAGTGAACTACTAACAGCTAAAATTTCACTTTAACCCTTCATGTGCAGTTCGATTCAGAAAAAATATCACCTGAACACTTTGTAATAATTGTATGATGCCTTTCATCTTAGGACTTCACCCTCCTTCGTTCAGACATGCACCAAGTATTTTTAACATGGGAGTATACATTGGATCACATGGATCTATCATCTATCTGCCCCCACGTCACACGGTGAACATTGTGGATTACATGGATATATCATCACTATGCTCCCACGTCACACAGTGAACATTGTGGATGACATGGATCTTTCATCACTCTGCCTCCACACCACACAGTAAATATATTGTGGGGCACTGACCGTTATGGGTGCAGTTGAATCCTTGCAATTATTTGATGGTGAGTTTTTTGAGGGGATATATCTTGTGGTTCCTAAAATTGTCTTTGATATACCTCCTATAGCCACTGATACAATGATTGATACAATGATTGATACAATGATTGATACACTGATTGATACAACGATTGAAACAATGATTGATACATTGATTGTAACAATATTGATACAATGATTGATACAATCATTGATACAATGATTGATACAATGATTGATACAATGATTGATACAATGATTGATACAATGAATGATTGATACAATGATTGACACAATGAATGACACAATGATTGACACAATGATTGATACAAGGATTGATACAATGATTGATACAATGATTGATACAAGGATTGATACAATGATTGATACAATGATTGATACAAGGATTGATACAAGGATTGATACAATGATTGATAGATGATTGATACAATGATTGATACAATCACTCTAATACCTTTCATGACCCACGGGACAATCAATGCATGAGCTTTATTAATAATAAATTTACCCCAATCACTTTCATGACAGGAACATTTACATAATTTTTTTAAAGTGTGCTGTTATGTAATTTCTTAAAGAGTTTGAGCACGACTTCTATCTCGTTTCTTATATTTTGTGAGCCCACGATCACTGTATTGATCATTCTGGCTCCAGTGGCGTAGTGAGGGGGGCAAGGGGGCATCATTCCCCGGGCGCTACTCACAAAGGGGCGCCAAATGGTATATTTTACTATAATATTGTATGGTTTTCGAATGGGGGGCGCTAAAAAGGTATTGGGGGGGGGGGGCGCTAAAAAGGTATTGTGCCCCGGGCGCGAGTTAATCTCGCTACGCCACTGTCTGGCTCCTATGTTAGCCAAATAGCACGTCTACAACCCTATCTGTTGTTACATCGCTATTCTGTTTAGATTTTCAAATCATACAATCATTGACAACTATAGTGTTGAGATTATTAAAACATACACTCAGTGATGTCCGTAATGTTGAGATTGTTCAATCATGCAATCATTGACAACTATAGTGTTGAGATTATTAAAACATACACTCAGTGATGTCTGTAATGTTGAGATTGTTCAATCATTCAATCATTGACATTTATATTGTGTTTATATGCATACAGAATAAATCACCAAGCGTTAAATTTTAAAATAGTTCGTTTAGCCCAACTCCGACCCGAGCTAAGATTCTACTGACAATAAAAGAAGAATTTGAAACAAAAAGTGACAACATCTCGACTTAATTAATATTTCTGACGATTTTACGCAAGTTAAGTTTTAGTTTGAGGTATTTAATCTGGATGAAATAAAAACCAAATTTTCACGAATCCATGTATGGCCTTTGGCATCACTTGTCTCTTTATTATACTAAACCATTTTGAGGGTTATCTATGCATTTAGAGCTCAACGGAGGTAGAATTTGCCACCCCATCCACCACTCTCCCAAGCCTCTGTAGCTTGAGACGCCCCGGTAAACCACTTAGGATTTCCCCACCAAATTTTAATTAAAACCAGCTTCAACGAGTTTTCGTATTATGAAGCTATACAACGCAAAAGTCTATGGTAGTGATTGAAGCAAATCTCCAACACGTCCACGCCAAGAAAAGGTGTGTGTCTAGGGGTTGCGCAAATCAAAGTTCCTCCAGAGGTTTAGCTGATCTCCGCCATGGAAATCCAACCGTTAAGCCCCGGTCCGGCGGTCCCACTGAGGTGGTAATGAGGCCACACAGCAAACACGCTACGTTTACCTGGACCGGTAAAATGACGTGAGTTGGCAGTTGGTCTTTGTTAGCGCGCCGCGCCTCTCTGCTGGTCACGGGAAAACAAGCTCCCGTCGGACTCGAGGGGTCCTCAAAACCTGTAGATACACCCAGAAACAAACATTCGAGAATTTTAAAAGTTGTAGTTACAAATGGTAACGTACAAATGGTAACATACAAATGGTAACATACAAATGGTAACGTACAAATGGTAATATACAAATGGTAACATACAAATGGTAACATACAAATGTTACATACAAATGGTAGCACAAAAATGGTAACATATAAATGATAACATACCAATGGTAACAAACAAATGTTACATACAAATGGTAGCAAAAAAATGGTAACATACAAATGGTAACATACAAAAGGTAACATACCAATGGTAACATACAAATGTAACATACAAATGGTAACATACAAATGGTAACATACAGATGGTAACATCCCAATGGTAACATACAAATGTAACATACAAATGGTAACGTACAAATGGTAACATACAAATGTAACAAACAAATGTTACATACAAATGGTAGCACAAAAATGGTAACATACAAATGGTAACATACAAAAGGTAACATACCAATGGTAACATACAAATGTAACATACAAATGGTAACATACAAATGGTAACATACAGATGGTAACATACCAATGGTAACATACAAATGTAACATACAAATGGTAACATACAAATGGTAACATACAAATGTAACATACAAATGTAACATACAAATGGTAACATACAAATGTAACATACAAATGTAACATACAAATGGTAACATACCAATGGTAACATACAAATGTAACATACAAATGTAACATACAAATGTAACATACAAATGGTAACATACCAATGGTAACATACAAATGGTAACATACCAATGGTAACATACAAAAGGTAACATACATTACCAAACAACATCCATGCAATCTGAGACAGAGACCGGACATATACTTTATAGTTTGGGAGGTGGGGGATAAATAAAAACAAACAGTACTACAGCATTTCAAAGAGTGAGAGAAACAAAAAAAAAGCGAACTGCCAAACAACACACCATTACAACACACCATTACAACACACCATTACAACACACCATTACAACACACCATTACAACACACTATTACAACACACCATTACAACACACTATTACAACACACTATTACAAAACACCATTACAACACACCATTACAACACACTATTACAACACACCATTACAACACGCCATTACAACACACTATTACAACACACTATTACAAAACACCATTACAACACACCATTACAACACACTATTACAACACACCATTACAACACGCCATTACAACATACCATTACAACACACCATTACAACACGCAATTACAACACACACCATTACAACACACCATTACTATTACAACACACCATTACAACACACCATTACTATTACAACACACCATTTCAAAACACCATTACAACACACCATTACTATTACAACACACCATTACAACACACCATTACTATTACAACACACCATTACAACACGCAATTACAACACACCATTACAACACACCATTACAACACACCATTACTATTACAACACACCATTACAACACGCAATTACAACACACCAAGATAACACATGTTGTTATTGACCGTAATCCAATGAATGACGGCCACTACATTATCTGAAATCAAACATGCTTGTACGTTTAGAAAATGTACCCTCAAGAAACCCTTGGTAAAAAACATTATTATTGTTTTGACCAGACAAATGGCGAGATGGTCAGTACGGCTCGCCTATACAGGCCTGGAACAAACATGAGGACTTCGATCCGGCCCCTCCTCACTTCCCATCTTTCATCTCATTCGACTCCGCCTCCTTTTATGACGTCGACGTGAGCGATGGAGAAGACGATGACGTCAACATCCCAGAATTCCCTCAAGGTAAATGATTCTATTAATTATCCCTATTTTTTTAACTACCAAATTACTCACCCACGTAGAACATTTTTTTTTCTTACCAATGTATTCTAGTATCAAATTCTTATTCTCAAGATTCGATGTTTTGTTCTGTGATTCGATTCATCCTTAAGTCTACATTTCTATTTAAAGCGTTTAACCCTTTCTGTCCTAAGTTTGAGATCACAGTCTTAAACTCCTATATTTTTAGCATTATTTTTGTCACAAACTTCTAAGTGTTGACACTATATGTTTGTAAACCAACATTTTTAGAAACCTCATGCATTTCCCCAACAAATTAATATATAACATCACGGAGTTTAGACATTGATTCTAAAAGTTATTGACCCTTTTGTGAGGTTACTAGAAATCTCAAGAAAAACATGCAAAATTCAAGGAATGTAAAGAGTTAAGCTAACCCAGAATTTGTCAGTTAATGTAAAGTTAAAAACTTACTCGATATGACCATTAGTTTAGCGATTGAAAAAGATTGATATATACAAACTTACCGAAATATGACCTGTGTGGTATAGCAACAAATAGTTATTTGGTAGGTAGGTGAATAGGCGTATGGGGGGGGGGGGGTCATTCTAAAGGTAGACATTTCTAAAGGTAGACATTCCTAAAAGTAGACATTCCTAAAGGTAGACATTCCTAAAGGTAGACATTCCTAAAGGTAGACATTCCTAAAGGTAGACATTTCTAAAGGTAGACATTTCTAAAGGTAGACATTCCTAAAGGTAGACATTCCTACCTAAAGGTAGACATTTCTAAAGGTAGACATTCCTAAAGGTAGACATTTCTAAAGGTAGACATTTCTAAAGGTAGACATTTCTAAAGGTAGACATTCCTAAAGGTAGACATTCCTAAAGGTAGACATTTCTAAAGGTAGACATTTCTAAAGGTAGACATTCCTAAAGGTAGACATTTCTAAAGGTGGACATTTCTAAAGGTAGACATTTCTAAAGGTAGACATTCCTAAAGGTAGACATTTCTACCACAAACGTCTCTAAAAATTAATAAGTTCCCAGGTAGGACTTAAGAAATCTCCCCTAAAAACAGTTACCTTTCCAGTTACTGCACTGTTACAAGCAGTGACGTCGCTAGGGTTGGCGCCCCCCCCCCTCGAGAGGGCCAGGATTTTGCCACACCCTTCCAGAAAAAACAAAACAAACTCCTCCGTTTTGGCCGAAAATTTCTCGCCTCAATAAAAAGAAAAAAAATTCTCCAATCTTCTGTCTTCGGATGATGGCAACAATAACAGCAGTGTTACGTAGTTTTTATGCCTGGGCATACTTTGCTTTATTTTTGATACACCCATGGGAGTTAACTATAGGAAAAAAATTTCAACAATGAAAATAATGAATTATTTCCCTTACCTCAATCGTTTATTTAACAATGTTGCCTAAACATTTCCTTTTTTTTTGTTGGTGTTTATTTAAGCACCACTTACTTTTTCTAAACTATTTCAGTAAGTAGGATGACGACACTGTATCAACAAGATTAGCTTTGCATAGCGCAACTTTGTTTGTTCATGAGATGTGATGCTTTCAATGTTCCCAGGTGTTAATTCAGCTGTTAAATTTCCCTTTACGTTAATAAAATAAACAAAACATTAACGGAAAATGAAATTTAACATTTTAGGGGGAATGCATTCTACGGACTTAGTGAAAGTGAAGTTAGTGTGTGTGTGTCACTGTGTGTATGTGTGTGTGCGTGTGCGTGTATGTGTGTGTATCACTGTGTGTGTGTATGTGTATGTGTGTCACTGTGTGTGTGTCACTGTATGTGTGTGTTACTGTGTGTGTGTTACTGTGTGTGTTACTGTGTGTGTATCACTGTGTGTGTGTGCGTGTGTGTGTATGTGTGTGTAGTTTATATATATATATATATATATTTTAGTGTTTGTTTATTTTTTAAGTGATCACGCGACCACTGGAGGATCTGATTATGACATTTGAAATGACATTACAATCGGTAGTTTGAACTAAAAGATTTTATATTTATGTTCCATTAGTGGTGAATGAAAAGATGAAGTTTTGAATATCCCATTAGACTTTCATAGCAGTGGTCCTCATAATGACTGTTACTTTCTACTCCAGGTACCCTAAGTATCATATACCGAATATTAAATTGAAATATTTCAGCAAAAAAAATAAAAATTGTACACTTTCCTATGACAGTGAGATTTTATCGTAAATTCATAATGCCATGTCATGCCATGTAGACTAAATATGTAGATTAACTTGTTAGAATCCATGCAAACTCTCTTTGTACATAAGACTTATGTAGACTTAAGTCTACATTAACAGTGTCCTATGTCAGCGGCCAGCAAATTACGACCCGCTGCTCTGTGTTATCGCGCCCGCCATGAGCTTACTAATTTAAATTAATAATATCATTTTGTGTGCAAAGTCAGTAGTAACATAAATGAACACGTGTATTTGAAACAATGATTATGCCATTAGTTACTCGTTATCATCTAAAAGATTCAACCTCTTTTAATTCTCCAATGGGAAATTATTATAGTATAAATGATCAGGGACTAACTTTGAACATCAAGTAAATGTCTTTGCGTCAACAACAAAAACAAAAAAGCACCAGTTTCACGATTTTCCCCCTTCTAATTATATTTCAACATACCATTACAACCCACAATTACAACAAGCCATTTCATTACAACATACCATTGCAACATACCAAGATAAGAGGCTGATGTCTGCATTCAGTCTATCACGCATGGACTACTGCAATGCTCTCATGGTGGGTCTTCCAGCTACGCTCCTTGATAAAATTAAAAAAAAGCACAGAATAATGCAGCTCGAATTGTTATTCGTAAACGCAAATTCGACCATGCTAAAACTCTTCTGAGAGAACTGCATTGGCTGCCGGTCCGCGCTCGCATAGAGTACAAAATTGCAACTCTGTGCTACCGCTGCTTGCATGACTTGGCGCCGTCCTATCTCCAAGCGCTCATGACGCCTTATGTACCCACTAGACAACTCCTCTCATCCGATAGTGGCAAACTCTCGATACCGCGTGTTCGCCTTGAGACTTACGGAAAGCGCACGTTCGCATTTGCTGGCCCAACCATTTGGAACACCCTTCCTGACGCTCTCAGACACAGCGAGACGCTGGAGTCCTTCAAGAAAATTTAAAAAAATCCTCTATTTCGCAAACACCTTATGGGGTGAAGTTGTCTACCATCGTTTTCAGCTAGTTATTATCTCCCAGCTTTGTTTTTGTACCGTGCTTCGAGCCTTTGGGGATGAAGCGTGATTTTTCAAATGAACTTTATTATTATTATTATATTTTATGTGAAACCTCAAATTAATTTAATCTATTTCGCAAAAAACACCAATTATTGACTCCATTTTGAAATTTTGACACGGAAAAAAAGTATGCCTTACATGTTTTATGTATGCAATTTAAAAAAATGAAATCAACATTTGGGAGATAGATCTACTCCGAACATACACGTGGACCACTTTGAATATAACACACTCAATCCTGTCCCCCAGGGGACCCTACCAGACCTCGTCAAAAAGAGTTCACCGCCCCTGTCCTATATGCAATCCTGTATCTCTTACACCAAGCGTCGCCGTCAACTAAAACACACAGACCAAGTTTACTTAACATGCACCGAGACAGCTTTCCTGTCTCACAAACATTGTCTCGCATAGTCAGATGGTTATCAAGTGGTTATCAAGTGTTACAAGCATTGACACATACTTGGAGATCATTGAACTGTTATAAAAACATTGACACATGCATGGAGACAAATATGGTGTATTATAAACGTTCACACATGAAGGGCGACAAATATAGTCTAATACTAACATTGACACATACAGGGAGACAAATGTAGTGTATTATAAAAGTTCACACATGAAGGGAGACAAATATAGCGTATTACTAACATTGACACACACAGGGAGACAAATATAGCGTATTACTAACATTGACACACACAGGGAGACAAATATAGCGTATTACTAACATTGACACACACAGGGAGACAAATATAGTCTATTAAAAACATTGACAAATACGAGCGATATATCGTGTATTACAAGAGTATATGGAGAGCAACTTATCGTGTCTTTCACCAAGAACGCATACAGGGAGACGGCCATTGTGTATTGCAAATACTACCACACACCGGGCGATAGCATACATTTTAGGGTCTGGTCAAATATTGGCCATTCTTGTGTTACATTTCTATATCCAGCCTTGCTATATCCGCTATATCCACTACGTCCAGGGTCAGCTATATTCACTATATCCAGCCCTGTTATATACACTGTATACAGCCATGCTATAGTCACTATATCAAACCCTGCTATATTCACTATATCCAGCCCTGCTATATTCACTATATCCAGCCCTGTTATATACACTGTATACAGCCATGCTATAGTCACTATATCAAACCCTGCTATATCCACTATATCCAGCCCTGCTATATTCACTATATCCAGCCCTGTTATATACACTGTATACAGCCATGCTATAGTCACTATATCAAACCCTGCTATATCCACTCTATCCAGCCCTGTTATATCCACTATATCCAGCCCCGTTCCTTTGATCCTGTCACAAAATCACAGTGCCGTCAATGCTAATTACCTTCTCGTTCTACTTGCTCAGAGGCTTTAAATAATTGAACAAAGTTGTCATATTAGGAGATATCGAGAATTGCTATTTTAAAAATAATTAGTTCATGCTTTAACAATAATTGTTTCATCCCTTTATTCTACTGTATACCGTCTAAAATTTCAGAAGGGACTCGGATATTCGGATATCGTAGTTGTTCAGCTTGACTCAGGGGTCGCATCCTGGGGGGAAAAAATGAAGGAACAAACCCAAGATCCCCCCTCCCTCTAAACTAAATGCGTTCCTAGCAGGACTGGACCCCCTCCCTTGACTTTACTCCTCGCTAAATAATGCGCATTCTTAACAGCAACATCATTCCTTTTATCAGCGCCCCACAAAGGTATTGCTATAGATACGTACGATCAACAATGTTCTAAGAGTTGACAAAATAATAATGTCAAGATACTTAAGTATTTTTTAAGAGAACATTGTAACTTAGAAAAAGTTTTACAATTAAAAAAAAAAATTGATACAAATTAAATGTTGGTGTGAGAGTAGCTCTGGGTCCTCGCTTTGTGGTCCACTAGCACAGAAACAAAGTCATTGGGTAAAGCTGAGACAGATGACTTCGTATGTAACCGCCCCCCACAAAAAGATGACTTTTGAAGTGTTTGAAACAAAAACTTGAAGCAAATCGGCTCGGTAAAAGAGGGTCCAACTTTGAGGACAAGATTTAACCCAGACAGGCAAGCAAGCAGACAGACAGGTAGGCAGGCAGGTAGGCAGGCAGGTAGGCAGGCAGGTAGGCAGGCAGGTAGGCAGGCAGGCAAGCAGAGGGACGTCAAGCCCGTTAAAAAAAGAAACAGAGCAAAAATTAGATGTATACGTAATGATGTATTGCTGTTGACGATCGCCGGTTGCTCTGCCTAAGAGTTAGATCAAATGCCAATTCTCTCCTTGCTTGACTGGACCTTTGACCGACCACCTCTCATATAATTCCGAACATTAAAAAAAAAACAATCCTTTAAAAAAAAAAGGATTGTTTTGATTGTAAGACAAAAATTTCAATCATTCACCATCGCCCCCCCTTGCCCCCCCCCCCCCCCAACGGCTATCCAAGCGTCATCATAACATACAGAGCATTTTAGCGCCCCGTGAAGGCGGTCCTACCAGTTTTGAGAACCTTGCTGTAGACATTCCATAACTTATGTCTTATGTCTCGATGTTGACACTTCACATTGGTAATGTGTGAGCGACCATTCGCCTCAGTGACCTCATTGTGTGACAGTGACCTGTTATAGGTCGTAAATCTGTCCTGTCGTGTTATCATTCACAACACTAATTGTGACAGTGGTTGAACTTCTCTCTGTGGCGACTGCAATGTATGGAATGTCACAACGAGTCTCTGTTTCTTCGAAGAGTTTTCATAAAGTAGTTACAAATTTGTGATATTGGTATCCTATAGTTGTCACATAGCTGTCCTCCTGTTCATACAGCTGTCATGCAGTTGTCACATATCTGTCATATAGTTGTCATGTACCTGCCATACTTTTGTCACTTAGCTGTCACACATTGACAACATAGTTGCATATCTGTCACATACATAAAATACAGCGATCTTTTAGTCTATTTTAGATGACATACAGTTGTCACATAGTTGTTAACAGTTGTCATATTTTGTTAACAGTTGTCACATAGTTGTCATACAGTTGACAGGAACCAATCTACATTAGACTAATTGATTAATAGACTCTCTCTCTCTCTCTCTCTCTCTACCTCTTTGTGACAGTCGGGAACCAACCTACATTAGAGTAATTGATTATTAGACTCTCTCTCTCTCTGACTCTATGGTGCCTAGAATATTAAAAATTTGTTAAAAGTGTTGGGGGGGGGGGCAAGCTATAGACAGTGTTTTTATTTGTATAACAATTAAACCGTTGGTGTTGTCAGTTGATCTGTACAACGTGAGTGTTGCCCCGGTATCACGTGAGTGTTGCCCCGGTATCACGTGAGTGTTGCCCCGGTACCAAACCCATTCTCACACAATCTTAAAATGTCGTCTTTCTAGTCCGTAGTTTTGTTCATTTGATGCCTGTGTTTTTAGACTTAGGGAGGGGAGGGAGGAGGCTCATCTATCTCCTCTGTCTCCTCTTGCTATTTCTCCAAATTTTCGTCTTCTCCTCTGTCTCATTCCCTGTCTCATTCCCTGTCTCATTCCCTGTCTCATTCCCTGTATAATTCCCTGTCTCATTCCATGTCTCATTCCCTGTCTCATTCCCTGTCTCATTCCCTGTCTCATCCTCTGTCTTCTATCCACTTTCCTGAAGTCTTCTCAATTTCTTCTCTCTGCTCGTCTGGACGCCGTCCCAGTGTGAGCACCAAGACATAACCGCCCTTTCACGTCCCTGATCTTGTGTCCTGCTTTCTTTCTCCAGCTCAACGGAACCTTTTCTAGCCCCCTTCCCTACTCTTTTTGTATCTGTCGGGAATTCTCCGCGCCCCCTCCCTTCCCACTTGCTGTTCCCCCCTATGCTGCTCCCCGCCCTGCTGCCCCCCCCCCCCCCCCCGCCGGGCCATTTTACACGCTTACAAGCAGGAGACAAGTCCCCAAGCAATGAGACAGTCTATTTGACAGCCAGAACACAAAAAGCTCCCATTCACTCTCAGTGCCGATATGGAAAAAATGGTGGGACTGCTACGGTGGGTGGCTGGTCCTTGATTCTAATAGCCTTCCTTTGGTGTGTTATACCTGTTCAATCCGATTCTTCCCTGCCAACCCCCCCCCCCCCCCCCTTAATCCCATACCCCCTCCTCGTCTCACCGCGCTGTGAGTTTCCGGATCATGTTGTTGATTCAAACATAGGGACACACAAGGTAAAGGATGATGCTATGATGAGGAGTAAAATAAAACCATAACTTCAAATAGGATGTTGGGATCTTGTAATAGGGACATTCTTCGAATTGGTGATGTGAATGTGATACTAGAAATAAGGACATTCTGTGGATTTGTGATGAGGTACTTTACTAGGTACATTCTTTGGATTGGTGATGTGGTACTAGGGACATTCTTCGAATTGGTGATGTGATACTAGAAATAGGGACATTCTGTGGATTTTTGATGAAGTGTAAGCATAAGGAAGATTCTTTGGAGCAGCGATGTGAGTTCGTTTACTTCTGTCTGTGACTGGATTATGTTAGGTGAAAGCAAATTGTTAGTAATGTTAATGTTAGCCTTTTTGGGAATAGGCTTTGTTGGCCCAGGATTTTAGGGGATGGTCTATTACTATTGCCTAAGTCTAGGCGTCTAAGTATATTGTCCGAGTCTATTGTGTAAGTTCATTGTCTAAGTCTAGAGATCTAACTCTATGGCTATGGCATGGGTCTATTGTCTAAGTCTAGGCGTCTAAGTCTATTGTCTAAGTCTTGATGTCCGTTTAGGTAAGCATTCATCATCTACTTATTTAACTTTTAATTCAACACGATGTACACGCATCATTTAAGTGAAAGAACGACCCTTTACAGGTCATATATTTATATATATAACTACATATGCATATATTGGGCTAACACAACTTAGACGATTTGTACAGATAACACTATAGACTATATCGACCGTAATGTATGTGTCTGTATTACATTGTCCGGTAAAATAGTTAAAGTAACCATGTATTATAATGTATTGAGCAACTGGACAAAATTTTTGGGCTGGCCGTAGTATTAGACCACTGACAGTGACAGTATTATTGTTCAACTGGCATACGATGTAGTTCAAGATGTTCAATTTTTTAAATGGTGCCAACAAAGAAAGAGGGTGAATCCATGAATTTCCATAATATTCTGGCAATGAGTAGAGTGTACAAAACTATAACAGTTTCATTGACGGTTCAATAATGTCGCGTTCTCGCCCATGCCGGCGTTCGTCCAACAAGTGTTTGAAACTGTTGACTTAGCTAACATCACCAAATAGCCACGCTCTCCACACAGCTCATGTGTCCCCTGAGGAGATGGGGGTCTGTGGTGTGAACTGGTGTGTCTGTCAGTGCTGAACACACAGTGTGTCGAACAGAACTGAACGCACACTTGTATCTGTTTGCATTGACCACGGATTATGTCTGTTAGCGTGGGTCACAGATTGTGTCTTTCAGAACTCCGACACAAGGTGTGTCTATCAGCATCCGACACAGACGGTTTCTGTCATGTTTGTACTTAGATGGTGTCTATTACGTTGCATTTTGTTACAGATTGTGTCTGTCTACATAGGGCACATATTGTGTGTATCTACATTTTACACGGCTACATGGATTGTGTCTGAGAATTTGACACACATTGTTGTTATAGTTGTACAAGACTTGTGTTTACTATATTACATTACATTTTGACACAGATTGTGGCTGTCTGCATTGATCGTGTTACTGTCCTACAGCCTACAACATTAATGAGTGTAAAATGATGTCACTGCAGGGCCGACCCTAACAATTGCGGAGCCCTATTCTGGGTAGAGGATAAGGATGATAAAAGTGAACATTAAGATTTTGTATTAGAAAATAAATTCGGGGCGGGGCCTATGAAAGTGCGGGGCCCATTGCGGCCGCATATGTTGCAATGGCCTAAGGCCGGCCCTGTGTCACTGTGTCTGGGGCAGTGATGAGGTCTCCTAGACTACGACATTTGACTTGTCGCGTGTGGGTATCATATTTAAGACGTTTACACCAAGAATCATCATCGGTGGGCCGGTTAGAACTAATAATGGCATCAATCGCTGTGCATTTTTTAAAAAAAACTTATTTTGTCTGGTCCGTCTATAAAGTCATAAAAACATTTCTTTGAATCATTTTCTATGGCAATGTATTCAACAGTTTCATAACTCCACCTAATTCTCAACCAAGAATATTTTAGAAAAATAAGCCTCACGCTGACAGCTCAGCTCTTGAAACTCTTTATAGGAAAGTTGTGGAGATTAAATTTTTTTTTTAAAAAGCCACGCATTTCTGGCAAACGTCTTGATCACCCCGTGTTACGGAAAACAAGGGAGTTAACCTATGCCTTGTTGTCCAGATTTTCATCGAATCACTCAGCAGTGAATTCTTTTCTAACAGCTTGTAATAGAAATAGATTCATATTAATTGCATAGGTGTGTCGGTTGTGTCGTGAGAATACAGTCACCTGTGAGAAAACGTACCAGTTATATTCTATCCACAATCCGATGTTGAGATGAGATTTGCATAATCCATCCAGGGGAATCTCAAGTAAACCCCACCGTTTACCCGCGGCTATAGAAGAGACACAAAAAATGTTGTTGCAAAAATTTTAACTTTGAAATTATTATTGTTTTTTCTTTCCCGAAGTAACTTTGTAACCTTAACTTAGTACCAGGATATCATTAGGATGCTAACCTTAACTTAGTACCAGGATATCATTAGGATGCTAACCTTAACTCAGTACCAGGATATCGCTAGGTGACTATCATTAACTGGCTCGGTAGCCCGATTTGGGACTTGTAAACTCTATAGCATTTGGGACTTACAAACTCTATAGCATTTGGGACTTACAAACTCTTTTGCATGTGGGACTTACAAACTCTATAGCATTTGGGACTTACAAACTCTATAGCATTTGGGACTTACAAACTCTTTTGCATTTGGGACTTACAAACTCTATAGCATTTGGGACTTACAAACTCTATAGCATTTGGGACTTACAAACTCTATAGTATTTGCGACACTGCTCCTATATAATATAAACGTCCCAATACCTGCCTTCATAACTGTCCATGGCACTGCCCTTATTGGTGTCCCAATGCAATAGGTCCCTTGTAACTGTTCCTATATCTGTTGATTTAACAGGCCCTATAAATGTACACATTCATGTTGGGCAACTGACCCATAATTCCACTGTGTCTGCGCCATTGAATGCCTCTATAAATGGTTTATAGCTGTACGCATCATATAAATATTCTTATACTCCTGACAACTGCAACAAAAGTAACTGCTCTTTTTAACTTCCTTTTTAACGGTTCCTACAACTGCTCGTACAACTGCTCGTACAACTGCTCCTATGACGACTTCTATTTGTACTCTTATAACTACTCCTATAACTGCTACTATATAAGCTACTTATCATTTCTGCTATAATTACTCATAAATCTACACTTTTTACAGCTCCTATAGCCGCTTATATAACTGTACCTATAATTGCTCTTTTATAACTGTTCTTATAACTGCTCCTATCACTACTAAAACTGCTGCTCTAACCGCTCTTAAAACTGCTCTGATAACTGCTCTTTGAATTGCTCCTATACCTGCACCGCGCCGTGCTTATTCACCTGTTACTATAGACTTACCATTACGCTACAGAAAACGCACCGCTGCGCCATTGAGAGTTCAGTCAAGTGCACCCGGCAGTGTCTAGATCATAGCGAGTTGTTCTATGATACTTATGACCTGACATTCTACGCCCAAATTGGTTTCAAGCAAACAGTCGGCGGTGAGATGTTAGAGTCAGACCACTTCAGTAGTTGGCAGCTTTTGGTCTTCTGGATAAACAGAGTGATGTAGATTGTACATTGAACCATGGTGGGGACATCTCTCAAATCTTGATTTTACATTGAACCTCTGTGGAGACATCTCTCAAATCTAGATTCTATACTGAACCTTGGTGGGGACATCTCTCAAATCTAGATTCTATATTGAACCTTGGTGGGGACATCTTTCAAATCTAGATTCTATATTGAACCTTGGTGGAGACATCTCTCAAATCTAGATTCTATATTGAACCTTGGGGGAGACATCTCTCAAATCTAGATTCTATATTGAACCTTGGGGGGGGGGGACATCTCTCAAATCTAGATTCTATATTGAACCTCGGTGGGGACATTTCTCAAATCTAGATTCTATATTGAACCTCGGTGGGGACATCTCTAAAATCTAGATTCTATATTGAGCCTTGGTGGGGACATCTCTCAATTCTAGATTCTATATTGAATCTTGGTGGGGACATCTCTCAAATCTAGATTCTATATTGAGCCTTGGTGGAGACATCACTCCATTGGTGGCAGATCTCCGAATATTTCATTCCGTCAGAATTTATGTATAGCTTTGACGAAAGAGCCTCTGTATATCTCATAGTCGGACTATGAGATATACAGAAGCTCTTTCGTGTGTATAGAAAATTATACAGAGGCTCTTTCGTGTGTAGAGAAAATTATACAGAGGCCGTTTTGTGTGTAGAGAAAATTATACAGAGGCTGTTTTGTGTGTAGAGAAAATCGAATGTAAAATCTAGTCGAATCATCCCCCCCCCCCCCCCCCCCAAACCCAAATACATTACTTTATTAAGCAGAAGTGTTTTCAACCTCAAAAAAATTATAAAGCCATAATTCCAATGACCTATGACCTGTCCAACTGTGGTACTCCAATGACCTATGACCTGTCCAAGTCTGCGACTCCTATACCCTACACAACAAAGCGGGTTACTCCAATGATCTGCATGTCCATTCTGCTACTCCAATGGTCTAACTCTCCAAGTGTGCTACTCCAATGACCCACCTGTCCAAGTGTGCCACTCCAATGACCTACTTGTCCAAGTGTGCTACTCCAATGACCTACCTGTCCAAGTGTGCTATTGCTATGACCTACCTGTCCAAGTGTGCTACTCTAATGATCGAACTACCGCCCGGGAAGGGGGGAGAGGGAATTCTATCATAGCAGATTTTGACTTGTCACTGGGCACCTGTAACGTGTGTCTTTATGTAATTGTAACTTAGGTTTGTAAACCCCTCCCCCCAAAGCAAGTTTCAAATAATCGTACACTTTAATATTCTTGTATCGCAATACTCAATACTACGACTTTTAGAAACACCGAGATGTTGTCTGCACGATTCTATGTGTGTCTTACATTATAAATTCATGGGGCACTTTCTGCAGTGGTCTGTGGTTCTCAACCTGTGGGTCGCCACCCCTTTGGGGGTCGAACAACCCTGAGACCATCGGAAAACGCATATTTATGAAGTAGCAATAAAAATAAATTTATGGTTGTGGGTCATCACAACATGAGGAACTGTATAATAGGGTCGCGGCATTAGGAAGGTTGAGAACCACTGGTTTACATAAATCCTTATTAAAAATGTGTTTAAAAAATCTAATGACATCCCCCCCCCCCCCTTTTTTTTTTCGATCCATATTCCTCGCTAGTACTCGGCTACTCCAGCTCTATTCCTCGCTAGTACTCGGCTACTCCAGCTCTATTCCTCGCTAGTACTCAGCTACTCCAGCTCTATTCCTCGCTAGTACTCAGCTACTCCAGCTCTATTCCTCGCTAGTACTCGGCTACTCCAGCTCTATTCCTCGCTAGTACTCGGCTACTCCAGCTCTATTCCTCGCTAGTACTCGACTACTCCAGCTCTGTTCCTCGCTAGTACTCGGCTACTCCAGCTCTATTCCTCGTTAGTACTCGGCTACTCCAGCTCTATTCCTCGCTAGTACTTGGCTACTCCAGCTCTATTCCCTGCTAGTACTCGGCTACTCCAGCTCTATTCCTCGCTAGTACTCGGCTACTCCAGCTCTATTCCTCGCTAGTACTCGGATACTCCAGCTCTATTCCTCGCTAGTACTCGGCTACTCCAGCTCTATTCCTCGCTAGTACTCGGCTACTCCAGCTCTATTCCTCGCTAGTACTCGGCTACTCCTGCTCTATTCCTCGCTAGTACTCGGCTACTCCTGCTCTATTCCTCGCTAGTACTCGGCTACTCCAGCTCTATTCCTCGCTAGTACTCGGCTACTCCAGCTCTATTCCTCGCTAGTACTCGGCTACTCCAGCTCTATTCCTCGCTAGTACTCGGCTACTCCAGCTCTATTCCTCGCTAGTACTCGGCTAATCCAGCTCTATTCCTCGCTAGTACTCGGCTACTCCAGCTCTATTCCTCGCTAGTACTCGGCTACTCCTGCTCTATTCCTCGCTAGTACTCGGCTACTCCAGCTCTAGTACTCGCTAGTACTCGGCTACTCCAGCTCTATTCCTCGCTAGTACTCGGCTACTCCAGCTCTATTCCTCGCTAGTACTCGGCTACTCCAGCTCTATCCTTCGCTAGTATTCGGCTACTCCGACTCTGTCAACCTTTAATCTCACGACCGCGGTTGTTTGCGAGCCGTTGACACACCCACCAGCAGTCAGGAGCCAGATCATGGTACCAGGTGAGAGAATAGCGGGAGCTACCGGTGGGACTGATTAGGCTTTGATCTTTCAATATCAAAGCCCGGTGGCGAACGAGGCGACGGGCAGACGCGAGATTGAACCATTATGTAACATATATCACTGATTATCACTCTTGCATACTTGTCACTATGTCATTCTGTCATACGCCCCAGAGGCCTAGAGGAATAGGAGAGTTACAAGGGAGAGTTGAATGGTCTTCTATACTTTACGTACTGTGATGTGTCTTGTTTCATTTCATGTAAAATTTTCATTTCACGTAAAACGTCGTAGACGGGCCCTCTATAATACTTAGACCAATTCAACACATTTTGAATGTAACTACCAGACATGTATTTAATATATCAGGTGTTCTAAAACGTAATGTAATGGTGTACCCCATAAATACACTGACAATAATACATTCACTAATATGGGAACAGTTAGTCATTTGGACGTGATCAATGAATCTGCACAAGAACTGAAGAGACTTCTTATTTACCACATGTGGTGTGTGTGTCTGTGCGTGTGTTCAATATCTCGGGTAATATCTGGATACATCAATCAGCTTTAGCATTGGGGGGTGAACATAACACAGAAACTGTCCCTTTTATTTATCCTACTTGGTTAACTGACCAGGTCCTCACATAAATTTCCCTACGTTGATTTCCCTATATATATATATTACATTATTCTAAATAAATTTCTCTAAATGGATTTTCTAAATATATATTTCCCAAGATATATTTCCCAACATATATTTCCCAACATATATTTCTCAACAAATATTTCCCAACATATATTTCCCAACATATATTTCCCAACAAATATTTCCCAACATATATTTCCCAACACATTTTTCCCAACATATATTTCCCAACATATATTTCCCAACATATTTTTCCCAACACATATTTCAACATATATTTCAACATATATTTTAACATATATTTCCCAACATATATTTCAACGTATATTTCCCAACATATATTTCAACATATATTTCCCAACATATTTTTCCTAACATATATTTCAACATATATTTCAACATATATTTCCCAACATATATTTCAACATATATTTCAACATATATTTCCCAACATATGTTTCCCAACATATATTTCTCTACATAGATTTACCTACAGTGATCTCCTTACATAGATTTTCTTAGAAAGATAATGTTTTTTTCCCTCCAGGGCCAGCAATACTGTCATTTTTATCGGGAAGTGGGGCAGAAATCCAGGTCACCAAATAGCTTTTTTCTAACAAGAATATGTGTGATAATCTCAAAATCATGAGGTGCATTTTGGAGTACACGTATAGATGAATTCAATGTTTTTATTAGACTATTTGATCGCGTCACTTGAACTCAGAGCCATCGTGTGGGGCCCTGTAACCAATCAGAGCCATCGTGTGGGGCCCTGTAACCAATCAGAGCCATCGTGTGGGGCCCTGTAACCAATCAGAGCCATCGTGTGGGGCCCTGTAACCAATCAGAGCCATCGTGTGGGGCCCTGTAACCAATCAGAGCCATCGTGTGGGGCCCTGTAACCAATCAGAGCCATCGTGTGGGGCCCTGTAACCAATCAGAGCCATCGTGTGGGGCCCTGTAACCAATCAGAGCCATCGTGTGGGGCCCTGTAACCAATCAGAGCCATCGTGTGGGGCCCTGTAACCAATCAGAGCCATCGTGTGGGGCCCTGTAACCAATCACAGCCATCGTGTGGGGCCCTGTAACCAATCAGAGCCATCGTGTGGGGCCCTGTAACCAATCAGAGCCATCGTGTGGGGCCCTTAAACCAATCAGAGCCATCGTGTGGGGCCCTGTAACCAATCAGAGCCATCGTGTGGGGCCCTGTAACCAATCAGAGCCATCGTGTGGGGCCCTGTAACCAATCAGAGCCATCGTGTGGGGCCCTGTAACCAATCAGAGCCATCGTGTGGGGCCCTGTAAACAATCAGAGCCATCGTGTGGGGCCCTGTAACCAATCAGAGCCATCGTGTGGGGCCCTGAAAACCCTACAGCTGCAGGGGGGGCCTCAGATATTTTAAAGCTTTAAAGTTGTTTTGTGGACTCCTTTTTTTTTTAATGATCAACTTTGAACACTAGTTGTGGGGAGTACAATAAACCGAACACTGGTAGGGGAGCTCTGCATGACCAGGTTGTGCTATGCCAATTTTTGAGGGGCTTATATTAATGAATTGTAATGTGTTTCTTAAATTTGTATTTAAACTATTTTTGGGTTTAACTACTTAAATAATAACATATTTTCAAACAACAACAGCAACAACAATAATCCTTATAAAAAAAATGTTTCCATTACAAAAAAAAAAAAAAAAAAGAAAAAAAAATAAAATTTGTATTTAAACTATTTTTGGGTTTAACTACTTAAATAATAACAGATTTTCAAACAACAACAGCAACAACAATAATCCTTATAAAAAAATGTTTCCATTACAAAAAAAAAAAAGAAAAGAAAAAGAGAAAAGCACAGCTAATAGCTAAGCTCATTTTTTTACATGTTGAAGAGGAGAGGGGGAAAAAAACAACTAAGTTTATTTGTAAATTTTTCCAAGTTTTACCAGAGTCAGAAAGATTTTTTTTTAAATACTAGTCATTTGAAAGGTCTACACATTTTTATCGGTTTTATAAAAACTTGTCGTGTTTATCAATCGTATGGGAACGGTATAATTATGTTAAGATGACATAAGACCTTCACAAAAGACCCATTTTTATTAATGTCTGATTTTACCTGTGTGAAATCAAGGATAGATTTCCCAAAAATTCAGTTGACTGAAATGATCAAAGTCGGGCAGGTATGTGGAACAAAGCCATAAACAAACCCATGAATTTTCCCTTTTAAATTATATATATATTCATTCATTCATTTTTAGTTGTGTACATTTTTTTCCGGAGGGGTGGGGGTTGGTTACTGAAAGAATCCCTGTCAGACAGTTTGAGAAACCCTGCCCCTAGATGAGACTTCACAGTTTATCAAGTTTTCGCCGTACTTCTGTCATGTTTATTGATAAAAAAAAGTGTTAGAATCCATATCCATTATCGGCGTTATTTATTGCACCGTCTGGACATTTATCGTTTTGTGGTGGAGGCTACACACAAACGTCGTCTGTGATTTCCCCCATTCGCCAATAACTTACTGTCACTTAAAACTAGTTTATGTCGCATTTATTACACCCGAGGCACACTGGAAGCTAATAACTGTTACCAAAATATTGCATTGGAAAAAACAAAGTTAATGCATGTTACACAGACAAGATTTTGAAACTGTTAAGACGGAACCTGAATTATCGCTCTGCGTGTTTGTGTGTGTGTGCGTGTGTGGGGGGTGTTTTAAGGGAACAAGGTCATATGTTAATGTGTTCTTCTAACGGAGCAAAACAAGTGTCACGTGACTTTTAGCGCATACTTTGATCTCTAAACCATCGACCCGGAAGACATACAGGATAACCTGATTGTTTTTTCAAATCAATTATAGACGATCCAAGCAATTGAAAACATAGTTGTAACGCGCTGAAATATATTTTTTAAAAGATTTTTTGTTTCCAATTGAAATCATACACCTACTCGTGATGGAGGCATCGGTCAGTGTACATCACTTGGGTCTTTCCCGACCTGTTCTGTGAGAGATGGCTTGTAGTTCAATTTTCTATTCCACTAAGATTTTTCTTGTGTTCTGCGCAAGATCTCCTCTAGGACTTGGAACGTTTAAATTAAAACTTGGGCTGTCCATCTTAGTGTATTCCTATCCCGCCCTAGGCTGTCCATCTTAGTGCTGTCCTAGGCTGTTCGTCTTAGTGCTGTCCATCTTAGTGCAGTCCTAGGCTGTTCGTCTTAGTGCTGTCCATCTTAGTGCAGTCATAGGCTGCCCATCTTAGTGCTGTCCTAGACTGTCAATCTTAGTGATGCCATAGGTGCCCGTCTTAGGGCATTCCTATGCTGTCCATCTTCGTGACGTCTTGTAATCATATAGGCTGTCCATCTTAGTGACATCTTGTAATCATATAGGCTGTCCATCTTAGTGACGTCTTGTAGTCTTGTAATAATCTTAGGGCTGTCATAGGCTGTCCATGTTACTGCTTTCCTTGGACGTGAGCTGTCTGGCATGACACAAAGTACTACAGACATGAGAAGACAATCTCCAGCGACGTATCTGTACAATTTCTACCGTTTGTTTACTCTCCATTGACTCCAAGTTCTTCACAGATTGTCTTTGGCTTACTCTCCATTGACTCCAAGTTCTTCATTGCAGATTGTCTTTGGCTTACTCTCCATTGACTCCAAGTTCTTCATTGCAGATTGTCTTTGGCTTACTCTCCATTGACTCCAAGTTCTTCATTGCAGATTGTCTTTGGCTTGCTCTCCATTGACTCCAAGTTCTTCATTGCGGATTGTCTTTGGCTTACTCTCCATTGACTCCAAGTTCTTCATTGCAGATTGTCTTTGGCGCGAAATCAGTATCGAAGGAAAGGGTGCGGAGGGGGGCATTCCACCCCATGGGGGGCACTATTTTGTTCTATTTTGGGGCGGCTTTTTCAGCTTTCAGTGAATTTTATTTTTCTTGGAAGGGGGCCGCAACAATCTTGTCCCTAACTATAGACCAGTGGTTCTCAACCTTCCTAATGCCACGACCCTTTAACGCAGTCCCCGTTGTTGCGGTGACCTCCAAACCATAAAATTATTTTCGTTGCTACTTCATAGATATGTGTTTTCGTATGGTCTTAGGCGACCCTTGCGTAAGGGTCATTCGACCCCCAAAGGGGTCGCGACGCACAGGTTGAGATCCGCTGCTATAGTCCATCACACTCAGTCCTATGGTTCTGTGGGATGTTGCTCGCCGAGGTTGTGTCCTCCATTATCGCCTTTATTTCTCATGACCCGTGTTGTTCTTATGTTTGGAAGTTCGTAGATTCATTTAGTCTCTCTGTTTTTACCTAGGCACTGATTCCCTTGTCTCTCTCCAGCGTCGCATGAGTCAATCAATAGGCCTTGTCATTTAATGGCGGAAATCTATAAATAGAACTGCTGTAATCATCCGGGTAATTATGCGGACAAAATGCCAACACTGTTCAGTACTGCTATGTTAGCGAAGTGACTCAACCTAAATCAAAACATTGTTTTCAACTATATTTAATGAAATATTTACACCACTTTAAAACATCCACAATCTCAATAATAAAATGGCATAATACTTTTTGAGAGAGATTGAGAGAAACACACTAATTTATGTGGTGTTACGGGATTGGGATCATCCAAAATTCATAACACTAGTAGTAATAATAGGCCTAATGCATAACACTAGTAGTCGTTGGCCTAATGCATAACACTAGTAGTAGTAGGCCTAATGCATAATAACACTAGTAGTAGTAGGCCTAATGCATAACACTAGTAGTAGTAGGCCTAATGCATAACACTAGTAGTAGTAGTTAACTTAGTAGGCCTAATGCATAACACTAGTAGAAGTAGGCCTAATGCATAACACTAGTAGAAGTAGGCCTAATGCATAACACTAGTAGTAGTAGGCCTAATGCATAACACTAGTAGTAGTAGGCCTAATGCATAACACTAGTAGTAGTAGGCCTAAATCGAATGTCAGTTTAATAATGTTTTACCTTGAGTAAATGGTCGAATGTGATAGTCACTTAAGAACTATCGTAAACATGTTCCAGTTGTGTGTGTATGTGTCTGTCTCTCTCTCTCTCTGTTGGGGTGTGTGTGGGTTTGTTGGTCTGTGTATGTGTGTGCGTTTGTTTGTGTGTATGTGTGTTTGTTTGTGTGTGTAAGTGAAAGCGCCACTGGAAAGCACACAATGAAGTAGTTTGGAAACAGGTCAATTTACGCTTGACCTGCACCCACAGTCTATCAATAGTATTGGTGTAGATTCCTGGGTGAAAGGGTATACGAAATCTTGGGCATCTTTTAACATATAGCACGAACACTTACACAAATTGATATTTTAAAAACAAAAATTAAGAATTTAAGGGGTGTTTACAAATAGGGCACTTTTCATTGATTATTATTGTGTTTATTTGTGTTTACTTCAAATTTGCTACTTGTGCAACACAGTTTCCTGAATAAAATAGTTTTAAAAAAATCTTCGCCTATAGTTATTAAATTGCCGAATGTTTTTTTTATCTTTTTATTAATTTCAGAATAATAAACAATTAGTCCTGCTCATTTGCATGCATTTTTATTTTAAAGATTTTTTTTTTTTAGATGGGAATCTAGTAGAAAGCTAAAAGAAAGCCAAAAAGTTTGTGAACTAACATTTTGATTATCATTCCAATTTCAATTTTTCTTTAGTATTGGGGACTAGTTGTAGAAAAAATTCTTCGTTGTAAACCGTGTTTTCAGATTTATTTGTCCGCCGTTCTAAAAATAGTAACATTACGTAGTGCGCTATGACGTTTTCCGGTCTGAGAAATGACAAGCCCTATACTGAGTTGGAGTAACTTCTCGTAGCGGTTTAAATGGTACAGAAGACACGGCTTGCAGGAGTGACGGAAGGGTGATGTCTTGTCACTAATAAATATTCCACCGAATGTCACGAATAGATGTCCCACCAAATGTCACACGAATAAATGTCCCACAAAATGTCACGAATAGATGTCCCACCAAATGTCAAGAATAAATGTCCCACCAAAAGTCACGAATAGATGTGCTACCAAATGTCACGAATAGATGTCCCACCAAATGTCACGAATAAATGTCCCACCAAATGTCACTAATAAATATTTCACCAAATGTCACGAATAGATGTCCCACCAAATGTCACGAATAGATGTGCTACCAAATGCCACGAATAGATGTGCTACCAAATGTCACGAATAAATGTCCCACCAAAAGTCACGAATAAATGTCCCACCAAATGTCACGAATAAATGTCCCACCAAATGTCACGAATAGATGTCCCACCAAATGTCACGAATAGATGTGCTACCAAATGTCACGAATAAATGTCCCACCAAATGTCACGTGTAACTTTGTTCCACCGAGACGCCATATTGACTTCTCATTGTTGTTTTGCCCAGCGTAATTTACCATAACGCCTAAGTTAAACATTCCATTGGATTATGACACAATAGTCGTCTAAATTCCCCCAGCCTCCTACCCCCATTTAACGTATGTTTAGCCTGAGCCGCTCTAACCATTAACGGAGCCGCACGGAGTCACAGTTTATACAATTAGTTTTCGTTGAATGGCTTCGTGTCGTCACGGATGATAAATTTCTTCAGCATCGCTGGAGTGAGGCACGCACTGGAGTCTGGCCGGCTTTTAAAAGAACAACTTTAATGTAATGACACAATAGAATTCTAGTTGATTATCCGTACACTTGTGTCAATTTTGTTTGCTTTATACAGATTCAAATACCGCCGGTACTAAAATCAGCAATGACTTATGTATAAACAACCTTGCCTTGAGAAACCACCCAAAGCCAACGCCGAGCCAAGGTAGTTCTGAAGTCTGTGAAATTCCTACGATATGACGCTGTGACAAAGGTTCTAAGAATATTTTGTGTGGGCATTGGAAACGTAAAATATGATTGTTTTATTTCTCATGACGACATGCCATATCGTGTTCTACATTATGGCGTCATGAAGATTTGCGGTACGACATGCCATATCGTGTTCTACATTATGGCGTCATGAAGATTTGCGTTCGATCAAAGATAGTAGCTGATATCTACAGACTTTGCATAACACCCTATGGTACATATTGTCTTATCAGAAATGAAATGAGACAAATAAAGTCGCCCCTTCCAAACTATTGCATATCCCTCTTGCCACCTTTCAAGCAGAGCCTTCCCCCAACAACATATTCTTTACCAATCTCTAGCATTTGGCTTCCCAACCGATGTTGCACCACCTACAAATTATAAATATTTTTTTTTTCTTTCTGGCACCCCCTACGATTAAAAATAACAATACATTTTCAAATAAAAAGAAAATGACTTTATATTCGATTAATGAATTACAAAGACAAAAGGAGAAATGTAGAAATCTAGTCACTCTAGAAAATGTTAAGGAAGAAATGTAAAAAAAAAATTATAAACATCTATACTTATCCTAAGTTGAAATTCAGCGCCCCTCTGGTCTTCAATCACTTTTACTCGCACAGTTTGAATTGTCACTTTGCACCCTAGGGGTGTGCCTTACTGGCAGTCCCACCAAATCTCCAGCATCCCTCCCCCTTAACCCTGGTACTTCTTACCCACTTCTTAGCAGCACCTTTCATAATGCAGCCCCCACCCCCGCCACCCCCAAATTCACCGTTCACCGAAACCCCCATTTCTATAAGTGTTAATTTACAACTGAACATCGTGCACTGACTGTCGCTTGTCGTGCCTGCCTGGTCTGCAGACGTTGCCTATTCTTATCAACATTGGGAAATTGTAATCCTTTAAGTGATCCACTGGCGCCTCTTGTAACCCGCGGCCGTTTCGGAGTATTTTTGTTGTTGTTAAGCAATGACTCTCACAATAATTTATCATGGTCCTCCCACAAGTGGTTTAAAAAAAAACGTTGATCCCAACATGAAACCAACATGAATACAACACGAGTGCAACATGATAACGAACAAAATCCGTTCCGTGACACCGTTCTTAAACCGAATCGTTCGCAAAAGGAAATCATTTTTCCCACTGACATCAATTGAAATTCAATTAATCAGTTCACAGCTTACAATTACGGAATTTCAAAATTTTTACGTGTTTTCTGTATTGAAGATTATCGAATGCTCATTGTTCAACAATGGATTTTGGGTACTTAAAGTAAAAATATATGGGTTTACGTATTTTAACACGCAGATTTCAAACATGAGTATTGAGTAGAGTAGACAAGCGTCATTAAGGCAAAGGGCCCGAAGCATAATTCACTATAGTGACAGCCCAATGATTAATGCCTGAATTTGGCATTTACTAAATTCTCGAATAAAAGGAGCTTTCGAAATTCAATCAGAATTTCATTTAAGTTGAATTTTTTTTTTCTTTTACAAACTATTATGACATTCAGACGGGCATTATTTAGTAACGATAAACAAAACTTAGTGCTGAGTGCAAAATTTAGCTGACTGACATTGAACAAATCTGACATTGAACAAATCTGACACTGAAAAAATCTGAAATATCTGATACTATACTTAATCTCTCATTCAACATTTCTCTCCCCCCCCCCCCCCCCCAAACAACCCCTAAATGTATTTTATTCGCTCACAGACAATTTTTCAAACGGGGTCTACTATAGAATTAATTTTTCTTACTCAGAGTCGGCCCTTCGGATTCTGGCGTGCCAACCTAATGTCAAAATAACATTTTAAAATATACTAAATACTTTTTGCCATCTTCCAAACTTGCCATATTCCAAAACTTGCCATGTTCCAAAACTTTCCACATTCCAAAACTCAAAAACTTTCCACATTCCAAAACTCAAAAACTTGCCACATTCCAAAACTAATAAATTTGCAACATTCCAAAACTCAAAAACTTGCCACATTCCAAAACTCAAAAACTTGCCACATTCCAAAACTCAAAAACTTGCCACATTCCAAAACTCAAAAACTTTCCACATTCCAAAACTCAAAAACTTGCCACATTCCAAAACTAATAAATTTGCCACATTCCAAAACTCAAAAACTTGCCACATTCCAAAACTCAAAAACTTGCCACATTCCAAAACTCAAAAACTTGCCACATTCCAAAACTCAAAAACTTGCCACATTCCAAAACTCAAAAACTTGCCACATTCCAAAACTCAAAAACTTGCCACATTCCAAAACTCAAACACTTGCCACATTCCAAAACTCAAACACTTGCCATATTCCAAAACTCAAAAACTTGCCACATTCCAAAACTCAAAAACTTGCCACATTCCAAAACTCAAAAACTTGCCACATTCCAAAACTCAAAAACTTGCCACATTCCAAAACTCAAAAACTTGCCACATTCCAAAACGTGCCATGTTCCAAAACTTTCCACATTCCAAAAATTCCATCTTTCAAACCTTACCATCCTCAGCAAAATGTCGTCTGTTGCTGTTTCGCCAATTTATTAAAGTTAACTCATTATTTTCATTGCTTCTGTCCCCTTAAAGCGTAAACTGGTGTGTGTGTGTGTGTGTGTGTATACACGAAACAAGGGATGTCACTCTGTTAGTGAAAACCCGTGTTTACAAGCCACCCTGCTAGTCATTAGCAACCCAAAATTATTGTTGAACGCCTGCCGTCAGAACCCGGGGGACGACCATACATCTTTCTATGTCATCTCACGTCATTCCTCGAAAAGAATTTCACATGACTCTCACATGACTCTCACCTGACCTTATCATTTTTTCACTTTTTTGAAAGTTTGCTTGTAAATCTGTCTGCCTTAGTTTACGAATCTGAGCTACACAAATGAAAATATCTATGCATTGTGTTCTTGTCATAATATCTATTGTAGCGTGTTCCTGTGATAATATCTATTGTAGCGTGTTTTTTAGGTTAATATCTATTGCAGCGTGTTCTTGTCATAATATCTATTGTAGCGTGTTCTTGTGATAAACGTCTCATTTTCTAATAGGTAATCTTGATACAAGCAAACTAAGAGACCAACTGGAATTTTAAAGGAAACTCCGCCCAATTATTGATATGTGTAGACTTTTCTAGACGGTTACATAACACATGTGAAGATATGTGAGTAAATTTGCCTACAATTAGACCATGATTAGTACGACAGACCAATGATTTATTAGTTCAAATGTTCCATTCAATGAATGTGCCGCCACTGGAAGAGAACAAGAATTACAATGTAACAGAGCGAGCAGGCGACGCCCACCTTTGACCAGACCACGCCCACACGTGTTAAAAGAGCACGCCTCCCAAAATGGCACTCTGTGTCAGGTATTTTGCGAGCCATAAGCAGGAGGAGGACGAGGCCAGCTATGTGTCCATCAACTTCAACGACGACGGTTCAGAGGCGGATACTGACAACACCTATGAGTCGATTAAGTCCAGGTATTTTGAGGGTGAGTACATCATTGAGTAAGTGTCTCAGTCTGTATTAAGTCATTTGACATTCTGTATAAAGCACACCATCAGTACGTTACATCTCACTTGAATACGATATGCCACATTCTGTCCAACACACCACCAGTACCTTACAGCTCACTTGAATGCGATACACTACATATCATACAACTACCAGCATCGGGGAAACTGGATCCGTTATTTCAGTTGTAACATCCCCATTCCTAGCCATCTAGACTTCACCATTCCTAGTCATCTAGTTATCCCCATTCCTGGTCATCTAGACATCACCATTCCTAGTCATCTAGAGATCTAGACTTCACCATTCCTAGCCATCTAGCTATCCCCATTCCTAATCATCTAGCAATCTAGACATCACCATTCCTAGCCATCTAGCTATCCCCATTCCTAATCATCTAGCAATCTAGACATCACCATTCCTAGCCATCTAGCTATCCCCATTCCTGGTCATCTAGACATCACCATGAGAAGAGTTATTACACGACGCGTAAACACAACAATAACATTGTGGGACATGTCATTAAATTAATTGGGACATTAAAATAGTGCTTTAAATCAGGGGTCACCAAACTTTTTTTCTGCGGCCCGTAGTTTGGTGACCCCAGCTGTAGATAAACAATTGTTGACATTAGCGAGCCCAATCCTTGTACCGGTGCTAACGATAAAAGGTAAAGACCCGTTTTCATTTGTGCATACTGATAGGAATGTTAGAGTCATATTGGCCATATCGTGCAATTTTGTGTTTGCATTGTACGCAAAGTCGGGGGAAAAAAAAAAGGGGGGGGGGGGGTTATCGCCTCCAGATTCTCAAACATCGGTGTCCATATCAGTATTTTGTTAACTTAACTACACACATGTTGGTGTTGTCGTTGTGGGTGCCATAGCAATGCTGCAAGGCAAAGTATCTTTATAATATTAGGATCACCTCTTTCTTCAGGATCAAGTCTTTATATATTATTCTGTTAACTCTCCCTCAATATATACCAAATCTTCCTTATTTCCATGTCAACTCCTCTAATTATTGTGTGTCAACTCTCCCTTTATTGTGTATCAAATCTCCCTTTATTGTGTGTCTAATCTACCTTTATTGTATGTCAAATCTCCCTTTATTGTGTGTTTAATCTCCCTTTATTGTGTGTCTACTCTCCTTTTATTGTGTCAAATCCCCCTTTATTGTGTGTATACTCTCCCTTTATCATGTGTCAAATCTCCCTTTGTGCGTCTACTCTCCCTTTATTGTGTGTCAAATCTCCCTTCATTGTGTGTCTACTCTCCCTTTATTGTGTGTCAAATCTCCCTTATTGTGTGTCAAATCTCCCTTTATTGTGTGTCTAATCTCCCTTTATTGTGTGTCTAATCTCCCTTTATGTTGTTGAAGTTTAAGACTCATGCTCAGTAACACATATAACAAACAAGGACTCAGTGTATTTTACATTCCTCCATTAAAACCTTTTCCATACATTCCTAAGATGTCCATGAATTCCTAAGATGTCCATACATTCCTAAGATGTCCATGAATTCCTAAGATGTCCATAAATTCCTAAGATGTCCATGAATTCCTAAGATGTCCATCAATTCCTAAAATGTCCATCAATTCCTAAAATGTCCATGATACCAATTAAAGTCGTTCTGATCAGTGTCAAAATCTAGCTCCGTGAATACTCGATCAACGCTATATGTCGGTGTTTATTAAAAATAGTCAAGATGGACGAACAGAAAGTTATTGCAAAAGTTTTGTCACAACATGCAACAGTTTTGTCACAACAAGCAAACCGTTTTGTCACAACATGCAACCGTTCTGTCACAACATGCAACCGTTTTGTCACAACATGCAACACCAGAGGACATCTAGTTCCAACAACTCTTGTTTTGTTACACGCACGGCCATCAATTCCCGATTTACATCCCTTTGTTGAGTAACGTGTCTCTTCTTTCTATCGTGTCTGACAGTCGGTTGTAATGTATCAGCTATGCATTGATTTCCGTATGTTCGTGTCTTAGCTCATTACAACAAATTAAGGACACTTCTTCCATAGACACAGTGCGGAGAATAGTTTTATTTTTATTCGCATACTTTGGTTAAAAGTAGCGTTAGTCATACTTTTTCCTCCTTGGATTTTGATCAATAAGATGGAAGTAGCAAGCCGAAAACATGGCGCTGGCAATAAAGTTTTCAAATGTGATCGTTCTATGAAATCTTTCCTAGCGTAACCCATAAAAAGAGACATTCCATAGCAAACCAACACCAGATCTCCATCCACACGAAACCACCTCGCCCTCCATCAAAAGTCAACAGGGGAGGTAACAGGTTCATTATCTATTATGCCCACTTATTTCGCCAAGTCTCCGTTACAATCGCCCGGAGATCGCTAAGACAGATAACTCTGCTACTAGTCTCCGCAGGAGACGACGATTCCCCGAACAAAGTAATCTGCTCGATACAAGTACTACCTTACACCTTGACTCTAAAAAAACGAATCTTGAAATGTATGCGATACTAGATGGATATCGATCCTCTAATTCTCGCAGAGTACCAAAAAAACCTTTTTACACACTCGTGATAGACTGATAGTTACACACGACAGAAATCGGGGGAGCGGAACGGTGCAATACGACTCGTTATTTTTATCGAAAGACTGTCATCCGGAGTCGAGTAGCCTCGTTATCATGTCTACATCTCTCAGCAGCTCTGTAGCGACCAGAGGCTTGGCCTTTGAGAGTGGCGTCCAGTCCAAGCAAAAAAAGTATTTGCGTAATGAAGTTTGAACTTTTGTTAACTATATGAACACATATACAAGTCTATATGAACACATACAAGTCTATATGAACACATATACAAGTCTATATGAACACATATACAAGTCTATATGAACACATATACAAGTCTACATGAACACATATACAAGTCTATATGAACACATATACAAGTCTACATGAACACATATACAAGTCAGAGATAATTTTAAAGAAATGTAATACTAAAAGCAGCTTTCAAGATTCAGAAGCAATGGACAATTTGTAGGACTAAGATGAAATGGACAGATAACGTCGCATAGGAGATGGCGTCGGTGGGCCGTCGAGCGCGAGCTCTTAATGCCCCCCCCCCGGCGCTCCCCCACACAAGCCGGCGCACTGAAGGTTTCCCCGACGCCAGCCCGTGCGGAAGGGCGCCGGGAACTCCCCCTATGCCTAGGGGAAGCCCGGTCGACCGATGACGCTGCGTTTAAAGCGTCCGCAGTCCACTCTCCGAGGGTCTAGACGGGTTTGCTTCCACTCCAGAGGGGAGGTGTTGCGTTACCACCCCCACCGCCCAAGGAGTCTTTCGGTCGGGACGAATAGTGGCGGGACGAAACGGTTGCCTAGGAGCGGCTTTCTCACGGCCTCGTAGCTAAAATCATCGGCATGGGTTTTGCGTGCAACCCAAGCCTTATATCCATCAACGGCAACAAGTAATCATGTTAGTCGCTACTCCTGTTGCGTTGGGAGTCATGCGTTTGGCCGGGGTTTTTGACTTCGGGTGAACAAGTCCACCCTACTAGTCCGCCACGCCACGAAGAGGCAAACCCCATGTGGACGCCCCCAAGTCTCCTCGGGGACGCTGCCGCTTAGATAAAAGTTTCGGCTGTCTTTGTCCGTTTTATATTGTATTTCCACCCATGTTATATTGTATTTCCACCCATGTTATATTGTATTTCCACCCATGTTATATTGTATTTCCACCCATGTTATATTGTATTTCCACCCGTGTTATATTGTATTTCCGCCCATGTTATATTGTATTTCCGCCCATGTTATATTGTATTTCGGCCCATTTCTTTCCGTTGTTCTCGTGACCCTTGTTTCTAAATTACAGCCAAAGGCCGAAGTTCGGCCAGTTCCCAAATTTCGGCCAGTTCCCAAATTGGCCGGTCAAAGTTCGAAATGTACGATAAGTGTGGCCAATGTACTTGAAGTGACCAGTGTCTAACAAATGTGCCACATTGACCGGCTAGTGTTTGAAATGTCTGGCCAAAATTCGATGTGCTGATTTTAGACATGTGGTTGTCATGGACGCCGGGGAAGCTATTTACAAGCTATTGCCAGATAATTGTGTTCTCAAACATCGACTATTTCGGAAGTGAACTGTCCGTTCTGCACGTGAAACTGCACACTATGAACCTGGCCAATTGTCCTTATATGGACCTGGCAAATTGCCCTTCTATGAACCTTCTCTTTCACAATCACAAATCGTCCTCTACCTACAATTTCCCCACATCATTTCAAGTGGCTCCTACATTCAGTTTACACCCTCTGCTAGGAATCTTGGTTATATTCTTTCTAACAACATGTCTCTTGATAAACATATCTTTCACATGTGTCTTTCTGCATACACCGCTATTTGTCAGATCAGCTCCATCCGCCACTACCTCACAGTTAGTATAAACAAAAACACTAGTCTATGCTCTTGTTCTCTCTCGTCTTGACTAGGACAACTCTCTTATGTCAGGTTCACCAAAACACTTCTTAGAAAAACTACAAAAGGTTCAGAATTCAGCTGCTAGGCTAGTTCTAAAGGCCAAAAAACGTGATCACGTCACTCCACTACTTCACTCACTTCATTGGCTCCCTATACAGGCACATCGATTACAAGCTGTCTGTTCTCTGTCACAACATTTTCTCGAATTCCTGTCCTTCCTATATCTAACTGAACTTCTTTCTGTCTATTCACCCCTTCGACAGCTTTGCTCTTCCGCAGACACGCGTATTCTCTCCGTTCCCAAAGACACGCACTAAAACATATGGTGAACGGCCTCTCTCTTTCTGCGCCCCCAAACAATGGAATTATCTGCCACTGCACATCTGCAATATACCAACCCCTCAGGCCTTCAAAACTGCATTCATAAATTAAATGTATTTTATTGTAATGTCATGATTACGTTACTTTTGCTAATATTTGTATGTACAATGCGATGAGCCCGGCCCTTGGCTTGGGTACAGTGCTATATGGCTGGGTGGCCGAGTGGTCTAAACTGAGCAAATCTCAAGTAGATGGTCTGGAGTTCAATCCCCACCAAAGCCCAGTCAAGCAAACACACCACCAGCAGCCCGGGTGGATGGGACTCGTTAACCTTGGACGGCAACTCATCTAAGAGAAGGAAACTCTGAATTCAAACCCGGCGATGGAGTCCCGATAGGCGGATAACATTGATACAATGAAACATTCCGCCCATCCCGGGTGGATGGGACTCGTTAACTTTGGACGGCAACTCATCTAAGAGAAGGCAACTCTGAATTCAAACCCAGGAGATGGGGAGATGGAGTTCACATGCGCCTAACTGGCAGCAGTGATGCCTCTCGAACATCGAACCTTGTAACGCGCTTCGAGCCTTTGGGAATGAAGCGTGATTTCTCAAATTTCTCAAATAAACTTCATTATTATTATTATTATTATATATGACAACTAATCATAATAATAATACATCAGCCTCCGATTACTCTCTACCGTCACCAAAGACGGCCTCGAACTGCTGATTGAGTATGTCGGCATGCAGGGCCGGCCATAACAATTGCGGGGCCCTATGCGAAACGGATTGCGCGGGGCTCAGTCTGGGTAGGGATAAGGATAATAAGTGAAAATTAAGATTTTGTATTAGAAAATAGAATTAGCGCGGGGCCTATAAAAGTGCGGCGCCCACTGCGGCCGCATAGGTTGCAGTGGCCTAAGGCCGGCCCTGTCGGCATGTGCTTTTGGGTCGGATGTCAAATTGCCATCCCACCCCAGGTAGGGGGGGGGGAACTTCAGTGTTTGAGGAATTTAAGGGCTTGACGCAGCTCCAGAAGTGCCTGTTCTTGACACCCTTGGTCGGAGTGTCTCCCTATGAGAAGATGCCGTCTTGTAATTTCTGCGCAGTAAGCGTTGGATGGTTCGGCTGAGCCTCAGTACCTCGTCTTTCAGTTCAACGGAGCCATTTTTCTTCATTCCCTTGTACTGGCTGTCTCTCCTGTATATGAGCTGACGGAATTCAGTCATGACCCGTGGCTGATTTATCTTAGGTTTGTTGGTCTTGTGTGGTATGTATTTCTTCATTGCATCTGTAATTCTTGCCTTAAACTTCATCCACAGCTCGTCTGTTGTCGCTGTACCCTGAATCACATGCATGCTAGAGCTAAGCTCTTTTGTTGCACTTCCTAGGCTATCCAAGTTCAAAAATCCTTTGTCCTATGCATGTATAACATAATTCTTAAGTCCTATACATGAACACATATATCTCTGTTTAAAAATCCACATGACCTATACATGTACATCTCAGATCAAAAGTCCCGTCATATACATTTACAAATTGCAAATTTGGACGTCTTTTGTGCTCGAGATATCAGGGTTCGGCGACATAAAAGAATCGACATAACCGATGAGAAAATGTTAAGACAAAGAGAGAATCCGGCGGTTCCACGCCAAAGACGTCAACTAAACAGGGTTGGCGAGTTAACCGAGGTCGAGATTAGCGGGTTCGACTGTACATATCTAAAGCTCGTCTAAGACTCTAAACTATACACATGGATTACAAGTTGCTATTCGCGTTTGAACACCGCTCTGCCGCTACCTTTCCCAATAATTAGGAAATGAACTCCACCAGTCAATTATGCGTCCATTCTATTAAGCGGTTGACAATTGTGTAGCTCAATGGGTACCTGGTATATAATGTGTACTGTGTCGCAGCGCAGTGACGAGCACGCACCACTTCGCCGCCTGCATGTTGCCGAGTATACTTCACAGGTTTCATCTTGTGGGATTTGTCATGTCGCCGTACGCATAACTTAATCTAACTTCACCTGATGTTGATTTGGCCTACCTACATCTCATATTACTAATGTTTTCGATTTCCACATGCGTTGAATGGTTCGCGATTGTAAAATATGGACACATACGTTACGGCCATAAATATTTAGCGGTCATTTTTAAATCTACCATTTTGGTATGTCATTTTTTAAAATGAATGTGTTCAGTGTCTCATTGTGTGGCGTCATTCTGCAATATAAGGTTGTTCTTCAATGATTATGTTATATTCAATGTCTCATTTTGACGTCATTTTTCAACGATTTATGTATAATAGTGTGACGTATTTCTATAATGAATTTATTCAATGTTATCATTGTGTGACGTCATTCTGCCGAATAAGGCTAGTCTTCAATGATTATAATCATTTTGTATAATATAGTAGAGTCACTTTAATCAATATGAAGCTAATCTTCAACGAGTATATGCATAATGAAATGTGGCGTCATTCTTCTTTGCGACATCATTCTGCAACTGCAATGTTTCTATTAAATTTATAAGAACCAAACAGCAGACGATTACTTCCACCTCCTTGTTGTAGAAACTGTCCAAGCCCCCAAGCAAACAGCCGTTAGCATCTCAGTAACGGCTTGTCAAAAGACGTAGCGACTCGTCACAAGACATAGCCACTCGTCACCAGACGTAGCCACTTGTCACAAGACCTAGCCACTTGTCACAAGACCTAGCCACTTGTCACAAGGCGTAGCCACTTGTCACAAGGCGTAGCCACTTGTCACAAGAACTAGCCACTTGTCACAAGGCGTAGCCACTTGTCACAAGGCGTAGCCACTTGTCACAAGACGGCCTTACTCTAACCCCGTCCCACGCGCTGGCATTGGAGAATTTTATCTCTTATTTTAATCTATTGGCTCGTTTCAAAACAGTCCATAATAAAGGACGATACCAAAGTTTAAAAACAATAACAAATAGAACAATGCACAAAGTCAGGGCTAATTACAATTAATACGTTTTTAATTTGCGAATTTCTATGAATGACAAAAGTAAAAGAATATGAATAAAATTATTACCTTACAGTATGACTGGTACCGGTACTGTATGTCAAAATACAATGAACACAATTGGTACAATGGAAGGAAAACTACACATAACAAAGCACTGTCTAGTATTAAATAATGACACACAGCACATCTCGTGATAAAGGAAAGAAAAATCTCTGGTCCATTCAATCGGTCAGCCCTTTTATAGGCATTTCCTACTAATGTCTCTCGTACCGTCTAACGCATTGTTTATTTTTCCCGTTTTATCCAGATTCTTCTATTAGGTTCTGAATGACTAAGCCTTTGTAAACAAGGGGAAAGTTTTGCTAGACACATCCCAACAAGGCCTCGACTTTAAGAGGTCATACACGTGGAGAGTGGGGAAGGCGTGCTTTAACACGTCATCTTCATAACAATATTGATAACCAAAGTGAAACATAAAATCATTGTTATTTCTATACCACAAACCACTCTGTGATGTAAAAAAACCGTTCCTTTGATGTGACAAAACCGTTCCTGTGATGTGACAAAACCGCTCCTGTGATGTGATAAATTTCTCCTGTCCTGTGGGTTAGTTTGGTGCCTTCCTCCTCACCTTGTCTAAAGTGTGGCCCGTGTCCCCCCGTCGCCAGGAATGCAACACCTTTCCCCAGGTATCTAAAGGTAGGGACTGGACGACTACAAGGCGCCACACGTTCTAAAGCGAACCACATTTTAGAAGTCTTCAAATAGTTACACTTGTTTTTTTTTTGGTAACATTGTGGTCACGTCAAATAGTTGTGTGCATGTGAGAAACGTAGTTACGTCGTACAAAGCGTATTCGTGACAGTAAAATATGTTTATAAAAATTGAGTGCAACCATGGAAATGGCGGGCCTTGAGTAAAATACATTGCGGGCTTTGAGTAGAATAAACTGCGGGCTAGGTTCAATCAATTTGTGTAGATTCAAGAATTGCTGGAAGCAATATTGGAAGGGATTGCAGGGTTGATAACTCTATAAAATAAAATTAACTGGATAAGTATGACGTAGTCATATTTTGACGGGCATATTTGAATTTTAAAAAATGTTGAAACTGTTAGACTTATTTGACCTGTTCCAATATCTGTTCACATATGGCTGTTTCATGACTTTATCGTACATATGGCTGTTTCATGACTAGCGTACATATGGCTGTTTCATGACTTTATCGTACATACGGCTGTTTCTTGTCTTTAGCGTACATATGGCTGTTTCTTGTCTTGGCCCGATCCGGATGGCCCTTACAACGCTAGCCCCGCCACGGAATGTAAATGATAAGTTAACGTTTCTAGTATGCACACACTGATGTCAAACGTTTAGTAACATATGTTAACAGAGTTTTAAGTTAGTTGCGTTTCGAGGACAATTGACATTTTCATTTAAATTTTGAAATTACAATTTGATGAAATAATGATCAAAAGAAAAGACGCAACATTTTCGTGATGCATTATCGACTCACAAATGACAAATTAAAAAAAAAAAAGGGGGGATTTACGCATAAAGTAGTTCCATGTGTTTATTTAAGTGAATGATAATGAAAGGAGTCCCATATTTTTATTTAAGATAATTACGATTAAAGTAGTCCCGAGTATTTATTTAAGCGAATGACAACGAAAGTAGTCCCATATTTTTTATTTAAGATAATTACGATTAAAGTAGTCTCGTGTATTTATTTAAATTCAACTTGCTTAAAAAATTATTATCAACTTGATGTTCATCCATGACTCAGGAGGTCTTAACTTTTGGCATCCTCTTTTCACGGCCAATGTTCCCTTAAGCTGCGCGGCTGCACGACCGCACAGCTATCTCACAGATGCCGCGCAGTAATTTTTGAGTGTCCGCGCAGCAAATATTTATAAAAATAAATCCCAACAGATACGCTGCACTCTGCAGCCAGAATATAATTTTTCACAACATATACATTCATGTTTTTAATTTGATTTAGATCTATATTTTTGTCTTCTACTTTTAACACATAGCTATTGATATACATAAATTTCATGGCGCATACTGCGCAGTGAATGTCTATAAAATAAATAAATCGCACATCTCTAGTTTATTTTAAATGTAATAGCTAATTATTTTTAATAATGCTTTAACCGTTATGTCTAAGCGTCAGTTAAGCGAGCTGTCAGCGTCATCGCTTGGTAAGGAAAAAGTGTAGATCAAATTTTTAAGCGGAATTGAATTTGTGCATGTAGCACTACCAGATTTTTTCGTAAGAACGGACTGTCAAGCTGGGTTATATTTTTAAATACCGTGAAATTGATGATGTGGTTTTAACATTACTGCATACGTCTCTCCGGTGCCTGGACATATCAGATTAGTAAACTAAATGTCAATGATGAGCTCTTATTGTTTTTGGTACGCTTAAAGGCTGTGGCGTAGTGAAGGGGGCAAGACTACTCACAAAGGGGCGCCAAATGGTATATTTTACTCTAATATTGTATGGTTTTTGAATTGGGGGGCGCTAAAAGGGTATTGTGCCCCGTGCGCGAGTTAAGCTCGCTACGCCACTGCTTAAAGGTTCACATACCACCATAATGTGTAATTCTGCCATAAACAACTATTAGTTAAAAAAAAACACACATTAAGAAACAAAACCGAATGTCTTATTCAATTCAAAGGAATACCTCTCTCCCACGACCGTACCCCACCACTGCCACTGAACTAAGTATTCTAAAGTTCCACCAATCTTTACACCGCAGGTTTATTACACCATTGACCATGTTTAAATTGAAACCATTTCCGTAAAACAAATGAAAATAATCCGCACCAAAAGCACAGTTTTACGTGCTACTGAACTGACCATTACACCCGTAACTTTCTTTTATACCAAGGGAATTGTATTTTTTGATTATATGAGGGTTGGACTGCGATAAAGTTTAAGTAGATTAACTATACACAACTATAACAATACTGTCAAGATTTAAAGTCGAAGACGAATTTAAACGCTTTGCCTATGATGCACCAGATATTTCAGTTGAATTAATCATGAATGGGCTCCGTTACTTCTCAACAGCATTTACAGACACACACACACACGCACTCATGTGCAGTTCCGAACGGTTTGTCGGCGAATGGTGTCCCCACCTCCAGGTGTCGACATCTTACGGCACCTCGCTATCGACTTCCTCAAACAGCGTTAGACACACACGGCCAACTAACGAAAAGGGGGGGCTACCGAGGACTGAGTGTGTACCGAACTGTCCACTGGCAACACTTTTTTTATGTTTGTGTTTGTAGGGACGATTCCGTCACCACTGCTTCTGGACGCATGTCCGCTCCCATGCTGGTCATTATTAGCACCTAGCTTGTAAGACATATCGTTCATGAATCATGGACAACAACTATGTGTTATTTTTCCGATGTGTTTGTTGTTGATCAATTCTTGGAGTGGAGAGTAGATCAGCGAAAATAGACGGCGTCACCATTCATCGGTTTTAATTACCTTATTACAGTGACGTTTGTTTTAATAGTATATTAAAATATGCGTCGTGTGTGAATCGGTGTGAATATAATTGGAATTAAACGTGGATAATTCTGATTGGATGCTTGGATATCCCCCTTCACCAGATTTGTGGGTATATCCTTTCAGTAGCAGTAGGTCACTACCAGCAGAAGTGCTATTATAATTTATAGTCTGTGTTTTTTTTTTTGGATGGTTTCATAATCACATCATTTTTAATTTTTATTTACATTGTTACATTGAGTTATTTTAATGATTTGGATTTAGGCATTGTAAAGACAGTGTAAAGTGAACAAATCAGATCATCGTATTAGTGTATAGCACATCTGTCTGTGTAACAAAGCCGTCTTACATTATTTAAATATGATAACAAATCAATGTCAGTTAGCTGCACCCTGACAGTTTTTTGGAGAAATCATTTTGTTACCTCTTTTAGCATCTTCTTAGTCATATTTTGCTCTATAAACACCCCACTCTACCCTATCCCCTACACACTTTACACTATCTTTAACCCACTCTACCTTATCCCCACCCCACCTTACCCTATCTTTATACCCACTCTACTCTTTCTTTACCACACTCTAACTTATCCCCACCCACTCTACCCTATCGTTAACCCACTCTACCCTATCTTTAACCCACTCTACTCTATCCCTACCACACTCTAACTTATCCCCACCCCACTCTACCCTATCCCCACAATCAAGCAAATCCGGGTCAGAGGTCATATGTATTGCAGTCAGTCAACCAATTTAAAGTTTCCACACATTTGCTGATATATATTTTTTTTTTCCAGAATTTATTTTATTTTGCACCGTTTGACCGTCTACTAAAATAGTCAACTGTCCTTTGTCTACTAAAATAGTCAACTGTCCCTTGTCTACTATAATAGTCAACTGTCCCTTGTCTACTAAAATAGTCAACTGTCCCCTGTCTTTGTATTATTTGAATGTTGGGTAAAAATTATTAAATTGTATAAAGTGAGTAAATCTATTAATTTAAAAAAAATCATTATTTCACTTGAGATTAATTCAATAATTCGATCGATTTTGATCGTCGATCAGGATATAAATGTTTATAAAGGTATTGCTGTGATTAGTAGCGAAGGCCATTGTGTCTTTAATTATGTGTTGAAATTGTTATCTCACTTTGCTGGTTGGCACGAATTGTGTTTTAACTATAATCAGATTAGGATTTTCGTTGAGTTATTCGTTCTTGATCGGTAACCCAGCACAAAGTGATCGATAGTATTTTCAATAGCATACACAAGGCTCTCATAAGGTTGTACACAATCTCATTACGTCACGCAGAATCTCATTACGTCACGCATAATCTCATTACGTCACGCAGAATCGCATTACGTCACGCACACTCTCATTACGCCACGCACAATCATCTCATTACGTCACGCAGAATCTCATTAGGTCACGCACAATCTCATTATATGCCACGCACAATCTCATTACGTCACGCAGAATCTCATTACGTCATGCACAATCTCATTACGTCACGCAGAATCTCATTACGTCACGCATAATCTCATTACGTCACGCACACTCTCATATACGATCATTGGATGGTAAACAGTTGATAATGTATTTAAGTTTCGTAACGTGCCATGCAAGACCAATAGGAAATACCTAATGCTATACTATTACCACGTCCAGACCAATAGGAAATACCCAATGCTATACTATTACCACGTCCAGACAAATAGGAAATACCCAATGCTATACTATTACCACGTCCAGACCAATTGGAAATACCCAATTATATACTATTACCACGTCCAGACCAATAGGAAATACCCAATGCTATACTATTACCACGTCCAGACCAATAGGAAATACCCAATGCTATACTATTACCACGTCCAGACCAATAGGAAATACCCAATGCTATACTATTACCACGTCCAGACCAATAGGAAATACCCAATGATATACTATTACCACGTCCAGACCAATAGGAAATACCCAATGCTATACTATTACCACGTCCAGACCAATAGGAAATACCCAATGTTAAAATATTGCCACGTCCAGACCAATAGGAAATACCCAATGTTAAAATATTGTCACGTCCAGACCAATAGGAAATACCTAATGTTAAAATATTGTCACGTCCAGACCATTAGGAAATACCCAATGTTAAAATATTGCCACGTTCAGACCAATTTGAAATACCCAATGTTAAAATAATGTCACGTCCAGACCAAAAGGAAATACCCAATGTTAAAATATTGTCACGTTCAGACCAATAGGAAATACCCAATGTTATACTATTACCACGTTAACGCAAATAGCTAGAAAGTCGGTTCATTGTAATTCGCCATTCAAGTACCAAGCGAGAGTTCGTTAGTCTGCAAGAATCTTGACATCTCTGGTGTAAAATAAATGTTTAAATTGTTTCCCACCAATTAGGATCAAAATAATTGACTCGACGGAAATAGTTTAAGCATAATTCTGATTAAGGCTACACACCATAAATGGTCATTGATACACGCGCTTAGCATTGAATACTCTCCAAACAATAAATGTTTTTATATGCTACGACCTTGGGTACTTCCTGTCAGTCTATTATTGTGTTGGGCCCGTGAAAGACGGTAGTCGGTAGGTTTAGCGATTCCATTAGTACCAGAGTAACTCTTCAAGTTCATGATACGTTATGTCCCTTCTGAATGGTCTCCCTTCTTGATGTCAGTTTATGGTGAGTTAATGTGAGTTATCGCTCCGATTGTCAATAGCTGCTACTTTTTATGGTACTGCCGTGGAGTGTTTGAATGGCTTGGCGTCAGCCAACTGTTTGGGGCGCTAGTTAAGGGTTGTCTGTCGTAGGACTATAAATATTGGTCACGATTGGGGGAGGGGGGGACGACACAAGGGTTGTCTTAAGTAAACTCGTTAACAGAAGTTGCTGATCTTCTGACATAGTTCACATTCAATTCTTGCGGGAATATGATCACCGTGGGTGTTTTAGGTCATTGTGGTGATTTAGGAATGTGACCTTTGTGGTGTTTAGGTCATTGTGGTGTTTTAGGAATGAGACCGTTGTGGTGTTTTAAGAATGTGACCATTATAAGGGTTTTGGTAGTATTTGATAAGGACACACACTGTGGAGCATTTACTCTGATGCTTGACTGTTATCATGTCTGGGCAGAGAGCGTTCTGTATTTATGTCGTTATTTTTTTTTCGTGTTAAGAATTCTCTGTAACTGTGACATGGTCAATCCAATCAGTCCGGTCAATTCAATTCGTCTAGTCACTGCAATTCATCCGGTCAACTCGATTCTTCCGGTCAATTCAATCTTTCCGGTAAATTAAATTCGCCCGGTCACTGAAATTGACCCGGTCAATTCGATTCGTCCGGTCAATTCAAAGTTTCCGGTAAATTCAATTCGTCCGGTCAATTAGTTTGTGACCAAGCACTTCAAATAAAAGTACCGATGAAATACCTAGAAATATAAGAGGTTGTCTTGGAATAGATGCTCAGAGGGTTCAGATATCTGTTTATGTCCCTACAATATGGCAAGAAAAACATCGGAAAAACACTTGGCCTCATTTCGCCAGTCAAACAATGGAAACTAATCTGTATTATGAGTTTGTCTTTGCGGCTGCGAAGTGAATGTCAGACATAATGTCAGGCATAATGTCAGGCATAATATCAGGCATAATGTCAGGCATAATGTCAGGCATAATGTCAGGCATAATGTCAGGCATAATGTCAGCCATATGCGGTGGTTTTATCGTGTGTCAGATACAAACGGGCTGTTCAAAATATCCGTGAGACGCTATTAGTCTGTATTATAAGGCGTCATACACAATAAGGCTCTTAAAAATGTGTTATGCTGTGGTCATACATATTACGTCTGTATTACGGGGGTGTCGTATAAAATAGTGTGCCAGACACAACGTCATGCAATAAAAAAACATTGGATGCAACAAAGACAACAACGACATTCTGCTTTTATTGTATGTCATCCCAATGCCATCTGTCTGGTTTTATCATATTTTATGTCAATCCAATTCCATCTGGCTGGTTTAAAAAAAAAAATTAATTCCAATTCTATTTGACTGGATTTTATAACATTCCAATTCTATCTGGCTGGCACTGTGTCATTCCCATGCTATCTGTACCTAAGGCAAGTTATTCATCGATTAGGAATGTCACCCTCGCCGGCTAATCTGAGGTTTGGGAAATCCTCTAAATCTCACCGTTAAGCCTCTAGCCTCGGGGTGTCTTCATGACGTCACCTGCATGTGCAGACCTACTTGATCACACGGGTTGAATGTCTGTCGGTCTGCAAGTGCAAATAATGGGCTAAAAATGTAATGCCCGTGTTACTCTTAATGAGGTTGTGTGTCAGTCCATGTGTGTGTGTGTGTGTGTGTGTGTGTGCTCGTGTCAGTGTGTTCTTGTATTTCGTCATGCGTATGTCATTGTGTGTGTGCCCGAGTGCCCGTCCGAGTATGTCTGTGTTTATGTACACCACTAAGGCTGTAACAAAGTACAGTGTCATGGTTTCATTTAATTCCTCCTTCCATAGACAATTTACCATAAAAACTGGTCTTTACGATAACACCTCCTTACCGTCGCCCCCATCTTACTCCCTCCTGCAAATCCTGTGGCCCAAACCCAATCTTATCCCGAACCTCACTCCCCACACATATTCACTACCCCACATTAATTCTATACCTACTCTCTTGATATCCATTAAAATACCCCATCACCTCCGTGGCTGACATCTCCAGATGTCATCAACAACGATGATAACCTGTGTAGCTTCACCCGCCTTCCCTCCAACCAATCGAGCAAGTTTCCCCCCTCTCCAGGTTTCCTAATGGCCTGCATTCAATGAAGCCAGACAATTATGCTTCTAAACTTGACCCCGTGACCTCCAGCCATCCAAAATATCCACGCCGCCCCCCCTCCTCTTAAATTACCAGTCAGTCTTCCCCTGAGTCTCGTCACGTTCAAAGAGAACCGTAGACTTACCATGCTTGACTGAGACAGTGTCAAGTAGATAGATCACGCATGATAATCTCCGTGTCACCCGATGATAATGTCGTCTTATCGTGATAAGCGTCAGCTCGGAGTGTCTACCTTCCAACTTTTGTTTCTCTGTGTCGTGCTTGAAACAATTCTTGGTAACACAAAAACAACGACACTGTTATGTTATCCACTTTCAGCTCAGTACAGTTATAGTGGACTCTTTTAGGAAAACGAACATCCCTTTCTGTGTAACAAACACTGTTATGCTAGCTTGGGAGCAGTGACAATGTTACACTACTTTGGGGTCACAGACACTGTCATGCTATTTTAACGTCACAAAGACTGTTATGCTCCTTTCGGGTCACAAACACTGGTTTGCTATTTTATGGTCATAAACACTTTATGCTATTTTAAGGTCACAAACACTGTTATTCTATTGTATGGTCACAAACAGTTATGCTACTTTGGGGTCACAAACACTGTTATGCTGATGAGATATGTTGACAAAGATAAAGTTATGCTTAATGTACACAATTTAGGTAAATAATGTGCAACTGTTTTAATAGCCTGCTTTCTAGATGACAAAATACCCGACTTTAAAAATCAATCTCATTACCCCATCAACACTTGCCAAACTTAATACCAAACTTCTATAACCATCCGCACTTGTGCTAACGGTATTTCCAAACATTTTTACCACCACCAACGTTATTTTTTTTCTCTGCCAAAACTGTATTCCTTGCATAAATTTTATTACTAAACAAGGTTCAGTTACCACGCCAACTTCCAATCCTACTGAAGGGCCAACTCATCGTCTGTGGCAGCGGTTCTCAACCTGTGGGTCGCGACCCCCACGGGGGTAGCGCGATCCTTTCCCAGGGGTCGCCTAAGACCATCCGAAAACACATATACTTTACAGTTATAGAGTAGAAACAAAAATATTTTTATGGCTGGGGGTCGCCACAACATGAGGGACTGTATTATAGGGTCGCGGCATTAGGAAGGTTGAGAACCACTGGTCTATGGATACAAAATTTTGGGACAATTATAAAGCTACAAAATTACATCGCTAAACAGTGGCGACGACCAACTCATAAATCAACAAAATCCTATTTAACGTGCCATGAAGGTTGTGTCTCTCATGACAACATGTTACGGAAATGGACAATATTCACGTGACTATTTCTAATGGACATTAAACAAATCATCCATTCAATGAGAAAACATTCCCCATACAATACATCCCACGATAAAACAGAAGGTCACCAGCCGATCTGTGCTGGGCGTCACAACCCTTACAATACGTCCCACGATAAAACAGAAGGTCACCAGCCGATCTGTGCTGGGCGTCACAACTGCGGGCTAACTTGTCGCCATTTCTATGACAGCTTCACCTGCAACGTCTCACAGTTTCCAGATACGACGGAATGTTATTTAAGACTGCCGCATTCGCGAAACCTGGTTTGGGGGGGGGGGGGGGGGGTCGGAGTGGGGCTGGGGGTCGGAATGGGGTTGGGTGATGCATAAAGATTGACAGACAGCGGGCAGGTGATCTGAGAATAAATTGACTTTTTACCACATGCCATGCTCTTTCTTTTTTGTATACACATCCCATAACTAAGCACTGGGCACTGATCACATACGTCCGTAGAAGAACGTGTTCTTTCTTCACAGATATACTGCTCTAAGTGACGCATGGTCAATAAGTTAGGTGTTCCTAAATACACGCTGGTAGGTCAGAGATCAAAGTCTGACCATGAAAAATCACACACAAAAAAAGAAAAACAAATAAGCCACACAACAAAACAACTAACTAGCACAACACAGTCTTGCTACATCTTCATGGTGTCCTCGGAGAATGACTTTTTACTTCAGTAGTCCAATAATCTCTGGTTACCTCTAACATAGTCAAATACTTATCTGAAGAACACCTGCACCATTGTATTTCTCCCTGACAAAAAGTATCAATTACATTTTGTTGAACGTAGACTGCGAATTTGGTTTGGGATTTGTTTTTTTTTTTTAGGGGGGGGGGAGAGACACGTTTTTCCCATCTCATTTCCTCAATGTCGATAGGCATTAAATTTTAGTTGAGTACTTTGCATCAACTTTTAGTTGAGTACTTTGCATTACATTTTAGTTGAGTACTTTGCATCAACTTTTAGTTGAGTACTTTGCATTGAATTTTAGTTGAGTACTTTGCATTACATTTCTACAAGTTAATAGAACACGTGTCGTTAAGTATTAACGTCCAAAATATATTCACCATTTGAAACGTGTTACATAGGTTAGAGATTTTCTGTAGTATCCCAAATATTTTCACAAAAACAACAACCGTGTTAGAGGCTTTTAGCGGCTATCTGGGATGACGTCATGCCGTGTGGTATTAACGTCCAAAATATATCCACCAATTGAAACTTTTTATATAGGTTAGAGATTTTCTGTAGTATTCTAAATATTTTCACTAAACCAATCGTGTTAGAGGCTTTCAGCGGCTATCTGTGTTGACGTCATGCCCATGAAGTCCTGGATAAAGGTGCAGGGAGACATGCCCACAAGAATGTCGTGTGAAAACTCGACATTTCACCACTTTATTCAACAACCGATCGCTTGATTAGACAGATAAAGAAATTTTTCCCTATTGATAACAGTGTTTGGGGCCATTTACTTCAGTGCCTCTAAAATAGTAATCGGTAGTACCCCAACCACTGGTTTAAACAAGCACCCTTGCCACTGGTATACACAAGTACAACACATACTTTACTGAACTGTGTACAATAAATAACATATTTTTATTGTCTGGTATCCTTTAGCTTAAGATATATATATATATAAAATATTAGTATTCTGCCCGCATTTTGAAGCCGTTATTTAAATGTATGCTCGTATGTTTGCTCTTATGTTTGCTACACTGACTGCCAACTTTAAAGTTACAATTTGACTAAGCATTAACAATAATTAAACAAATAAAATTTGCTAGCAATAAAACGAGAACTAAAAAATATCACAAACTTCGTGTGTGGTGATCAGCGGTGACATTTTTTAGAAGCACTGAAATTGGAGAGTGGTGGAAAAATCCTATAACGTGTCATGGTAAGGCGTGTAGGAGCCGGATATGAGACCAGCTACCACAAAGGACGTTCTTATCCCCAGGTTGACTGGATCTAGGGGGCTGTTGATAAAACATGGGCTTATGTGCTGGGCGATGACATTATATATTATATCCAGTTGGTGGCGAGATGAATTTGCACATATGAAAGTATGCGTTACATCCAGTTATGAACGAACAGATATTGGTCACATACATCACAACTGAACAGTCTACCTCTCTCTATCTGCCAATCTCTCTTTGCTTGTCTATCTGCCTCTCCTTATCTGTCTCTCTCCCTATCTGCCTATCTCTTTGCCTCTCTATCTACCTCTCCTGATCTGTCTCTCTCTATCTGCCTATCTCTCTTTGCCTCTCTATCTACCTCTCCTGATCTGTTTCTCTCTATCTGCCTATCTCTCTAGTGTTTCTTTAACAAATCGTGCATCTCACAAATCACGTATGTCAGGTCAGTTCAGTATTTGTGTCACATGCGCGAGTAACCAGTGTCAAACTGACATAATATGAAACTATCTGGACCGGTTGTGTCAATGTGGCTCTGGGCGCATCATCTTACACTTCTTCACCATAACTTTTACACAGGGACAGTTAGACAGTGTGAGGTCACTTGTTTCATAACTTTATGCCCGTCTATAAGACCACATATGTTTAAACCTAATTTATACAAGTATAAAAAAAATCAGACCGTGAATATTATTATTATTATTAGTTGTCTTATATAGCGCGGTACCCCAGCCTAGTGCTGGGCTCACAGCGCTGTACATAAAAATATAAAGGCAGGCGAGCTTTGTAAAATATTGCAGAGCAGTTTTTAGGGCGCATATTAATTTATAGCTGAGATTTTTATTAGGAACTAATCTTTCGGATTAATTTTTTGGCGGAAAGTGGGAGAAGGCGGGAACATAATTTGGTTTTATTTCAGAGAGACAATATGGACTCTAAATATAAGACAGGTGTGTATTTAAATATAAGACAGATGTGTATTTAAATATGAGACAGTGGGTACTCTAAATATGAGACATTGTGGACTCAAATCTCCCTTTATAACCAATAGTCTGCTAGTCTGCTGCTAGTACAATGTACGAAAGTTCACTCGGATATATATTAATTATTTCCGTTTCGAGCAATATGTAATCAGACAGTGTAGCCGTGTACCAACGGGCCAAGGGGACTTGATCATTATGTACCAGCCTCAATGATAATGCTTCATAACTGTGATTACTACCCCCGGGCTTCTTATTTCCACAGCGACCTTTACGACACGACAAATATCTGCGACCGCTCTCAAAGAATTCCAAACCTAGATTTACCTGCGGACCTCATTCAAGTTATTGGATGGCATTTTTTCAAAATCTATGGCCTGGAGACATGAAGCTTAGCTCTGGTTTGGGGGGGGGGGGGGGGGTGTGCTGAGGTCGAGAGACCGGTGGGTTTATTATGCCATGAATGGCACACACAGCTCATAAGGTGGGGTTGTCGGGTGCAGGTTGTTTTTGTCCGGGGTACGAATGGAAAAAAAATTCAATAAATCGGAAGATATTGTCTGGCGCGTTGCCGTGCTGAGTCTTGGTGCTAGTAGAGCCGTCCTCGCTATTCGCACGGCTCTGCCGGTTGTTAACAATAAAACCATCGGCGGGTCTTGAAATTTACGACCTTAAATTTACTGACTCTCAGGCCTGAGATTATTGGCACATTAGTTTATGTAGTCACTAGAAGTCTGGGTAGTTATTGAGATTATTTAGTACATATAGTCGCAAGGCACTCTAGGTACTTAGTCAAAGTAATGTGTTTATGTAGTCACTAGAAGTCTGGGTAGTTATTGAGATTATTTAGTACATATAGTCGCAAGGCACTCTAGGTACTTAGTCAAAGTAATGTGTTTATGTAGTCACTAGAAGTCTGGGTAGTTATTGAGATTATTTAGTACATATAGTCGCAAGGCACTCTAGGTACTTAGTCAAAGTAATGTGTTTATGTAGTCACTAGAAGTCTGGGTAGTTATTGAGATTATTTAGTACATATAGTCGCAAGGCACTCTAGGTACTTAGTCAAAGTAATGTGTTTATGTAGTCACTAGAAGTCTGGGTAGTTATTGAGATTATTTAGTACATATAGTCGCAAGGCACTCTAGGTACTTAGTCAAAGTAATGTGTTTATGTAGTCACTAGAAGTCTGGGTAGTTATTGAGATTATTTAGTACATATAGTCGCAAGGCACTCTAGGTACTTAGTCAAAGTAATGTGTTTATGTAGTCACTAGAAGTCTGGGTAGTTATTGAGATTATTTAGTACAATAGTCACAAGGCACTCTAGGTACTTAGACAAAGTAATGTGTTTATGTAGTCACTAGAAGTCTTGGTAGTTATTCAAAGTATTTAGTACAATAGTCACAAGGCACTCTAGGTACTTAGTCAAAGTAGTTATTTTATATAGTCACTAGACACGCTAGGTATTTAGTCAAAGTAGATAGTTTATGTAGTCACTAGATATTCTAGGTACTTAGTCAAAACATTTAGTGTATTAAGTCATTATGCACTCCAAGTACCGTAGGTAATTATTCAAAGTAATACGTATATTTAATCAGAAGACTACGAGTATTCAGTCAAAGTAATTAGTTTATGTAGTCAATCTAGACACTTTGTCAAAGTATCCGTTTATAGAGGCTTATGCTCAATTTATGAACGATGTCTATGTATTTGTTTTAGTACTAGGTCTAGGTATCTTTTTGAATACTGTGTCTATGTAGGTATTTATTTTAGTAGGAGAGAGCGGGTTGGGTTATCAATCCTTTTTTACATTTTTGCCCGCCATTCATTGAATTTTGAATGAACCAAAGGAAATGTCTACTCACTCGTGATTGATTCTTGTACGATTGATACGTTACGGGTTGGAATAAGCTGTAGGATAACAATGTTGAAATAACCCATAGGATACCACTTTTGTGATAAGCTATATATGATAAGAGTGTTGAGATAAGCGATATAGGATACCAATGTTGAGATAAGATATATATGTTTCCCAAAAAAATGTCTCCAGTGTGTGAAATACACACCCCATTCTAACTTATTCACTGCTTCTGGGAATTTTTTCATAAGGGATTTGGTCCCGATACATTCTTAATCCTTTATTTGCGTATACGTGAGATAATTGTGATGTTGTTGTTCCATCCTTTGAAGTCCTAGTGATTGACACTGAATAATGGAACTAGACACCAAAATTGGCAATGAGTTGCAATATCTGACCCATGATTTAAAACTAAAGAACCTATTACAGCTTGATTAAGAATTCCACATCGACATCTCTGCATTTGACACAAGCACGACAAAGTATGAGACAAGTATGACACAATTTAACACTCGTATGATTTGATACTTAAGAGTGGGACCAAAGCCCTCGCGTGACCTTTGGTGTCCCCTTCCCGCCAAATTTAAATTGTGTGGGCCCCCCCCCCCTTTTTGCGTTCAAAATTGATCATTGATGGTTGAATAGTTTATCTTCATCACAACATTTGGCCACATAAATATCCGAGCCCCCCCCCCTCCCCCTGAGTCGCATGGGTTGCAGACCCCCACGCGACGGCCCTGGTTAACACAGATCGTGGATAAGGACCTTACACAAAGCCGAAAGCATCCCATTGGTTTTTTCATATTGTCAAAATTAGTTTAAAGCGCATACCACCATGTCTTAAAATTATTCGAAAGCGTACCCTCCAACCGTTAGTTCTATGTAATCCGATTATAACGACCTTACCCCATAGGGAGAAGGGCGTGTTGTGTCCCCCAGGCGGAATTCAGTGTGCCATGTTATATAATACATGAAACTGTCCTGCCATCATGTCTTAACCAGGCCGTGACACACTTTGGTAACTTGCCGTATGGGGAAACTGTGACAGGAAACATGCGGCCGTTTGTCTAGTGATGTACAAATAACAAAAACAGGTACCAAAACGTAATACTAATTAAAAGAAAGAAAAATTGGGTCTGGTCACCTACCGCAACTCGGTGTTGATCGTAGAATATATTCTAAATCTAATTACAGATACTTACTAACAATTAACAGGCAAAGAGTTCTTCAATTAGGGGATTTAATCACATAACACACCACAGAACACAATACAGAACACACAACAAGACACACCATTCAGGTAGTGAATGGAGCACGCATTGATTTAGGGCAATGTGATGAATGTCAAAAGTCACAAAATGGATACTTATTGTGAAACAGCACCAAACTTCTTCTAAGTTTTAGAATTCAAAAAAACTCTAATCTGGTTTATTGTTGGACTGCCAAAAAATGATATGGTTCGCCAGTTGAGTTGCTATTTAATCGTGTGGTATTGGAAAGTCCCTCTCTGCCAGAGGTTTTGTACAATGGAGGTCCCACAACTTCTTCCCAGTTTGTAAATTTCTTTCAGTTCAGCTTGTTCACACAATATGTGCGGCACGGTGTTCGGAGCTGGAGCTATGGACCCGGTGCATTCAAGCGTGGGGGGCGGGGCCCTATAACGGTGGAGGGCCTCACGCACTCTATGTTTATAGACCTGCGCTGAATAAACGGAAGCGGCTTGCAAAGGGCACTCCTTTATAACGTGTGCTCTCACAAAATTCTGAAATATCATGTGCTCCCTACAGCATTCTGAAATATAATTTTCTCTCACAACATTCTGTAATGCCATGTGCTCTCATGACATTCATAAACATCATGTGCTCCCTACAGCATTCGGAAATGTCATATGCTCTCACAGAATTCTGAAATGCCATGTGCTCCCTACAGCATTCTTAAATGTTATATGCTAGCATAACATTCTGAAATATCATGTGCCCTCACGGCATTCTGAAATGTCTGTACCGTCGACAGCAGTGCTGTCCGACCCGTGGCCAGAGCTTTTAAAAAGTATATGTTCTGTGTAAAAAAATAGAAATTAACAGGGTGAAAATATTTTTAAACGTCCTTCCATGATTCAGTATTTTTGGGAAATCACATTCATTGATTCAGTATTGTTGGGAAATCACATTCATTGATTCAGTATTGTTGGGAAATCACATTCATTGATTCAGTATTGTTGGGAAATCACATTCATTGATTCAGTATTGTTGGGAAATCACATTCATTGATTCAGTATTGTTGGGAAATCACATTCATTGATTCAGTATTGTTGGGAAATCACATTCATTGATTCAGTATTGTTGGGAAATCACATTCATTGATTCAGTATTGTTGGGAAATCACATTCATTGATTCAGTATTGTTGGGAAATCACATTCATTGATTCAGTATTGTTGGGAAATCACATTCATTGATTCAGTACTTTTGGGAAATCACATTCATTGATTCAGAATTGTTGGGAAATCACATTCATTGATTCAGTACTGTTGGGAAATCGCGTGAGAGCACAGGAGAAGTTGTAACAAGGAAAAGTGGGAGGTCAAAGAAGCTAAGGAGTGGGATGACCTGATAGGTAGCAGTAATTTATGTGAAGCACATCAGCAGAGCAACCATTCGGGAACGTGGAGGTGACGTGAAATCAGATACTACCATCTGCTTCTTTCTGTTGCTTGTACAGGGGGGAAGTGTGGAGAGTATCGGGTGTATGCACCAACGGCGGTGGGAAATGATTAATTGGGAAAACATAAGTAACTTGATGTGTTGATATTTGGTCATCGTAAAATCGCCAATGCCAAAGTTAGATGAAGTAGATAGGTGAGCACCGTGAGTCAACGACTGCGCTTTGTAGGATGACAGTAATGTGACAGGCAAGTCTTCAGGTCAGGTAATCGAGATGGGGACTGGGGGTGCTGAAGGTGTCACGGATAACTACAGTGGCTAGCAGAAAACATTTCTGGTACCATGTTATTGTGCTGAAGGTGTCACAAATAACGACGGTGGCTAGCAGGAAACATTTCTGGTACCATGTTATTTAGACATGTGGTGGAGAGTTTCTGTCAAACCTGTATTGTTCTGACTTTGGGGACAAATACCTGGTATTCATATATAAGGAAAATTGCAAGTGCAATTCAAAGCAAAATATCTCATGAAATCAGTGCTACGGCTTTTATTCACTCTATTTATAATCTTGTTTAGCCGATAATTTTATTGGGAATATTTTTTATGTGTAGGGTAAGATAATCTATTCTGAATGACTTAATGTCAATAGTTTTCTAAAAAAAAAGTTTTAAACAGAAATTGCAGACGAGAGAAAAAAAAAGGTTGGACAGCTTTCACCCTTAGCCACTCATTCACCCATAGCCTGCTATTCACCCATAGCCACCCATTCACCCATAGTTACCCATTCACCCATTACCACTCATTCACCCATAGCCTCGCATTCACCCATAGCCTCTCATTCACCAATAGCCTCTCATTCACCAATAGCCTCTCATTCACCCATAGCCTCCCATTCACCCATAGCCACTCATTCACCCATAGCCACTAATTCACCCATAGCCACTCATTCACCCATAGCCTCCCATTCACCCATAGCCACTCATTCACCCATAGCCTCCCATTCACCCATAGCCACTCATTCACCCATAGCCTCCCATTCACCCATAGCCTCCCATTCACCCATAGTCTCCCATTCACCCATATCCTCCCATTCACCCATAGCCTCCCATTCACCCATAGCCACCCATTCACCCATTGCCACTCATTCACCCATTGACACTCATTCACCCATTGACACTCATTCACTTATAGCCTCCCATTCACCCATAGCCTCCCATTCACCATAGCCTCCCATTCACCCATAGCCTCCAATTCACCCATAGCCTCCCATTCACCCATAGCCTCCCATTCACCCATAGCCTCCCATTCACCCATAGCATCCCATTCACCCATAGTCTCCCATTCATCCATAGCCTCCCATTCACCCATAGCCTCCCATTCACCCATAGCCTCCCATTCACCCATAGCCTCCTATTCACCCATAGCCTCCCATTCACCCATAGCCTCCGATTCACCCAGAGCCTCCCATTCACCCATCGCCTCCCATTCACCCATAGCCTCCCATTCACCCATAGCCTCCCATTCACCCATAGCCACCCATTCACCCATAGCCACCAATTCACCTGTAGCCTCCCATTCACCCATCGCCTCCCATTCACCCATAGCCCCCCATTCACCCATAGCCTCCCATTCACCCATACCCTCCCATTCACCCATCGCCTCCCATTCACCCATAGCCTCCCATTCACCCATAGCCTCCCATTCACCCATATCCTCCCATTCACCCATCGCCTCCCATTCACCCATAGCCTCCCATTCACCCATCGCCTCCCATTCACCCATAGCCTCCCATTCACCCATATCCTCCCATTCACCCATCGCCTCCCATTCACCCATAGCCTCCCATTCACCCATAGCCACCCATTCACCCATAGCCTCCCATTCACCCATAGCCTCCCATTCACCCATATCCTCCCATTCACCCATAGCCTCCCACTCACCCATAGCCTTCCACTCACCCATAGCCTCCCATTCACCCATAGCCTCCTATTCACCCATAGCCTCCCATTCACCCATAGCCTCCCACTCACCCATAGCCTCCCATTCACCCATAGCCTCCCACTCACCCATATCCTCCCATTCACCCATAGCCTCCCACTAACCCATAGCCTCCCATTCACCCATCGCCTCCCATTCACCCATCGCCTCCCATTCACCCATAGCCTCCCATTCACCCATAGCCTCCCATTCACCCATAGTCTCCCATTCACCCATCGCCTCCGATTACCCTCCCTCACCGCCTCTTGTCACTAATGAATATAAAGTATATTATTTACCCTCCACCACAATCATCTCTTACAATTTATTTTTCTACCAAAAGGTGAACTGAGAATTTCCTTGCGATTCTGTCAAGTCAATAAAAAATTATCCGAATAAATCATGAAAGGGAGAGCACCGAATGAACAAAAAACATCGGTGGGTCTGGTCGTCTGCTCTATTGACGTTTGGATATTTGACAGTTTCCTATTTCTCGCTGCTCTTCTGTGTTAGAGTTGAGAATGTGAGACGGGCTAAGAATAACTGCTAACGTTTGCTATTTGATTTACGTCGTCTGCGCTATTGACATCAAGAGGCTCTGAGGCGATGGTCCCCCTATTTGTGACAATGAGATCAGAAAGGTCTGGGTCAATAGTTCTCACTTATATGATTGTAGCTTCATAAATTTCTGAGAATAGACCACCATAATTTATACTATACTCACAGATTAGCAGAATTCTGAATCAGTTGTTCCTCCAATTAGTTTTGTTCGTCAGTATCATGAGATTTATCATTAAAAAAAATGTTTTGGGGCATAATTTGTAACAGACGAAGAAAAAAAAAAAGAATTAACCCAAGTAATAATAAGGCACGTCAGTCAAATTTACCCCAATCTCCTAACTCTAGAATTCTAGAACCTCTGATTTATCCGCCCGTCTCTAGTCCCTACTGCATTCGACGACGACTCATCAACGGGAAGATTAAAAACCTATTTTTATAGATTATATTAAATCATTTAACACCAACACCTCTGTTACTCTCGTATGAATATTGTTTGGCAAAGTTTGAACTCAATTATTCCTCAGGTGTCTTGGCCAAACTGTCGATCTGTTTAAAACGAACTATTTGAAAACTATTTTTGTTTTCTTCTTCTTCATTCGAATGATTTACTTTAAAACAAATAGATCTAATTTAAGTTGAACAAAATATCAATCATACAGCCAAGACTATTAATAGCAGTGACACCATTTTTAAAGTAGCACGCCATTGGTCAGTGAACTGAACTGCTCGCCAAGTTTCGTGACCTTGTGGTGAGCTGCCTTAATACACTTTGGCCTCTTCCCTCTCCTTGAATGTCTCGTGTCTGGTCATCCACTGACCTTCACGGTAATCCGTTCGGCCTGAAGTGAAACAATGGCCGCGGTTCCATGGTAAAATAGGACGGGGACAAAGCTGTGATCAGGTTGTTTGGACGGTGTTATTGTTATGTCGTCTTTCTTTTAGATACAGAATCAGTTTGACGTGTGTCCCCGGATGTGCCGTTAAGTCAGGTTTTTTTGTGTGTAAGTTTTACTAGTAACATATTTTTTGGTGGTTTTACTAGTAACATAATATTCTTTGTACTTCTGTGATTCATTGGACTTGTGTGTTTGTGATGTTAAGGACGATTTCAAAATGTGTTTTATTCAAAGATGTTGCGGCAAATAACGGATGCGGGCCGTAACCCAGAGAGTACTGGGAAGAAATTTAATTTCCAGCGTTATGTAAAAATATAAAGTGCAGTCATGGATGTTTGGGGAAATTTAACTCTAGATAACTATGCGATTTCAATATACCTTAATTTTAAAAAAAAACAAGCAAACAAAAAAAAAACCAACAAATCTGATCAAATAAATAATGCAATGGAATTTTACGGGTCGTGACTATACTATACTCTACTTGCAAAGTTATCATATAACTCTAACTCACTCGTTCCTTTACATACACTTACTTCGCGTTTCACACGTGTTATAGTTGCTTCTAACACGCAAGTATGTATTAACTTCATAAAACGTTCTGCATCGGCTATGTTGCTATGTTAAGTCTTGTTAATTTCTGCATCGGCTATGTTGCTATGTTAAGTCTTGTTAATTTCTGCATCGGCTATGTTGCAATGTTAAGTCTTGTTAAGTTCTGCATCGGCTATGTTGCAATGTTAAGTCTTGTTAAGTTCTGCATCGGCTATGTTGCTATGTTAAGTCTTGTTAATTTCTGCATCGGCTATGTTGCTATGTTAAGCCTTGTTAATTTCTGCATCGGCTATGTTGCTATGTTAAGTCTTGTTAAGTTCTGCATTGGCTATGTTGCTATGTTAAGCCTTGTTAAGATCTGCATCGGCTATGTTGCTATGTTAAGTCTTGTTAATTTCTGCATCGGCTATGTTGCTATGTTAAGTCTTGTTAAGTTCTGCATCGGCTATGTTGCTATGTTAAGCCTTGTTAATTTCTGCATCGGCTATGTTGCTATGTTAAGTCTTGTTAAGTTCTGCATCGGCTATGTTGCTATGTTAAGTCTTGTTAAGTTCTGCATCGGCTATGTTGCTATGTTAAGTCTTGTGATCAAACAACTTTTGGTAAATATATATATGGTATCTGCCGGACACAATATTTAACATTGCGGGCCGCATGCCCCCTTCTTAAAAGATTGGGTTCGGCCACCTAAGGGCCTGGGGTCACCCTGCTTAAGCCTGTGCCCCCTCCTAAAAGCAGGGCAACCTTCACATAAATGCCCGCACGCCTCCCTTAAAGCCCGGGGGTTCCCCAATATAAAACCCTGGGGTCCTCCACTGCAGTATATTCTGGAATCAGTTACCTTACCAGAGCTTATGAACTTACGACAGAAGTTATTCTGGCGGTGGAACAAGTGGCCGTCCAGCCTGGTAATATGGCATACGTTCTTCTGGTGCTGGAACAAGTGGCCGTCCATCCTGGTAATATGGCATACGTTCTTCTGGTGCTGGAACAAGTGGCCGTCCAGCCTGGTAATATGGCATACGTTCTTCTGGTGCTGGAACAAGTGGCCGTCCATCCTGGTAATATGACAGAAGTTCTTCTGGTGCTGGAACAAGTGGCCGGCCAGCCTGGTAACTGTGCTTATGAACTTATGACAGAAGTTCTTCTGGTGCTGGAACAAGTGACCGTCCAGCCTGGTAAATGGTTGGGTTCCATCGACTGATAAGGACCCTGTTGATATTTTATTATCATAAATTATACCAGCCTACGTCGCACCAGGAGTCGCAGAGACCATATAATCCACTTGTGCTGTGAAGTTACGCCATAAAACACACGCTCGAGGGTCCTGCGTTTGTGTAAATGTTATCGTTCAGCCATTAGTGTTGGGATCAAGTGCATTATGATCGGCCGTACATTACATTTTATCTCTCTTTCACTCTCGGGTTTGTCTGCCGCGTGCTGAAATCAATAAATAGAATCGTTAAATCAGATTGTACTTTTTTTTCTTGAAATGTTTGATCAATGATAAACGTTTATTATGGCTATAATTTCTAAGACGTTCTAATTTTATGGCTTATCATGTATGGTGTATTTGACGATAATTATAGCTTATCCACCCTCTCTCTTTCTCTCCCTCCCTTCCTCCATTTCTCTCTCTTCCTCCCTCCATCTCTTTTTCTCTCTCTTTCTCACTGCCCTCATTTCTCTCTCTTTCTCTCTCTCCCCCTCAACTCTTACCTCACTTCCCTTCCTCCCCTCCTCCACCTTTCTTTCTCCTCTCTCCCTCTCCTTCCCTATCTATCTCCCGCCCACCCTCTCTTTCTCTCTCTCCCTCCCTCCATCTCTTTCTCCCTCCCTCCTTTCTCCCCTCCCCTCTTCCATCCCCTCTTCCTTCCACTCCTCCATCCCCTCCTACCCCTCTCTCTCCCTCCCTCTCTCCCCTTCCCTCTCCCTCCTTCCCTCCACTCCTCCTTCCCTCTCTCTCCTTCCCTCTCCCCCTCCCTCTACCTCTCCCCCTCTCTCTCCCGCTTTCACTCTGTGCACTTCATGTAACGAGGAACATTTGTCTTTATTTAAAATATTTAAGCCATTAAATGACGTGACTCATGTGTACGTTTATGTTTATATAAAGTACACGGCCACAAAAGTGCTAATCTGACAAGCGTACATATTAAAGTACTTTCAAAGTACAGCTCAAACCTGGAACCGTAGTACCGTAGTCTCCAGGCTCAAATACAGATGATAACTAAAACAAAAAGAAAGCCGTATGAAATTACTCGAGGACATACTTTGTCAAGGCCTCGTGTTGTAACTGTCAGAACGAGCTGAGAATATTATTTTGCATCATGAGCAGTCAGCTTCACCGTGACTTCATTTAGCAGTGTGTTCGAATGGAGAAGTTCAGATTTCGTAAGAAGGACGAGGTGCTGGTCGAGGAGGACAGGATGATGCCGCAGCAACGGAGTTACCTCGCCGGACATCTGCAGCAGCAGCAGCCGCAGCACAGTTACGCCGCGGGGCATCTGCAGCCACGGTACCAGCTGGACGACGCCATGAGGAGCAAACAGCACACCAACTGGAGCGGCGTTCTACAGGATTTATTTGGTTGTGGTAAGCATGTCTTTGTTACCCGAGGGACTTTTGAGTGTGTTTGAGTGGGGGAGGGGGGTGTAAAGTAATGTTAGAAATAAGGTACATGATTGTCTTCACATATGGGAAAATAATGGCCAAAGGTCGATAATGGTCAAAGGTAGATAATGGCTAAAGGTAGATAGCTGCCAAAGGTAGAATAATCGTCATAGGTAGATAATGGGCAAAGGTAGAATAATTGTCAAGGGTAGATAATGGTCAAAGGTAGATAATGATCAAAGGTAGATAATGGTCAAAGGTAGATAATGGTCAAATGTAGATAATGGTCAAAGGTAGATAATGGTCAAAGGTAGATAATGGTCAAAGGTAGATAAATGGTAAAAGGTAGATAATGGTCAAAGGTTGATAATGGTCAAAGGTAGAATAATGGTCAAAGGTAGAAAATGGCCAAAGGTAGATAATGGTCAAAGAGAGAAATTGTTAACTAATTACCCGGCACCAACAATCACTTCAGCCAAAAAATCTCTTCCTACTTGTTATATGTATTTCTAACAATTTCCAACAATCTGGTTTATATTACTACTCTTTATATTTATGACCAAGCAACCTCCACCTTAAAATACTTTTGTTCTATTATATTTATTGTCTCGACCTATTACAACTATGCGAGAAACCTGCCATCTGATCACAGGTATAGTTGTTCTATCATTTAAGTACAGACGATGAAAACATGCCAACTACTGCAAACTAGGGGCTATACGAGATTATGTGTTACATGAAGGAGAAAACGCCAGTTCTATACATGGTGCTTACGGTGCGTTCAACACAAGCGCTCAGATGATGCACATCAAAGAGTTGACATGTTGCAATTCTGGCGTAATACATGGTCACTTGTTTTCGTAACTGTGCGTTACAAAAAAAAAAGAAAAAAAGAAAGGGAAGGAACGATGCGCACCTAAGTGTGAAAAGACAATTTGGTTTGAGGCTACAAACAAAGTTCTTACTGGACGACTGAATCGAGGTGGAAACGTTTTTTGAGCCGATTCCAGTCACAAATTTGTATGTTAATAACATGACTTCAAGCGTGTATTCCCATTACGTGACTTCATACTTGTCTGTCCATCATGGGACTCTAAACTTGTATATCCATGACCCGACTCCATACTTGTATGTCCTTGACGTAATTTCAGACTTTTTTGTATGTCCATTGCGTGACTGCAAATTTGTATTCCATGATACGACTCCAAATGTGTATGTCCATGAAGTGACTTCAGACTTGTGTGTCCATGACGTGACTCAAAACTTGTATGTCCGTGACGTGACTCTAAATTGTGTGTCCATGACGTGACTCTAAATTGTGTGTCCATGACGTGACTCTAAATTGTGTTTCCACGACGTGACTCTAAATTCTATGTTCACGACGTGACTCTAAATTGTGTGTCTATGACGTGACTCTAAATTGTGTGTCCACGACGTGCCTCTATATTGTGTGTCCACGACGTGACTCTAAATTGTGTGTCCATGACGTGACTCTAAATTGTGTGTCCATGACGTGCCTCTATATTGTGTGTCCACGACGTGACTCTAAATTGTGTGTCCATGACGTGACTCTAAATTGTGTGTCCATGACGTGACTCTTAATTGTATGTCCGTGTCGTGACTCTAAATTGTGTGTCCATGACGTGACTGTAAATTGTGTGTCCATGACATGCCACTAAACCTGTGTGTCCATGACGTGACTCCAAACTTGTGTGTTCATGAATTAACTCCAACTTGTGCATCCATAACGTGACTCCAAACTTGTATAATCATGACGTAACTGTAAACATGTGTGTCCACGACGTGACTCCAAACTTGTATCCACGACGTGACTCCATGCTTGTGTCCATGACGTGACTCCATGCTTGTGTCCACGACGTGACTCCATGCTTGTATATTCATGATCAGAATCGATCAAGACAAGTCTTTGTGGACTGCACATTTTTTATTTTTTTTTTAAAAATTGTTGTATTATTTAGTTTCCTACTAAAAAAAGCACATTTCCGATTCTGAAAATCCAGCTTATCAGGTGTATACTTTGTTTAGTGCACCCAAGTATAACATCCCGGCTCATTAGGGATTAGGCAATCTCATATACGACATTCTCACACATCCAAACAAAACCATCTTTACGGCCGGACTGTACACGAGATGTGGCCTTGTTGATGGGGGCAAACATAGCGTCAGTAGCTGACAAGATAATCTCGGCCCGCCGGGACACGGTCAATATAGGGATTAGGAAAATATGAAATATCAACAAAAATGAAAACAAACAAATCTTACTTAAACAAGTGTATGGATATTTTATTTGACATGGAGGAAATAAAATAGTTTCCACATCCTATGTGATCTCAGTGTCTCACTTTGTCAGGCATTAGTTGGTGTTTGGCCGCGGCAACAGTGCAGAATGTTAGAGGGCCTCAGTAAGTGTTTTTTTACTTTCACTTTATTTGAATTGATGTCCGTTTTTTGTGTGCGTTTATAGATTTATTTGTTATATTAGAGTGGATGAGACGAACAACTACCTGCCTATTGTCTGCTGTGCTTAAAAAAAATAATTATTTACCGAGAAATTTCGGTACGGGGAAAGATATCGGGTTGTCAGAACGTAACAAATCAGAATGTAGGAAATTAGTAAAACACAGTAAGGTAAAACCTAATAAAAGGAACGCAACAAAACAACGAACGTGTCGGCAGGAAGCCTTCATCAGCGAACAAACAGAAAAAACGAATACAATTAAAAAATATCAATTTTTTTTTAAAAAATAGCACTTAGCTGAGAAGTAGTGTCCAAGAGGGCAGCACATGATTTGTGTACCAAGAGATAAACACGCCAACGGTGTTTCGCTCTCTAGGATGTCGGGGATCGTTGAACGTTTATAAGATGAAATAAGTCAAATCACGACAAACAACTAAACCCCGATTACGTTAAATAAAAGGTGACTCATAAGGGCTTGTATCCAGTCCAGCCATCCATCAATCTATTAATGGGACTAAAATGTTGTTATATGTGTTTGTATCCAGTCCAGTCATCCATCTATCCATTAGGGGTACTCAAATGTTGTTATATGTGTTTGTATCCAGTCCAGTCATCCATCTATCCATTAGGGGTACTTAAATGTTGTTATATGTGTTTGTATCCAGTACAGCCATCCATCCATCCTATTTTGCATCCATTATCTATGAGCCGATATATACATCTATTCCTTCATCAATCAGGCTACCCATCCAGTAATCTATCCATCCTATTCAATTAGGCCTACCCTTCTTTCTATCCACCAAGCTTCCCATTGTTTCAACAATTCAACAAGACATTTGCCCCTCCATTTTTCCATCAGTCTATTCACCTTACCAACTACCATTCCATCCATCTATCTAACTATTCATCCATCTTCCTATCCATCATTTTACCCACTAATTACTATCCCATGCACCCATAAAAATAGATTTCCCGCACCATTGACTGACTCCTTTGCAGTGGTCGTAAAAAGTGAGTATAACAAATACCGAAACAAATGAGCATAACAAATACCGAAACAAATGAGTATAACAAATACCGTAACAAATGAGTATAACAAATACCGAAACAAATGAGCATAACATATACCGAAACAAATGAGCATAACAAATACCGAAACAAATGAGTATAACAAATACCGAAACAAATAAGCATAACAAATACCGAAACAAATGAGTATAACAAATATCGTAACAAATGAGTACAACAAATACCGAAACAAATGAGCATAACAAATATCGTAACAAATGAGTATAACAAATACCGAAACAAATGAGCATAACAAATACCGAAACAAATGAGTATAACAAATATCGTAACAAATGAGTATAACAAATATCGTAACAAATGAGTATAACAAATATCGTAACAAATGAGTATAACAAATATCGTAACAAATGAGTATACCAAATACCGAAACAAATGAGCATAACAAATACCGAAACAAATGAGCATAACAAATATCGTAACAAATGAGTACAACAAATACCGAAACAAATGAGCATAACAAATATCGTAACAAATGAGTATAACAAATATCGTAACAAATGAGTATAACAAATATCGTAACAAATGAGTATAACAACTATCGTAACAAATGAGTATACCAAATACCGAAACAAATGAGCATAACAAATACCGAAACAAATGAGCATAACAAATATCGTAACAAATGAGTACAACAAATACCGAAACAAATGAGCATAACAAATATCGTAACAAATGAGTATAACAAATATTGTAACAAATGAGCATAACAAATATCGTAACAAATGAGTATAACAAATATCGTAACAAATGAGTATAACAAATATCGTAACAAATGAGTATAACAAATATCGTAACAAATGAGTATACCAAATACCGAAACAAATGAGCATAACAAATACCGAAACAAATGAGCATAACAAATATCGTAACAAATGAGTACAACAAATACCGAAACAAATGAGCATAACAAATATCGTAACAAATGAGTATAACAAATATCGTAACAAATGAGTATAACAAATATCGTAACAAATTAGTATAACAAATATCGTAACAAATGAGTATACCAAATACCGAAACAAATGAGCATAACAAATACCGAAACAAATGAGCATAACAAATATCGTAACAAATGAGTACAACAAATACCGAAACAAATGAGCATAACAAATATCGTAACAAATGAGTATAACAAATATCGTAACAAATGAGCATAACAAATATCGTAACAAATGAGTATAACAAATATCGTAACAAATGAGTATAACAAATATCGTAACAAATGAGTATAACAAATATTGTAACAAATGAGTATACCAAATACCGAAACAAATGAGCATAACAAATACCGAAACAAATGAGCATAACAAATATCGTAACAAATGAGTACAACAAATACCGAAACAAATGAGCATAACAAATATCGTAACAAATGAGTATAACAAATATCGTAACAAATGAGTACAACAAATACCGAAACAAATGAGCATAACAAATATCGTAACAAATGAGTATAACAAATATCGTAACAAATGAGTATAACAAATATCGTAACAAATGAGTATAACAAATATCGTAACAAATGAGTATAACAAATATCGTAACAAATGAGTATAACAAATATAGTAACAAATGAGTATAACAAATATCGTAACAAATGAGTATAACAAATATCGTAACAAATGAGCATAACAAATATCGTAACAAATGAGTACAACAAATACCGAAACAAATGAGCATAACAAATATCGTAACAAATGAGTATAACAAATATTGTAACAAATGAGTATAACAAATATCGTAACAAATGAGTATAACAAATATCGTAACAAATGAGTATAACAAATATCGTAACAAATGAGTATAACAAATACGGAACAAGAATGAGAAAAAAACAACTTGTCGTGAGGAAGAAAAAAATTAAGTACCTATGGAAAAAGAAAAGAATTCAAAGAAATACAAAAGATAAGGAGGAAGTGGGAGAGTGGGGACATGGAGACATTATCCAAACCGCTGTTTGCAAAGTTCAGACGCTGGTAGCCGTCCGGTCTGTTGTATTTTTGTATTTAGTACGGATGTTTGGCTTAACGGTTTGCGGTTACACCTCAAATTGTGGCGGGGAGGAGATCGGGTCTGCGGCTTCTGTCTTTGTGTCTGCAGCACGGCGCCTGGTCACGTGGTTTGGTCGCCATCCACTTTTACGTGGTTCTCCCAAAGTCATTGTTTCCTGGACCTGTCACGACTGTGGTCATGACACATATCTTCCCTCGTTTCATATCACATCACGTCACATCTCATACGTCACATCTCTCACACCCCCACTATCTGTCCTCTGCATAACACCAGGTAAACTGCGACATTCCCAAGGATTTATTCATCACAGATGAGACACTCGCTAGAATAGGAAAGACCAGGTCGCTAGTTCAGCATTTGTGCTGTTGAAGAAATTCTGGGAAATATAATTATTGTAATCTTTTTTTTCGGCTTTTCTCATATATTTTAAAGACAGAATTGAAGACCCCCTTTCTCCAACCACCTTACCCCCCCCCCCCTCCAATTCTACTTCTCCTACCGGTATCTATTGATCAGATCCACGCTACTTTAAGCAGGTTCTCCACACCATGCGCATCACGTTTGTTTAACATTCTTTTTCCAACTCCAATCCCACATCTGACAAACTAGACATACCAACAAAATAGCTGGGATGCCAACAGCGCTTTGGATTTGAAGTCGCGGTGGGGTAGAGGAAGTGTGTGTGTGTGGGAGGGGGGGGGGATAACTTGGACGTAAAGCTCTTAGACTCTATAGCTTTCAATATCGTCTTTGTTCCATCGATTCACAGAAGTGTTTGCTTTGTATTTTAAAAAAAAAAAAAGAAAACAAATGCTTAAGAAAAAAAATCATTCGGCCCATGTCGGGGCTAAGGAGATAATTATAGTGTTGTTAATATTCCAACATGTTTCGCTGTGTGCTGGCGTGTGTGGTATTGAAGTGGAATTATTCTTTAACTGAACCCAATTCAAAGTGCGAGAAAGATATTTTTAAAAAAAATTAATTAAAATGGTAAAATTTTTTGGCATAAAAAAAAAATCCTTCACCGGCCGATAGTGGAATTCTGTGCACAGCGATTGACAGAAGAGTTGAATTCTGTGCACAGCGATTGACAGAAGAGTTGAATTCTATGCACAGCGATTGACAGAAGAGTTGAATTCTGTGCACAGCGATTGACAGAAGAGTTGAATTCTGAGCACAGCGATAGACAGAAGAATGGATTAAAGACACATGGGAAATGAAAGATACATTTAAATACGTTAAATACTTGATCAAACAGTAAAATGCTATTGAGAGAGCCCAACGCGTGGTTATAGAATATAGATTGTCAGCCTTAATGCAAGTATTGGTAAAACAAGTCACATTTTCTCTAATGGTTTCGGCTTAGTAATGGACAAATGATATGGGAATGTGATGGCGGTCAAGTATTGAGAACCTATGTGTTTTTTTTTTATTTAAAAAATCGAACAATGTGTTACCTGGGTCATGTTGTCCTCAGAAACCTGTAACTGCCATTCGTACACTGCATCGGAAATGACGACACGCCAAACGTGATTAGAATCGGCTGAACGGCTTGAAATGGAGTTCTTTCATCTTAACATTCCTCAAACTGTCGGAGTCAAACCGCAGGTGAACTTTAGAGAGCAGGTAGAGACAGGAACTGGGTGTGAGCTACACCGTTGGCTCAAGCCGCAGGTGGACATTTGAGGGCAGGTAGCAACAGTACCTGAAGGTGGGTACGGAATAGCCGAAATTTTTCCGCATTCCGTTCGAAACTATGCTCAAATGCAGATCTCTGCAACCAGTGTTGAAGTTGAACATAATAGTTGTATATTTGATTTAATATCTGATAGATCAATCTGAAGTTCACTATCAACATCTGATAGATCAACCTTTGAGTTCACCACAAAATCTTATAGAACAACCTGCGGTACACCATCAACATCTAATAGATCAATCTGCAGTTCAATATCAACATCTGATAGATCAACCTGCAGTTCACGGCATCAGCGCCCTTAAAACATGACCGCCTTTCATTAATTTAAAATTAAAACAAGAGGTCGTTAAAAATTGTAGGATATTCTCCCTTGACTAATTGACGAGATGAGAATCCCTGATGATTTTAGTTAGGTACCTTTGCTACATTATGGAAATAGTCCAGGCGTGAATGGGAAAGAGTGGCTGGCGTATGAACTCATGCGAGCGAAAGGTACGCGCGTTTGGTAGCGTGGGTGAACGGAAGGCGACTCAGGGGGTGAAAGAAATGACAGTGTGGTTCGGTGATCCAGTTAGTAGGACGTCTTTTGGCTAAGTTTGTTAGCGAGTCGTATCGTACTAATTGGACGAATTGTATTGTTTATCGTAATGAGCGTGTGCTAACTGTTAAGTTAGAAATAAAGTGTAAAATTCATATTGAACGGAGTTTGAGTCTACTGTTGTTATTCTTGTGAGCTGGTTAATCATAATCATACTCATAATCAACACAACCAAACACTAATTTGCTATAACCGCCATTCTTGACACTAATGACTGATGTGTAACTAGAATTCCTGCTCAGACGTAAAAAAAAACCCATTTAGACTAACGGCCATCTTACAATATCCTGATGTTCACCCTTTGTCCCGCTGTTCACCTTCCATCCCGCTTTTCACCTTCCATCCTGCATTTCACCTTCTATCCCACTGTTCACCCTCTGTCCCACTGTTCACCTTCTATCCCACTGTTCACCTTCCATCCCGCTGTTCCCCTTCTATCCCGCTGTTCACCTTCTATCCCACTGTTCACCTTCTATCCCGCTGTTCCCCTTCTATCCCGCTGTTCACCTTCTATCCCACTGTTCACCTTCTATCCCGCTGTTCACCTTCTATCCCGCTGTTCACCTTCTATCCAGCTGTTTACATTCTATCCAGCTGTTCACCTTCTAACCCGCTGTTCACCTTCTATCCCACTGTTCACCTTCCATCCCGCTGTTCACCTTCCATCCCGCTGTTCACCTTCCATTCCGCTGTTCACCTTCCATCCCGCTGATCACCTCCCATCCAGCTGTTCACCTCCCATGTAAAGAATACCTCCGTTTCTACATAAACTCCGGTTATTCTCTCACTCACTGATCAAAACTATTCATCTCCCTAACTCTTGCCCCAGGGGACATAATTAAGATGCTAAAGAAAACAGAATGTCATTCGAATTCCCAGACGGACATTCAACGTGGACTGTTCACCTGCTTCGATTAGGCTTAATAATAGCGTTTAATAGCTCAGACTAGAGAATCATAGCATACATATATGTGTATGCTAGGTTATAATAGACATTCGTGTATAATAGCACATACTAGTATGATTAAATTCAACTTTTAACAAGAGAAAAAAAAGAGTGAGCACTAATATAAACAAGACAAGCTGACAGTAAAAATTGCTGCACAAAGAAATAAACAGAAAAAAATGAAACAAATTATATTCCTAACAAGCACAAGACAGCTAGCTCGTACGACATATACATAGTCTTAATTAAAGGTTCTTCTTCAATAATTATATATTTAAAAAAAAAATAGTTTTTAAGTTGTCGCCCCTTTGAATATCTTCACCTTTTCAAAACATTTCCATTTCGCACACCATCTTCACCACAGTACACTCTTTCCATTTCTCACACCATCTTCACCACAGTACACTCTTTCCATTTCGCACACCATCTTCACCATAATACACTCTTTCCATTTCGCACACCATCTTCACCACAGTACACTCTTTCCATTTCTCACACCATCTTCACCACAGTACACCCCTCCCATTTCTCACACCATCTTCACTGCAGTACACTCCTCCCTTTAACGCACAACCTCCTCGGTGCTTACGATTACCTTCATTGCAAAAACTCGCCATCGTTACCCTCTTACCCTTTACCTCCCAAATCAAATAGCATCGCTGAATTTAATGAAGCCTTTCCTCCCAACTTACCCACCCATCATAGTGAAAGACGCCATGTTGGCCCAAGCCTTGTCTCGCAGTCCGCCATCTTTGTTTTATATCTGTTACGTCATGCAAGTCGGCGCTTATTAAAATAAAAAAAAACATTCACACAAAGATGATTGATAGTGAGGCGTGGGCTTGAGGCGTGGGCTTGAGGGGTGGGCTTGAGGGGTGGGCGTGGGCTTGAGGCGTGGGCTTGAGGCGTGGGCTTGAGGCGTGGGCTTGAGGGGTGGGCTTAAAGGGCGGCTCAACTTTCGTGCATAATTCTGAGCAGGTATCTTTATAACGTTTCAAAAGATTTTACCACATAAGGACTTCACCCAAAAATTTAACAACACTGTTCCTGATGTTGATACGTAAATGTACTTGCTTGGTGAACAGCAGGCATTCGCCACACATACAATGGTACACGTTAATTTAAAAAAAAGACATTGTAATGATAAACGTTGATATTATTGTTACCTGTCACATACCAACCGTTTGCACCCATAGTTACGATCGGGTTAACCACAGCAACGTGGGTGGCACTGACTAACACCTGGAGACACAGCCTACATTCATGAAGGTCAAGGGGAAATTGTGGACTTTTAGTTCAATCCGCCAGTCGCTCTTATTGAAATAGATTACACAAGGTAGAGGGAATGGCTTAGGAAGGGGTGTGCGGAGTTGGGGAGGGGAGCCTGGGCAGCACCGACCCTAGCTACGCCACTGACCCTAGCTACGCCACCGACCCCAGCTACGCCACCGACCCCAGCTACACCACCAACCCTAGCTACGCCACCGACCCCTAGCTACGCCACCCACCCTAGCTACGCCACCGACCCTAGCTACGCCACCGACCCTAGCTACGCCACCGACCCTAGCTACGCCACCGACCCTAGCTACGCCACCGACCCTAGCTACGCCACCGACCCTAGCTACGCCACCGACCCCAGGTACGCCACCGACCCCAGGTACGCCACCGACCCCAGGTACGCCACCGACCCCAGGTACGCCACCGACCCTAGCTACGCCACCGACCCTAGCTACGCCACCGACCCCAGGTACGCCACCGACCCCAGGTACGCCACCGACCCCAGGTACGCCACCGACCCTAACTACGCCACCTACCCTAGCTACGCCACCGACCCCAGGTACGCCACCGACCCCAGGTACGCCACCGACCCCAGGTACGCCACCGACCCCAGGTACGCCACCGACCCCAGGTACGCCACCGACCCTAGCTACGCCACTGAGGAGAGGATTAGAGGAAAACCAGAAAAGACGAAACACGTACGAAAACAAGAGAAAATAACTTAGTATTTCATGGCGTGAAAAGTTGGAGACAAAACTTTGAAAAGGTGCGTTCAAATGGTGCGATTGTTCAAATGGTGCGATTGTTCAAATGGTGCGGGTTGTTCAAATGGTGCGGTTGTTCAAATGGTGCGGTTGTTCAAATGGTGCGGGTTATTAAAATGGTGTGGGTTGTTCAAATGGTGCGGTTGTTCAAATGGTGCGGTTGTTCAATGGTGCGGTTGTTCAAATGGTGCGAATTGTTCAAATGGCGCGTTTGTTCAAATGGTGCAGTTGTTCAAATGGTGCGGTTGTTGGAATTGCAGTTTTGACATCACATCTCCTATCTCCTACAAGATATGATTAGGCTTGGGAAAAAAAGGACACAATAAATAAACGGACGTTTCGGCCAGATGCCTTCGTCAGCAGACATAGCAATAAACAGCAATGTTTTCATTTCAACCTATTTTTTGTTTTATATGAATCTGTATTTTTATTGGATACAATTTTAACATGTGACCGTATCCTTTATTTCAATTTTACATTTAAGTTTAATTCAGTGATTTTCATTGATTTCATTTAGATTCGCCCCAAACTGCAGAGTCCACTCATGAGTCCACAAGTTCTGGCGTCGCCTCTGACGTCACATCCGTCTACCCGGCGACGCCCACATTGTCAACGTTCAAAGGAGACTCGGTCAGCTCCGCGTGCTCGGCTAAATCCAACGGCTCTCAAGATTCTGGCACCAGGAGCGCCTCCATCTCCAGCTCACCTAAGCCAGAACAGACCTCGTTGAGGCACCATCTACGACCGCCGTCCCGCATGTCTCCGTCTACACCTCTTCCCCCCGTTCCTAGCGAGCCTCCGCCCCTGCCTGCAAAGAACATGGCCCGCCTCATGAGTCCATCGCAACAGAGTGATTACCACCGTATGAATGCGTACACTGAATCATCGACCATGCTTGCTAGGGGGAAGAAGCAAAGAGAAAGAAGAATGCGCTTGCCAGAAACGGAAAGATCTCAAACCGGCAGTGACGTCAACGGCCGATTGATGATCTCCCCAAGCAACGGTAATGTTAATAATTTTGACCCCCGTGTGAGGGACCCTTCTTTTTACAATGAGATTAACCACGGGTTCATGGAGGCTATGCGAGAGGAGCAGTTCATCGAAAAATTTAGGGGTGACAGATTCGGGGATTCCAATCAACAGGAAACCTTCAACCACAAGGACAGGCCTCGTGCCGTGCCTTCCCCCGTGTCCCCCGTCCCCCCGGGGGGATACTACCATAACAGAGACGTGCCCGTCATGCAGCAGAATAATTGGTTCCCATCGGACGTCAGCCAAAGGGACTCGAGAGTTCGGCAAAAACATTTACAGCAACACTATCAACAGCAACAACAACTTTTACAACAGCATCACCACAGTCAGCAGTATCAACAAAACTCCTCGCAGCAAATACAAATGACGTCATCGCCCGCCAACAACGACTCTGTCCCGAGTGTATCCTTTGACTTTCAGAACTCTCAAACCCGTCGCTTCCCTTCGCCTAATAGAGTAATAACTGAAAGAGCGTCGCCTTCCATGCAAACCAATAACCTAAACAAACTCAGTGGTTCCAGCAATAACATACTACAGGGCGCTAGGACAGCGAACCCCACCCGAAATCAAATTAACGATCCTCAATCAGATAGCATAAACCCCAGGACTCAAATAATCTCAAATCCCAGGACCCAAACTCTCAACTCCAAATCTCAGAACACTATTTTCACCCAAGCGCAAGTTCACAACAGCGGAAATGACGTCAGGGGTGGTCAAAGAGTGGACAGCAGGGTCAGGCTGGGCCAGGCCCATTCAGACACTCAGCTGAACGGCTCTTCTTCCTCATCGCCGTGCACACACAGAAGCAATGGGCTGGTGGTCGGCGTCAAGAACTTGGCCTTATCTCAGGTTTGTTTACGTTTCCGTTGTCATGGTTACCACTGAAGCGATCCCAGTTTTTTTTTAAATGTCAGCTATTCACTTTTAGGAACCTGTAGTTTTTTTTTTAAAGAGCATTAGTTATCATGTTTTATGTAAGCCACGTAGTATGAAATGGGTGATTTTTTTAAAAATCAATGTTCATAGTATTTGATGTCTTTTCCTTTTTTTTGGGCCACACACCATTCTCATCTCCCCCCCCCCCCAACAGTGCAGTTATATTTCCGTATAACAAATATACAACAGGTAAATTTTCCCGGTCCCAAGTATAGCTGTCAATGTTACTTGAGGAAAATCAATTTTGCTAAAAGGTTACAATATGGCCTCTCTCACTCAGTCAATTCCTCTTTTACCCTTTCTCTCTATTACCCAATCCCTCAATGAAAATCACGTTCCCTCTATTACTATTACTCCCTCAATCTTTTTCCTTTCAGTTACTGCCTCTTTCAAAAAACTCCCCCTCTTCCCTCGCACTAACTCTCCCACTCTCGTTCTCTCTCATTTTCATGACCTGTATACCCAGTCTGAATTTGTTTACAAATCTTTTATTTGTCCTTGTACCCCCACTGGAGCCTCGTGGGACACAAAGATTTTATTGTAAAGAATCTATCGCCCAGGCTTATGAGACTCTGGCGTCTCCATTGTTCGTCTTAGTTCTGTGACAAGACCCAACTGGTCGTTGTCACTCACGGCATAGCTTTTAAGAGTTGTACTCGAGTGTTGATGCGTTGTGCATTCCTCGCATACCTGAACGTCTGGGGTACATCAGGAACAGACAAGGAACAGGGTTGACAAGGGTTGACCATGGCAGTTATTAGAAAGATAAGGGGACGGGGGTGGGGTTGTCAGATTAACTTGCAATCAGGCGCCCTGAGACACAGAGTCAAAGCTATTCTCTGGATATAATCAGGCGCCCTGAGGTACAGAGTCAAAGCTATTCCCTGGATATAATCAGGCGCCCTGAGGTACAAAGTCAAAGCTATTCCCTGGATATAATCAGGCGCCCTGAAACACAGAGTCAAAGCTATACTGGATATAATCAGGCGCCCTGAGACACAGAGTCAAAGCTATTCCCTGGATATAATCAGGCGCCCTGAGGTACAGAGTCAAAGCTATTCTCTGGATATAATCAGGCGCCCTGAGGTACAAAGTCAAAGCTATTCTCTGGTTCTAATCGAAAGAAAGAAATAAGTGCAAGACATGAAACGGTCTAATATCACAAGGTTAGCTAGAGAGTGGCAGGGGGTGAGGGATCAATTTTTAGTACACCGTCATAAAAACAAGGGGGGAGATTTTTATTTAAACTGAAATCTTCAATTGCATTACATTCCCTGTTGTATAAACAGTCTATAGAAATAAAGTCTATACAATTATAATGTGTTGCATCCATTCATTTCTCCCACCTCGAAATCCAAGAACTGTATATTAAAAAAAAAAAAGGGGTTGGTGCTGGCGTAATCTACAATATTTTTGCAGTTTTTTTTTGCCTTTTTGTGACAGTAGCTGCCAGGCACACAGAAATCTGCCTTGTTCTGTTTGTTAAATAGCTCCAATCCCTTCCACCGCGTTTTCTCTATTTGTCCATCGTTCTCTCACCAACAGAATGAAGTCAAGACTGTGTCAGCAAAGGGCAAAGGTCACGTCTCCAGGACAACTCCATTCGAAGCCCTGCCCAGTGACGTCTTGTTAAAAATCCTCTCTCACCTGCCCACGGACCACCTCTGCAAGTGTGCTCAGGTAAACATGGAACATACATGATCTGTTTGTTAACCCCGGCTCAACATCCGGTTGACTGGACACAGCTGACCAATCGAAAATTTGGTTACTTTTAATCTGATGACATACTTTTTTTTACAACTGGCAGTAGATTTACTAATAAAATAAAAATAGACTCTCAAACTGAGAAAATAATATTGGTATAAAAAATGTTTGATTTACCATTGAAGGTAAGTTGAAATAATTTCAACAATACTATCATAATACCAATATTATTGTAAACAATATGCTACTTCAATTGAATAGCTAACGATATAAATGCCAACCTGTGAGATAAAAAAAAACTGTACACAATGCGCCCCCCACACACCCCCTCCCCCCCCCCCCCCCCAAAAAAAAAAATATCAATAACTGTATAAAGCAGGAAAAGCTGTGCAGAAAAAAATCAAAAGTTGAAAGGAAAGAAAGTATGACTATAACATTATCATATTTGTATCTTTTTTTAAAATGCATGAATAAAAAAATGAATCGTCTCCCCTTCCGCTTCGCTGCACGCACATTTAGTATTGACATCATTGGTAATCATAAATGGATATATCGCATCTTTTAAATGAAAATGACTTGTTATAAGTCCCGCTTTTGGTCAAATTTTGAGTTTTTATTTCTGATACTGGACAAGAACAATTTTCTTCAAAATGTACAGATAATGAACTTGATTGCAGTTTAGATGTAATTAGACACAGTGATAATTGCCCACTTTATTGTGCTAGCTGTATTAATTCCTGTATTTATATTAATGCATTAAAATAAAGTTAGTCCGTATTGATAAAGATCAACTTATTATATTATTTCTGAGGGATTGAGACATGCAGTTGTAGTCTAATGCTAGTCATTTATTGATGGTAAAATTGGGGGGGGAGGGGGGGGGCTTTCGTTATATGGCTGGGTCAGGCAATTTAGAAAAAAAAATCTTACCCTTTGCCTCCCTCCTGTCACAAATCTTCTCCACCCCCCCCCCTTTTTCCCACCAAAGTTCGTCTTCGAACAAAATGTCCCAACTAACCAAATTTTAATCTAAAAGGCGCTTAACTATTAAATTGTTAAATGTATGAAAGTGACTTACAATTATATAATTTTATTTGTATAGTAAAAATATGTGTGACGTCACACAATATCACCCCCCCCACCCATGTCACAAGCTGTCACACTTTTTTAGACCCCTCGTCAAATTATCGTCAAATTTCTTTTTGAATACACTGTACTATATAGTAAATCAAAATAATGCGTTCAAAAAGAAATTTGACGCAAAATTTTAACGTGTGAACTGAAAAAAAGATTCTACCAAATTTCCGTTCGATCAAATTCCCGTCGATAAATTTTCCGTCGACCAAAATTCATTCAAACAAATTTCCGGAACGTGTCCTACCGATCCTCAACTTGGCCAATTTAAACGGAACAATAGCATTTAAGCTTGTTCTTGTCGAACGTTGAATGTATTGTACCACCAGATTTGATTGAACGTGTGAGTTGGGGAAAACATATCTTTTATAAATCCAATGAAATTGTTACCAAAGCCTGTACGGCCCAACAACTTGGCAAGGTAAAAACTGGACAAAGTATGGGTAAACCGGGTACTTGTCGGTTAATTCCCCACCCCAATAAATTGTATCGATTCTATCACTTTTTAAGTTCCGTACAACATCGTCAACCCGCTTTCGCCATATCCCATTCCGGCGGGATCCCGATTACGATTGGGTTCCCGTTTCCAAATGGGATCCCATTTAGATCCCGACCCCATTGGGGTACCGATCCTGATTGGGATCCCGTTTCCAAATGGGGTCCCATTTGGGATCCCGACCCCATTGTGATCCTATTTAACAGGATAACACCATTGGGATCTCAAACAAGATTGAGATCCCCTTTGGGATCCCGAACAAGATTGAGATCCCCTTTCCAAATGGGATCTGGATCCCGATCCCATTGGGATCCTGATCCAGATTGCAACCCCTGTGGGAAACCCGACCTAGTTGAGATCCCGATGGGATCCCATTTTTAAGAAGGATACCTTTTTCCAGTGGGATAACTTTGTTATTGGAATCTCAATCGAATCCTGTTGTTAATGGGATCCCGATTGCAATTCATTTTCATTGGAATCCCGATCCCATTGGGATCCCGATCTCGTTTAAATTGTTACCTTTTAATTAATTCTTCAGTCTGAATGTTTGAACTGTGCTGAATAATGTTTTCTAATATTTGGGTGAATCAAAATTTATGTGTACAAAGTCATGCCATGCTTTCTCGTTGTACAACTTTATGTGTACAAAGTTACGTTATGCTTTCTCGTTGTAAAACTTCATGTGTACAAAGTTACGTTATGCTTTCTCGTTGTAAAACTTTATGTGTACAAAGTTACGTTATGCTTTCTCGTTGTAAAACTTTATGTGTACAAAGTCACGCCATGCTTTCGCGTTGTAAAAATTTTTTCGAGCGAATTAACCGACGAGTACCGTAAACCATGCAGGTTGGCATGCATGCAACAAATAATAGTCATTTAGTTATATTTTGAGCACCATTGTAATGTTAGTCTCTTGTTAAACACCGACCATTTCCAGGTGTGTCGCCACTGGTACAACGTGGTCTGGGATAATCCCATCTTATGGACCTCCATTGTCATCAATAACCCCAACATCGACATTGACAGGGCCTTGAAGTACTTGACCAGAAGGCTAAGCTACAACACGCCTAAGGTAAGACCCCGAGGACTAATACAGCTGGTGGTCATGGGTTTCTAGGAATGTAGATAGAGAGAGCTTATGGCAATTATTGATCACGCTGACAATGCTTCTATTTTAAGGAGCTGAATTGTTAGATGAGGATGATGTTGACTTGTCTGGTATATTAGTTCCACAAGATGACAATGATAAATCAGCTACTATAGACTATACCCATCAGGGGCGTCATTTCGGGGTTTTTTCAAGGGAGGTGGGCAAAACCTAAACTTGGTCGGCTTGTTGTTTATTACTGGAGGCGCCACAGTACAAAGCAATTTAAAAAAAAACCCTTGCAAATTCATGGGAAAAGGCAAATGCCCCCCTGCCCTATCCATATGGTGCCCCTGATGCCGATTGTTACTATAGAGCAACACCTGACACCATGGGAAGATGATAGCAGCTAGAAACTATACTACAGTTGTCAGCTATACTGACAATAGTCAGATTTATACTTCCACAAACAATGATTTTTAGTCCTTAACAACCTTTTAATTGATTCTGCATCATAAAATTAAGTGTAAAAACGTTTTAAATTGTTCATTAACAAGCTAAAGATGTCATAAAATGGGTTTTCCTACAATTAATTTCGTGTCATTAAAATACATCAGTACAAAGTAAATGTACTTATAAATTATTTTTTTTTTTGGGGGGGGGGAGGGGTTCTAAAATGGTGACATAATTAAATAGGGGGGTCATACAAAGAAAACTGTAAGAGTTTTTCGTGGGGGGAAGAAGGAAGATGGGATCTCGACACTCAGCTCCCACAAAGAGAGTGCGTCAACAAAGACTGGCGATGTTATCATTGGACTCATTAATGCTCCGGCATCTGCCTCTCTATGATGAGGTTACACGTGCGCCTAACCGGCAGCAGTGAGACCTCTCGAACATTTTTGCAAATCGGAACTCCGTGAGCATGCTATCATGGCATGGAAATGTCCGCTATATAAGTAATCAAATAAATCAATAACAATGTATCATGCCAATAATTGTACATCCACATTTAACCTTATCTACCATGTATGTATGCATTCAGATCTGCATGATCCTGGAGAAGATTAACATCAACGCCTGCTGTCGTCTTACCGACCGGGGTCTGCAGACAGCGGTCAAGAGATGCCCAGAACTGCGGTACCTGGACATGCAGGGCTGTCACTTGATTACCAACCTGGGGGTTACAGAGGCGGTGTCCAGATGTGTCAACCTGGAGAGGCTAGATGTCACAGGTGTGTTGTGTTGAGAATCATGCCCATCTTGTAAGGTTCACTCATTCATTCAGACGGCTTGCATCGTCTGCTGCTGGTGAAACAGGAAAGGAAAAACCACTTGTTGTCAGTGGTCCTCAGCCTGTTCCTAAATTCTTTCATCGAAAGAATTATTTTAGCATTGTTTTCACAAACTTTTAGTTAACACGTTTAAAACTTAAAAATGTATACATTAAATCAGTTCATCCACTGTAATAGTTTTATATTCATATTTAACAACATTTAGGAATATTTTTTATTGAAAATATCAACACAATAAGTATAAGAATATTTGAAGAAAAAACTAAATGACTCGCCAAACTAAATGACCAAACAAACTGATAGACCAACCAAACTGAAATACCAACCAGACTGATAGACCAACCACACTGAAACGCCAACCAAACTAAATGACCAACCAAACTAAATGACCAACCAGACTGATAGACCTACCACACTGAAATACCAACCAAACTAAATGACCAAACAAATTAAATGACCAGCCAGACTAAAAGACCAACAAAACTAAAAGACCAACAAAACTAAAAGACCAACAAAACTAAAAGACCAACAAAACTAAAAGACCAACAAAACTAAAAGACCAACAAAACTAAAAGACCAACCAAACTAAAAGACCAACCAAATTGAAATACCAACCAAACTTAAAGAAAAAACAACTAGAAAACTAACACAAAACTAAAAGACCAACCCAACTGAATGACCAAAGAAACTAAAAGACCAATTAACTAAAAGACCAAACTAAACTAAAAGACCAAACTAAACTAAAAGATCAAACTAAACCAAAAGACCAAACTAAACTAAAAGATCAAACTAAACTAAAAGATCAAACTAAACTAAAAGACCAAACTAAACTAAAAGATCAAAATAAACTAAAAGATCAAACTAAACTAAAAGATCAAACTAAACTAAAAGATCAACCTAAACTAAAAGACCAAACTAAACTAAAAGATCAAACTAAACTAAAAGATCAAACTAAACTAAAAGATCAAACTAAACTAAAAGATCAAACTAAACTAAAAGATCAAACTAAACTATAAGATCAAACTAAACTAAAAGATCAAACTAAACTAAAAGATCAAACTAAACTAAAAGACCAAACTAAACTAAAAGATCAAACTAAAGTAAAAGATCAAACTAAACTAAAAGACCAAACTAAACTAAAAGATCAAACTAAACTAAAAGATCAAACTAAACTAAAAGATCAAACTAAACTAAAAGATCAAACTAAACTAAAAGATCAAACTAAACTAAAAGATCAAACTAAACTAAAAGATCAAACTAAACTAAAAGATCAAACTAAACTAAAAGATCAAACTAAACTAAAAGATCAAACTAAACTAAAAGATCAAACTAAACTAAAAGATCAAACTAAACTAAAAGATCAAACTAAACTAAAAGACCAATTAACTAAAAGACCAAACTAAACTAAAAGACCAAACTAAACTAAAAGATCAAACTAAACTAAAAGACCAAACTAAACTAAAAGATCAAACTAAACTAAAAGACCAAACTAAACTAAAAGATCAAACTAAACTAAAAGATCAAACTAAACTAAAAGATCAAACTAAACTAAAAGATCAAACTAAACTTAAAGATCAAACTAAACTAAAAGACCAAACTAAACTAAAAGATCAAACTAAACTAAAAGACCAAACTAAACTAAAAGATCAAACTAAACTAAAAAACCAAACTAAACTAAAAGATCAAACTAAACTAAAAGATCAAACTAAACTAAAAGATCAAACTAAACTAAAAGATCAAACTAAACTAAAAGATCAAACTAAACTGAAAGATCAAACTAAACTGAAAGATCAAACTAAACTAAAAGACCAAACTAAATTAAAAGACCTAACTAAACTAAAAGATCAAACTAAACTAAAAGATCAAACTAAACTAAAAGATCAAACTAAACTGAAAGATCAAACTAAACTGAAAGATCAAACTAAACTAAAAGATCAAACTAAACTAAAAGACCAAACTAAACTAAAAGATCAAACTAAACTAAAAAATCAAACTAAACTAAAAGATCAAACTAAACTAAAAGATCAAACTAAACTAAAAGATCAAACTAAACTAAAAGACCAAACTAAACTAAAAGATCAAACTAAACTAAAAGATCAAACTAAACTAAAAGATCAAACTAAACTAAAAGATCAAACTAAACTAAAAGATCAAACTAAACTAAAAGATCAAACTAAACTAAAAGATCAAACTAAACTAAAAGATCAAACTAAACTAAAAGACCAAACTAAACTAAAAGACCAAACTAAACTAAAAGATCAAACTTAAAAGAACAATCAAACTGAAATATCTGCCACTGAGCAACATGCACAACGGATTCAATGAAATACATGTAAGAAGATAAGTTTAGGATGGAAAAATAAAAGGGGGCAAATTTTGGCTAAATGATTTCTTGAGCAAAAAATACAAAACGAGAAAAACAAATTATTTGAAAAACTGAACATTCTTACATGACTGTGTAGCTGTCTCAGTCTCTGTGTAGACACAAGGATCGAATCAACAATCAATTAAGTTTTAGTCATTAACATTTTTATACAAGTCAGGATGTCACACTGAAAATTCAATAACTTAAAGTCATATTTTGGACTTTTTGATATTTTGTGAGCACTGATTTATTTGATTTCGTTAAATTGACTCAGGTCACCAATTCTGTTCATTGGTGTATTTAGTTGACAAGTTTAGAGGGTTTTCAAAGAAATATTTTAGGTACTGTCACAGCTATAATTATATGGGGGATAAGTAATATAGGAATTATTACTTATGCAATATATAGAGTTTTGGGACTTAGAGAAAACTGGCCAATGAGAGGAGAGCAAGAAGAGAAAATGTAGTCTAAATAATATGACAGTTGAATTCACAAAGTTTGTGTAGGAAGATAGATTGAACAGAAACGTTTGTGTTTTAAATGAAGATATATAGTGTATTGAAATACTTATGATACATTACAAGATTTTTTGGATTTAATATGTTCGGCATATGAGATGTAGCGATATTTCAAGTATTAACTATTTTTATTGTGATCGTCACCATGCATAATAAATTAAGTAAAGTCCCTATTATTAATCATTTGAACCTCTACGGCTCTGTTATAATTCATAAGACATTGTGATTGTGACAGATACATGACATTTATTGTGACAGATACATTACTTTTAGATCAGTTAAATCTAACAACAAGTTTTTCCAAATCTGAAAAAACTTGCAGAGAATAACTCATGCTGACCTTGACCTTGTGCCTGACTATGTCTCCAGGTTGTCCACAAGTCACGTGTATCACATTGATGGATTCTGTCATTGCACAGAGTCCTTCTCACCTGGAGCGGATTTACCTGAGGTATCTTGACATGACGGACTGTCCTCACGTGACAGATGAGGATTTGTTCATCATCACTTCACAGTGCCCGCAGCTCTTGTTTTTTTATCTGAGACGCTGTCCACTGATCACAGATCTTGGAGTCAGTTATATAGCAAACAACTGTAGCAGGTATGTGCAGGTTAATTGTATAGTAGACAACATTAGCCGGTATGTGTGGGTCAGTGATATGGCAAACCACTGAACCAGGTATGTCAGGGTCAGTTAGGTGTTTGCTGATAGATTTCACAGTTTTATAGCAAATATTTTTAGCAGGTGTTTTTACCAACCTTAACTTGGTCCCCATTGAATACAATGAAATACTACTTTACTGTGGTCCCCATTGAATACAATGAAGTATAACTTTACTGTGGTCCCCATTGAATACAATGAAATACTACTTTACTGTGGTCCCCATTGAATACAATGAAATACTACATTACTTTGGTCCCCATTGAATACAATGAAGTAATACTTTACTGTGGTCCCCATTGAATACAATGAAATACTACTTTACTGTGGTCCCCATTGAATACAATGAAGTACTACTTTACTGTGGTCCCCATTGAAAACAATGAAATACTACTTTGCTGTGGTCCCCATTGAATACAATGAAATACTACTTTGCTGTGGTCCCCATTGAATACAATGAAATACTACTTTGCTGTGGTCCCCATTGAATACAATGAAGTTCTACTTTGCTGTGGTCCCCATTGAATACAATGAAATACTACTTTGCTGTGGTCCCCATTGAATACAATGAAGTACTACTTTGCTGTGGTCCCCATTGAAAACAATGAAATACTACTTTGCTGTGGTCCCCATTGAATACAATGAAATACTACTTTGCTGTGGTCGCCATTGAATACAATGAAGTTCTACTTTGCTGTGGTCCCCATTGAATACAATGAAATACTACTTTACTGTGGTCCCTATTGAATACCATTAAGTACTACTCTGCTGTGGTCCCCATTGAATACAATGAAGTACTACTTTGCTGTGGTCCCCATTGAATACAATGAAGTACTACTCTGCTGTGGTCACCATTGAATACAATGAAATACTACTTTGCTGTGGTCCCCATTGAATACAATGAAGTACTACTTTGCTGTGGTCCCCATTGAATACAATGAAGTACTACTTTGCTGTGGTCCCCATTGAAAACAATGAAATACTACTTTGCTGTGGTCCCCATTGAATACAATGAAATACTACTTTGCTGTGGTCCCCATTGAATACAATGAAGTTCTACTTTGCTGTGGTCCCCATTGAATACAATGAAATACTACTTTACTGTGGTCCCTATTGAATACAATGAAGTACTACTCTGCTGTGGTCCCCATTGAATACAATGAAGTACTACTTTGCTGTGGTCCCCATTGAATACAATGAAGTACTACTCTGCTGTGGTCCCCATTGAATACAATGAAATACTACTTTGCTGTGGTCCCCATTGAATACAATGAAGTACTACTTTGCTGTGGTCCCCATTGAATACAATGAAGTACTACTTTGCTGTGGTCCCCATTGAATACAATGAAATACTACTTTACTGTTGTCCCTATTGAATATTCTATGGTGAACTCACGACAGGCAAGCGCTCCCAAGGAGGTAAAAAAAACAACATTACAAAGACTCACTGAAAGTGGCACTAAAGGCCTTCAGCATCGACACTACTAAATGGGAGCAGACAGCTCAGGACAGAGTCAGGAGGAGATCAGTGGTCAAGATAGGGGCTAAATCTTATGAAGTCAGTAGGATGGCGACCATTGAGACACGCAGGCAAGCCCAAAAGAACATTATTAAATTCACGACTGCACCAACTATCCCCTGCCCGCGGTGCCACAGATTATTCCGGGCACATATAGGATTGGCAAGCCACCTACGAACCCACCGTAACCCACCCCCCTAACCAGATGACTGGATGGTCCTAGTCGATTTGACAGATGAACAACAACAACATTGAATACAATGAAGTACTACTTTACTTTGGTCCCCACTAAATAAAATGAAATACTACTTTACTTTGGTCCCCACTAAATAAAATGAAATACTACTTTACTTTGGTCCCCACTAAATAAAATGAAATACTACTTTACTTTGGTCCCTATTGAATAAATTGATGTACTACTTTATTTGACAGTTTACGAGAGCTGAGCATGAGTGACTGTACCAGCATCACAGACATTGGCATGAGGGAACTAGCCAAGTTGCGAGACAACCTCAGATACCTCAGTGTGGCCAAATGTGAAAAGGTAAGGATGGAATTTTATTTTGTTTGTCACTGTTGTTAAAACATGTGTTATGATAGGGGTATAATGATATAAGCTCCTGGTCCACTCTTAAAACGGACCGTTAAAAGTATCACCATTTACAAATTAAAACTGACTGTTGAAAGTATGACTTTAATTTATTGAATTTTTTAGGTGGTAAGATTTTTCTCAGTGTGCTGTTGTAAACTGTATAAAAAGTCCTCGTTGAGAATGTTGAATATACCTAAAGTGTATACAAATATGATAGTATGGCTGCTCTGCCTTAAATTTGTTTGTTTTTAAAATCATATTTATGATTAGGTGAAAAAAATGTTGCTGATTGATTCAGATTCATAATGTGTTGAAAGAATGGTTCTAAAATAGCACACACACACAAAACTTGTAACAGTATGTAACAAAAAAACAGAACTTTATTATGTACAATCTAACTTTTAAAAAACCAACAGAATTAATAAAAAAAAAATTAAAGTATTATTTCGTATCCATGGCCACCAATATTTATTCTAAGAATTGTTTATAGACAAATATATTAATATACAGTTGTTTTCTTCTTACGACATGATCTTTTACAGTGTTAACATAAAATTCAAAATATCATAGCTCCTTTCCTTTAAAATCTTAGCAGAAACTTTAAACCCTGTTAGTTACAGAGTTTTCTCGTGTATCAATATAATGAACTATTTCTATCTATTGTTTCTCTCCGTCCTTTCTCTTGCATCAATGTAATGAACTGTTTCTCTCCATCCTTTCTCTTGCATCAATGTAATGAAAATTTTCTCTCCATCCTTTCTCTTGCATCAATGTAATGAAAATTTTCTCTCTATCTTTTCTCTTGCATCAATGTAATGAACTGCTTGTCTCCGTCCAGGTGTCGGATGATGGTGTCATCAACATTGCAAGAAACTGCAGCAAGCTGAGGTACCTAAACGTCCGCGGCTGTGAGACGGTGTCAGATCTGGGCCTGGAGTTTTTGGTCAGGAACTGCCCCCGCCTACGTTCGCTGGACATTGGCAAATGTGACATCACCGATGAAGGCATGTTCGCTCTATCCCGGTACTGCCCCAACTTGAAGAAACTGGGGGTCAAGTCCTGCGATGGTATCACAGACAAAGGGATCGTGCTGGTGGCCTACAGCTGTCCGACCCTCCAACAGCTTCATGTGCAGGACTGCTGCCTGTCACCTGATGCCTATGCCATGGTCAGAAGATATTGTAAGAGAGCCATCATAGAGCACACAAACCCTGGAGTGCTCTAGTTGTCTTATTGCAGGGGAAGTAACCATGTCAAAATAAATAAGCATGAAAGATATTAACAGTTTATTCCCTTACTGCAGTGAACAAATTCAAACCGGCAATTGTTTAGGATCCTGTTTCAAATAAACATTTCCTCATAGCTTTGTATAAAATTATACTAAAATTCAGCTGAGCTCATTCCTAAGGCATAAATTAACGTTTAGATTCGTAATGTTGCAACTTTATGAGCAAACACGAAATTCAATAAACATCTACAAAGAATTAAATGAAAACAAATCAGAAATTCAGTTTCATCAAACAAGGAAGTCAATCATGCTGGAATCTTATTTCAATTTGATGACATTTCCCACCATGAAAACACTAAGTGATTTGTACATCTATGATATCAGTTACAGTGAACATTCTGTCTCTACCATGAGGTTCAGTTACAGAAATGTGAACATTCTGTCTCTACTATGTGCTTCATTTGTTTTCCCTTTAAAATGATGTACAGTACTTAATTTTTTAAAACCAATTATGAGATTGAGATGAAGCAAAAATTTAAACTAGCATCTGCTGCCATGATGGGGGATAAGAGTGTAAAACATGTTCAAATGTAAAATATGAGTTACACAAGTTGATGCACTCTGAGCTCGTGTTGTTGTGGATAAATCAAAATAGTTTTTATACAAATGCAAGAAAATATTTAAAGGTTAAAATAATTTATTTCATGATTATTGTTTATTCATATAAACTGATGTGATTATTTATGTTTGAAAAGTTCAAACATTACTCAATAATCTCCCGAACTTAGACACATGAATAAATTACGTTACCCTTTCCTTCAGGAAATTAGTTGTGTGAATAAGTCCAAACCATGGCTTGATGATTCGTGCCATTATTGAAGATGTGTTTGAATGGAACTGATGTTTGGTTATATGTAAACCCTATTTGATGTTCCTGGGTCTATAGGTGCAGACTTGGTTTGAACTGGGGACCGTGCTCTGTTCATTACGTGCTATATTTGCTAATTTTGCAATGTGTATAACATACCAGCAGAATTATTTAATTATTCAGATAATTTATCACAGCTCATGTCGTAGTTGTGTATAACATACTTTTTTGCTACTTTGAGATGTCAATATTCCATTTAAACTGTGGCGGGGGTGACCTTGTACCATGTAATGTCACTGTACCATGTGATGTCACTGTACCATGTAATGTCACTGTACCATGGGATGTATTTTACCACGTGGTGCCATGTATCATGATGTGCCATTGTACCATGGGATGTCACTGTACCATGAGATGTCATTTTACTGTGAGGTTACATAGTGCCATGTGATGCCATTGTATCATTTAGTGCCACTGTACCATGGGATGTCATGGTACCATATGATGTTACTGTACCATGTGATGTTACTGTACCATATGATGTTACTGTACCATGTGATGTTACTGTACCATGTGATGTTACTATACCATGTGATGTTACTGTACCATGTGATGTTACTGTAGCATGTGATGTTACTGTACCATGTGATGTTACTGTAGCATGTGATGTTACTGTACCATGTGATGTTACTGTACCATGTGATGTTACTGTACCATGTTAGGTCATTGTACCTACCATGTGGTGCAATTGTATGTGATGTCATGATACCAGTTGTCAGTATGCCATATGATTTCCCTGTACCATGTGATGCAATTGTATCATGTGATGTCATGGTAACAGTTGATGTCAGTATGCCATATGATTTCACAGTACCATGTGGTGCAATTGTATAATGTGATGTCATGGTAACAGTTGATGTCAGTATGCCATATGATTTCACTGTACCATGTGATGCCATTCTTTTATGAGATGTCACTGAACCATGTGATGAAATTACCATGTGATATTACTGTACCATGTGATGTCACTATACCTTGTGGTGCCATTGTACTGCATGATGCCATTGTACTGCATGATGCCATTGTACTGCATGATGCCATTGTACTACATGATGCCATTGCACCATGTGCCATGCATATTGTCATTTTACATAGACATTTATGATGCCATGGGATTGTCTTGTATATGTGACGTAACTGTACTAGTATAAGTTTATGATATTGTACATCATATATGAGGTTTAAATGTACTATCATTCCTGTGTGTATGTCTAGTATATGTGACATAACTGTACTGGTATATCTGTATGATATTGTACATCATATGTGAGGTTTAATAGTACTGTCATTCTTGTGAGTCCTTGTATAATACAAAAACATAAGAAAACGGTGGAGCATGATGTACCAAAAGTTTACCATGCTGAACCATGAATTTGATCATGGCTGACCCGCCACTGTAATTTTTTCTTTTAGACTGTCTCTGGCCGTCCGCCTCTATGTTTGTTAATTGGTTGATCAAATAAAGTTATTTTACATTCCAGAAAAAAGTTTGTGATACCAAATACTAAACTGTTCATGAATAATTTTGTATAATTATTATTTATGTTACAAAATTTCATTCAGTATCAATGAGTATCATTTTTTTTAAAAAAATAATTTTTTTAAACAAAATAAAATGTTCATAGTCAAATAGGAAAATACTAAATAAATTGTATTTTTAAAAAAAAATTTTGTCACACATTTATCAGTAGGACTACAGATACTAAATGTTAATCAACTGTGCAGGAACGAGACTTTATTTAAATGCTTTAAACCCGCGAAGTAACAAAATATTCTTTACTATTATTATTTTCTTAACAGCTTCTCTCCACATCCTATTTTCTTTCGGCCCGCACAAGTTTTGATACAGAATTAAGGGCCCGCCTTACATTTTGAGTTGTGCAGGCCTGCTGTAAACTTTACATGATCTTCTGAAAAGTTAAAATAAAAACATTGTAGTTCATTTAATTATTGCGATTATATTTTTAACTTGCATCTCCAACTTCTTCCGGTTATATAATATAAAGAAAAACAAATTTTAAAATATTCTTTGAAACAAGAGGAGTGGAGTTTCAAATTTTGATTATTATTTATTTTTTTATTGAGCCAAAATGCAAGTTTACTATTAGAGGTCAGTAGATGAGCTTAATGTTCAATGACCTGGTGTTAGTCACTTCAACAACTTCATGTAATTAGTATGTGATCAGTAACTGTTGATATAATTATGGATGATATGGGGAAAGGGGGGGCAGAAAGATGGAGGGAAAGACTTGTGGATATTGTAATAAAAGTACCTTATTTTATTTTGTTTTCTGTTTATTTTATTTCAGTTTGCAAGTGTAAGTATTGATCTGTTTTGTTGACTTGTTTGTATTCATCTTTTTGTTGACATGTTTGTATTCATCTTTTTGTTGACATGTTTGTATTCATCTTTTTGTTGACTTTATTGTATTCATCTGTTTTGTTGACTTGTTTGTATTCATCTGTTTTGTTGACTTGTTTGTATTCTTATGTTTTGTTGACTTGTTTGTATTCATATTTTTGTTGACTTGTTTGTATTCATCTTTTTGTTGACTTGTATTTATGTTGTGCTTACTGAAGTAAAAACACATTGATATAGAACAAAATTTGTATAAATGAAATTTTGTCCTAGTTTTATAAGTCTGTATGGGAGATAATAAGTATCAAAGAAATATGGTCATAGATAGATAATTTCTACAGAAAAGAAATCTGGTCTGTTTAATCTACTCATTATGAGAACAATTCTATCTATTCATCAGAAGTATTATTCAGTATAAGACTCAGAGTTTGTAATTATCAAAAACACACGAGTTAAGTCATTAAATAACTATGGGTGATTTATTTGTAAGTTCATTCAACTATTAAATTAGGCTAAGGGTGGCACCTTTGCTGACTCAGCAGCCATTCATTGGGCTAGAGGTTGTCACCTTTGTTGAGTGAGAAGCAATTCATTGGCTAGAGGTTTTCAGCTTTTTTGAGTGAGCAGCCAATCATTAGGCTAAGGGTTGGCACCGTTGTTGAATGAGCAGCCATTCATTAGGCTAAGGGTTAGCACCGTTGTTGAGTGAGCAGCCATTCAATAGGCTAGAGGTTCAAACCTTTGTTGAGTGAGCAGCCATTCATTAGGCTAGAGGTTGGCACCTCTGTTGAGTGAGAAGCCATTCATTAGGCCAGAGGTTGGCACCTTTGTTGAGTGAGCAGCCATTCATTGGGCTAGAGGTTGGCACCGTTGTTGAGTGAGCAGCCATTCAATAGGCTAGAGGTTCAAACCTCTGTTGAGTGAGAAGCCATTCATTAGGCTAAGGGTTGGCACCTTTGTTGAGTGAGTAGCTATTCATTAGGCCAGAGGTTGGCACCTTTGTTGAGTGAGAAGCCATTCATTGTGCTAGAGGTTGGCACCGTTGCTGAGTGGGCAGCCATTCAATAGGCTAGAGGTTCAAACCTCTATTGAGTGAGAAGCCATTCATTAGGCTAAGGGTTGGCACCTTTGTTGAGTGAGTAGCTATTCATTAGGCCAGAGGTTGGCACCTTTGTTGAGTGAGCAGCCATTCATTAGGCCAGAGGTTGGCACCGTTGCTGAGTGGGCAGCCATTCATTAGGCCAGAGGTTGGCACCGTTGCTGAGTGGGCAGCCATTCTGATTTGTTATACTTTTTTTGTTTTTTTATCTGCTTGGAAAATATTTTAGAAGGAGCGTGTCACTATAAGAGACGTGTTACTGTACTGGACGTGTCACTTTAAGGGAAGTGTCACTTTAAGGGACGTGTCACTTTAAGGGACGTGTCGCTATAAGGGACGTGTCACTTACTTTAAGGGGCGTGTCGCTATAAGGGACGTGTCATAACAGGTTTGTTCGGCTTTAAAGAAACGAGGGCCGCGTTCTGCTGCACGGCGAGCTACCGACCACTTCAGTAGGCCAAAAATAACACACACACCTAAAACACTCCATATTATGCTTGACATTTACACTTACGTCAGGAGAATGTGATCAGCGTTAATAAGATGAAACAATACAATCAAGAGTAAAGAAGGGGGGGAAGAAGTGATGATTAATGTTGAAGTATGAATCAGAGTTGTTGGCCCTGTAAGCAAGCCAAATAAAGCACTCCTACGATATCAGGTGATAAGCCGAGACGTGTTATTTAATGTACTAAGACGGATGTATTTTTGTGTGGTCGTAGCTATGGTTTGTGCTACACCGTTCCACCCTTTCTCCCTCCCCTCCTCTAGTGATAAGCACAAATGATCGATATAAAAAAAAACTCGAAACATTGGCGTTTCCTTTTAAAACAACGTGTGTTTGTGTAGGGGTGGGGGGGGGGGGGTTGGTGAGAAAATCACAGGTTACGAGTATTTTATATTCCTCCCCCCCCCCCCCCCAAAAAAAAAACAACAAACAAACAACAAACAACGTCTTTGTGAATAACCGTAACTTAGAAGTAAAGTAGAAACAACATTTGACCGAACCGTTCAAAGACGTTGTGGAGGGCACCGAACTGTTCAAAGACGTTGTGGGTGGCACCGAACTGTTCAAAGACGTTGTGGGTGGCGCCGAACTTTTCAAAGACGTTGTGGGTGGCACCGAACTGTTCAAAGACGTTGTGGGTGGCACCGAACTTTTCAAAGACGTTGTGGGTGGCACTCATGGGTTTTAGTTCAAAAAATGAGTTATGACGACGTTTTAAAGCAGTTGTTCTCAACCTTACTAATGCCGCGACCCTTCACTATAGTTCCTCATGGTGTGGCGACCCACAGCCATAAAATTATTTTCTTTGCTACTACATATGTGTTTTCCGATGGTCTTATGCGACCCCTGTGTAAGGGCCGTTCGACCCCCCCCCCCCCCCCCGAAGGGGTCGTGACCCACATGCTGAGAACCGCTGTTCTAAAGGGAGATAGGTTATTTTTCAATATTTTTGCAGTATAAATGAGTTTGTTTTTTTCCTTTCACCCCCAACGGACGACGCATCACAGAAAGACAGCTTCAATTTGGAAAGATGACAATTACCAAATTAAACCAGTACTTTTTTTTTTTTAACCTTAACGAGTTCAAGCGCGTCGATATTAATTTTGCACTTGATCGCTGAACTTACAATGCTTAGAGGGAAACCATTATTTCGATAGACCATTTAAAGCCATTAGTAATGTAATCGATTTTCAACGTAGGAAAGATTGATAGGATCATTTCGAATGAGTGAAGTCATTGATGAGAATGATGTGAAGTGACACTGCTATCAAGACGTTCAAGCACCGGGTGCTTTTTGAAAAACTAATATATCGAAACAAACAATTGTGCATTGACTAAAAGTCTTACGATGGAGTTGCAAAAAATTCAAAAGAAAGAGAAATTTAAATTTGAGAATAAAAAAGAGAATCAGACGCAGCTGTCAGAGAATCGGCCAGACGAGTGGATTTTTTTAACAAATTGAGGTTTAAGTTCCAATTTTCTTAAACATGATTTCTAGATTTTTATAAACAATTTTTTTTTTTTCGATTAAGAAGACTTTCAACCAACACTTTAATAAGATTTCCAATACTGTGGAAGCATTACTTTTGTTCATCCACTTTTTTAAATATGTAATTTAATTTTTTTAAAATATATTTTTGTTAATCTGCACACAACCCGATTGATACAACCATGACAAGTCCGAGAGCAGTGGTTCCCAAACACTGTCGTAGGAAATGGGGGAGGCATGTAGGCGGCGGTCCGCACCGGGATCCACTTTCTTTTTCTCTAGAGGGGCTGCATTGTCGGCCAACTGAACATATTTTTCCCGTGGGTAAGGGGGCGACAAAAACATGGTCCACCTCTGGGAGATACTAACGTTTGCTGTGCTATTGTTTTCAAACTTTTAAGTGTGGCGGGATTGGTGGATAAATTTACTATTGCCCAATGGACCGGTGACAGATTGTATCTTGTTATCTTTTTATTTGACCCTTGATATTGATTGATTAATTGATGAATACTTTCACAGCGCTTTTTTCCCCCGTGCTATTTTAGCATGCTCGCTGGGATCTGATGCTCTAAAATCTATTTAAAGAGAACAATCTTTAAATGTTTTTTAAATTACTTTTTATTATTTTCAATTTCCTTCAAAGATTGCGTTAAAGCCTCCGTACGACCTCTTTCTGTGTCCATTAAACATAATTTTATCCCCGATCAACCAAAGTGAGACGACTCTATTTACTCTGTTTTACGCGTGTTTTGTAGTGGCTGTGTGACTTTAGTGAACTCTTATCACCTTTCTTGTCTCACTGTGTACTGACCGGCAACGACGTAAGGCCTGCGGACCACATACTTTTCCTGGCAATGTCCGTGGACCACCACTTGTCATGGTAATGTCCCCGGACCACCACTTGTCATGGTAATGTCCCCGGACCACCACTTGTCATGGTAATGTCCCCGGACCACCACTTGTCATGGTAATGTCCCCGGACCACCACTTGTCATGGTAATGTCCCCGGACCACCACTTGTCATGGTAATGTCCCCGGACCACCACTTGTCATGGTAATGTCCCCGGACCACCACTTGTCATGGTAATGTCCCCGGACCACCACTTGTCATGGTAATGTCCCCGGACCACCACTTGTCTTGTAAGACCCGCGAACCACCACTTGTTCTGGTTAATAGCTTGTAATGTAAGGGAATCTACTGTATTAGTTAAACTATTTTTTTACGCGCTAAACATTCTCTGGCTATGTCCCATTGACAACCTATTTTATTTACAGGTTCTTAATCTTTTTTTTTTAAACGGGACCTCAGTTTTTAGAAGATAATGGACCCATGATCGAAAACATTGAAAACAGGTTTTTAATATGGAAATAGAAAACACGTGAAAAGAAATCCTTTTTTTTTTGTTTTTTAAAAAAGGAGAGCTTTTAATTTTAATATTTTATGAAGATTGTTTAATCTGTAAAGCTCAGTGCGACTATGTTTGTAGATGGGTCGATTAATGACAAGAAAAGCAAATAACGGATCGCAGCCAAATTCGACAGCGTCATTCCCCCTGAGCTACAGATGGCTCCAGGAAAATGTGTTCTTAATCCATGGGCGCCCGCAGGTAGGGGCAAGGTGGGGCGCTTGCCCCCCTCACCCCAGGATTGATTGATTAAAAAATTGTTTTAGACAAAAATAGACAAAACATTTATTTAAGTAAAGAGAAAATAAAGAGAACGTAACTAAGCTGATGCTGATCTCGTTTTACTGGGTAATTATTTTTATATTTTCTATATTAATTTGTTTATGTATCACTGTATGTTGTGAGCCAAAAGTTGTTTTGAACATTTTTTATTATGTATATTTTTTAAGGCGAATATGTTAAAGTACGTTAGTTCATTGTTTAAGAGTAGTCTACCGTTGTCCAGGTACAGTGTAAACTTGTCAAAATGTTGATGTTTACATGGGAAAATTGTCGAATAATGTTACTTTTATTTTAAATCACTTTGTGTTAGCAGTAAAGAAAGTATTCGAAAAATATAAATTATCTATTTTAATTTCGATATAAACTTAGTTGTACGAGCTACATGTGAAATCAGTTGTAATAAAAATAATTTTAAATACCTTGACTACTGTTGTTAGATCTAAGTGTGCTTATTTACTTTAAGAAAATTAAGATACATATTCAATAACAAAGGGTTGTACAATATCTTGATTGAGACTTTCTAAAGTAAGTCTGAAGGATACCTTTGGGGAATTGCTCTGAAATCATTTGTTTTATTGTACAGTCCTATGTTTGAATAATTCATGAGGTTGTTTGCACATACAGCGGTTACAGTTATTTTGTAAGCCTTTAATAATCTAATTATTGTGATTATTTTCTTAGGAGACTGGTTGGTTTTTAGTTTTCGCGTTCAACCATTAGAGATCCAAATAAGGATATTCTCTGTCAGATAGATAATTCAGTAAAACAAACTATTGAAGAAAACAGAAAGAAACTGTATCCTATTATTTCAACAATCTTATTTTGCGGAACAAATGATTTGGCAATTCGTGGGAAAGATAACCCCAAAGGAAATGTCGAACAACTTTATGCGTATCGAATTGTGGGAGGAGACAGTATTTTAAAAAACCCATTTTGATACAGTTGCTGAAAATGCACGTGACACATCACACCGTACGCAGAATGATTTGATCAACTTGTCTGAACAAGCTCTGCGAGAAGACATTGTAAAAGCTGCCAACAATGCTGTTGGATTCTCGATCATAGCCGATGAAACAGCAGATATCTCAGGAACAGAACAGTTATCACTGGGAGTCCGGTTTGTAGATACGTCTAGTGAGAAGGCTATATGATTTGTGAGGGATTCCTTGGATTTTCTCCGCTGAAAGATATGGACGCCGCCACGATATCTGATTGTATCATTCAACATTGCAAAACATTTGGTTTTCTCCTTAATAATCTGCTGGGTCAAGGTTATGATGGGTGCTCGACAATGGCCGGAAAAGAAAATGGTTTTCAGGCAAAAATTCGAAGTATTTACCCCAAGGCTGCCTTTGTTCACTGTGCCTCGCATAGACTGAATCTCGTAGTAAATGATCTTAATAATGTTGCAGTGATACGAAAGACTATTGATACTATCAAAGCAATTATTACATTTTTTCGTGAAAGCCCATAAAGGAGGTCCTCTGTCCCAAATATTCCTCTTCTGTGTGAGACAAGATGGACAAGCAAGTATAAAAGTATTCTGGAACCAGTTAGTCAGGCTCTTCAAGCTGTTCAAGTTGATCTTCCAGAAGTCCAACTGCAAATTCAAAACCTGCTCAGTGTAGTAAAACTTCACCGAGGTGATTCTGATAACTATTTCGGGGAAGTTTTTGAGAAAACAGTACAACTGGCACAGAAGGTGGATATTGAACTGATTATCCCAAGACAGTGTGGAAGACAAAAGCATAGAAATAATACGGTAACCATAAGTGTTGAAGAGTACTTCAGACAAACAGTTTACATTCCATACTTAGATTCTCTAATTAGCTCAATGGAGAGTCGATTTTGTGAATCCAACAGTGCACAATTTAACTAGACGTTGCTACATCCTTCGAAATTGTGCAAACTGAATCGTCAACAGTTTAAAGATAAAATGTCTACTATTAATCAGGTCTACCACATTGATCATTTTGAAAGTGAAGCATTGAGTTGGTTTGATTTTTGGAAAACGCGAGAATACAAAAGTAGCCAAGATTTCATCGACTTGTTACAATACAAAAGTAGCCAAGATTTCATCGACTTGTTACAATACAAAAGTAGCCAAGATTTCATCGACTTGTTACAATACAAAAGTAGCCAAGATTTCATCGACTTGTTACAATACAAAAGTAGCCAAGATTTCATCGACTTGTTACAATACAAAAGTAGCCAAGATTTCATCGACTTGTTACAATACAAAAGTAGCCAAGATTTCATCGACTTGTTACAATACAAAAGTAGCCAAGATTTCATCGACTTGTTACAATACAAAAGTAGCCAAGATTTCATCGACTTGTTACAATACAAAAGTAGCCAAGATTTCATCGACTTGTTACAATACAAAAGTAGCCAAGATTTCATCGACTTGTTACAATACAAAAGTAGCCAAGATTTCATCGACTTGTTACAATACAAAAGTAGCCAAGATTTCATCGACTTGTTACAATACAAAAGTAGCCAAGATTTCATCGACTTGTTACAATACAAAAGTAGCCAAGATTTCATCGACTTGTTACAATACAAAAGTAGCCAAGATTTCATCGACTTGTTACAATACAAAAGTAGCCAAGATTTCATCGACTTGTTACAATACAAAAGTAGCCAAGATTTCATCGACTTGTTACAATACAAAAGTAGCCAAGATTTCATCGACTTGTTACAATACAAAAGTAGCCAAGATTTCATCGACTTGTTACAATACAAAAGTAGCCAAGATTTCATCGACTTGTTACAATACAAAAGTAGCCAAGATTTCATCGACTTGTTACAATACAAAAGTAGCCAAGATTTCATCGACTTGTTACAATACAAAAGTAGCCAAGATTTCATCGACTTGTTACAATACAAAAGTAGCCAAGATTTCATCGACTTGTTACAATACAAAAGTAGCCAAGATTTCATCGACTTGTTACAATACAAAAGTAGCCAAGATTTCATCGACTTGTTACAATACAAAAGTAGCCAAGATTTCATCGACTTGTTACAATACAAAAGTAGCCAAGATTTCATCGACTTGTTACAATACAAAAGTAGCCAAGATTTCATCGACTTGTTACAATACAAAAGTAGCCAAGATTTCATCGACTTGTTACAATACAAAAGTAGCCAAGATTTCATCGACTTGTTACAATACAAAAGTAGCCAAGATTTCATCGACTTGTTACAATACAAAAGTAGCCAAGATTTCATCGACTTGTTACAATACAAAAGTAGCCAAGATTTCATCGACTTGTTACAATACAAAAGTAGCCAAGATTTCATCGACTTGTTACAATACAAAAGTAGCCAAGATTTCATCGACTTGTTACAATACAAAAGTAGCCAAGATTTCATCGACTTGTTACAATACAAAAGTAGCCAAGATTTCATCGACTTGTTACAATACAAAAGTAGCCAAGATTTCATCGACTTGTTACAATACAAAAGTAGCCAAGATTTCATCGACTTGTTACAATACAAAAGTAGCCAAGATTTCATCGACTTGTTACAATACAAAAGTAGCCAAGATTTCATCGACTTGTTACAATACAAAAGTAGCCAAGATTTCATCGACTTGTTACAATACAAAAGTAGCCAAGATTTCATCGACTTGTTACAATACAAAAGTAGCCAAGATTTCATCGACTTGTTACAATACAAAAGTAGCCAAGATTTCATCGACTTGTTACAATACAAAAGTAGCCAAGATTTCATCGACTTGTTACAATACAAAAGTAGCCAAGATTTCATCGACTTGTTACAATACAAAAGTAGCCAAGATTTCATCGACTTGTTACAATACAAAAGTAGCCAAGATTTCATCGACTTGTTACAATACAAAAGTAGCCAAGATTTCATCGACTTGTTACAATACAAAAGTAGCCAAGATTTCATCGACTTGTTACAATACAAAAGTAGCCAAGATTTCATCGACTTGTTACAATACAAAAGTAGCCAAGATTTCATCGACTTGTTACAATACAAAAGTAGCCAAGATTTCATCGACTTGTTACAATACAAAAGTAGCCAAGATTTCATCGACTTGTTACAATACAAAAGTAGCCAAGATTTCATCGACTTGTTACAATACAAAAGTAGCCAAGATTTCATCGACTTGTTACAATACAAAAGTAGCCAAGATTTCATCGACTTGTTACAATACAAAAGTAGCCAAGATTTCATCGACTTGTTACAATACAAAAGTAGCCAAGATTTCATCGACTTGTTACAATACAAAAGTAGCCAAGATTTCATCGACTTGTTACAATACAAAAGTAGCCAAGATTTCATCGACTTGTTACAATACAAAAGTAGCCAAGATTTCATCGACTTGTTACAATACAAAAGTAGCCAAGATTTCATCGACTTGTTACAATACAAAAGTAGCCAAGATTTCATCGACTTGTTACAATACAAAAGTAGCCAAGATTTCATCGACTTGTTACAATACAAAAGTAGCCAAGATTTCATCGACTTGTTACAATACAAAAGTAGCCAAGATTTCATCGACTTGTTACAATACAAAAGTAGCCAAGATTTCATCGACTTGTTACAATACAAAAGTAGCCAAGATTTCATCGACTTGTTACAATACAAAAGTAGCCAAGATTTCATCGACTTGTTACAATACAAAAGTAGCCAAGATTTCATCGACTTGTTACAATACAAAAGTAGCCAAGATTTCATCGACTTGTTACAATACAAAAGTAGCCAAGATTTCATCGACTTGTTACAATACAAAAGTAGCCAAGATTTCATCGACTTGTTACAATACAAAAGTAGCCAAGATTTCATCGACTTGTTACAATACAAAAGTAGCCAAGATTTCATCGACTTGTTACAATACAAAAGTAGCCAAGATTTCATCGACTTGTTACAATACAAAAGTAGCCAAGATTTCATCGACTTGTTACAATACAAAAGTAGCCAAGATTTCATCGACTTGTTACAATACAAAAGTAGCCAAGATTTCATCGACTTGTTACAATACAAAAGTAGCCAAGATTTCATCGACTTGTTACAATACAAAAGTAGCCAAGATTTCATCGACTTGTTACAATACAAAAGTAGCCAAGATTTCATCGACTTGTTACAATACAAAAGTAGCCAAGATTTCATCGACTTGTTACAATACAAAAGTAGCCAAGATTTCATCGACTTGTTACAATACAAAAGTAGCCAAGATTTCATCGACTTGTTACAATACAAAAGTAGCCAAGATTTCATCGACTTGTTACAATACAAAAGTAGCCAAGATTTCATCGACTTGTTACAATACAAAAGTAGCCAAGATTTCATCGACTTGTTACAATACAAAAGTAGCCAAGATTTCATCGTCTTGTTACCTTTTACAAAGTTGTATCCGGCTGTCAGGTATGCCTTACTAGTTTTGCTAGCATTACCGGCAACAACATGTACGGTGGAGCGATCGTTCAGCACATTACGTCGTGTAAAAACATGGCTTAGATCTACAATGTCAGATGAACGCCTGTCTGGGTTGTGCATGTTAAGCGTACACAGAGACAAAGTGAACTGCAACAAAAAAAAGACTTTATGGACAAAATTGTAGATATGTTTGGTAGCGATAACAGACGACTCCCGTTCTTGTTTAAACAATAAATTTTATTTTAAATTTATGTTGTAATATTTTTTGCTATATACATACCGGTATATTGTGTTAATAAAAAAATTGTTGCTACAGTATGCCCGTCATTACTACAGTGTCCTGTCCGTTCGTTCACCATACAAATACAATACAGTAAATTAAAACTACATTAAAACATTACTAGAAATATTTTGCCCCCCCCCTAGAAAATATTTTGCCCCCCCCCCCCTAGGAAATTTTCTGCGGGCGCCCATGTCTTTATCCCTCTTATCAAACAAAACTGGAGTTTTAAAAACATCGTAAAATTTAGAAGAAGGTAACGAGAACAAAAATACATTTTATTGTCATTTTAAACGGCTTCGAGAGACATTCATGTTAATTTGTTTTTGGTGTGCGCATTTTGAGTGATCCTTTCTATAGAACGATAAACTTTCAAACATTAATGGGCGGTTTTTGTTTGGTGCACGCGTTTTAAATAATCATTTAATATAATAGTTGCTTTAGAAAATAATACATTAGAATTATCAGATAATTCAGGGGCGTGCATAAAGGGTGCTAAAATGTGGGGGGTACCCAGGGGGGTCTACGGTCATCGGTGTTCTTTGATTAAATTTTATTGACCAACTTTATTATAAAGTAGATGTGTGTGTGGGGGGGGGGGTGTAAGAATCTTAAGTTTGTGATTTAATGTCTGATCAGCGTTTAGTAAAAATACGTCCCTGAATGAATGGATGCAATTCATCAGAATAGAAATGTGTCAATGACGTCATTTTTGAAAAATTTAGTCCAAAGTAGATTTCCCCTCTTGTAATAAAATATTTATTATGTTGAACATTCAGTAAACGCTTATTGATTCCAAACACAATGGTAGGGGTTGGGGGCGGGTTGGGGGGTGTCGAAATAATAATATTCACATTTTTTGTTAATGAAAGGGGCATTCGTTGATTTTAATGTGACGATTTGTTAACATATAGTCTGCGCGTTATCAGAATGAAAAATATGTAAGATTAACTTATGTAAGATTTATATGAGCTTCTGAACTCCTCATATTTCCTAAATGTCGGCGCCAGGGATACTACTTAAATTTTCTTTAAACAAGCTACTAAATCTCTTACATTCGTGGACCCATTTTCATTGGACAATTTTGTTTACATTTTTACCCGACTCTTTATCTCAGTAATAATTAAAACGTCACATTATATAAAGAACGGGTCCCCAGTCCCCACCGGAGTACATATTTTAACTTTAAGGGAGTTACGACCTTTCGTGTTAGATGTTTCAGTCTCGAGATTATAATTACGCACAAAGAGCCTTTTTTTTAACAAATTATTTGAAGGTTCAAAAAAAAAAAAAAAAAAAAAAAAAAAGAATTTTCATCAAATTCTAAGGTGTTCATCGTGTGTCTAAAGATTATGAAAATTTCATTGGTATCTAAAGGTTGTATGAAAATGTTTATATAGTTTTATAGATTTATATAATTTCCTATAAATTAAATATCCTCTTCTTTTTTATGTGTCAAGAGACTTCTATAGCTAGAGCGTTCGATTTTTAAAAAAAGTTTTCAAGATCTTATAAATTGCTTTTTCATGTTTCTTATTTTCATATACGTTTCTAAGATTGTCCTCTATGTAATGAAATCAGATTTAAAGATATTCCTGAAGTTTCTAGAAAGTTCCAAAATGAGTATAAGAGGTTCCAAAATGTATTTTCACTATAAAAGCCAAATCTATAGAAGAAGACTCAGTTTAAAATGTAAGCTTCTACGTAAATTGCTGCATCTAGGTCAAAAACTTGGTAAACATTTGTTTCATAACATCTTATAAAATATCGATGATTTTCAAATTTTAATTGGCAAATTTTGGGAAGCGTTTTTGACAGGTCCTTCAATTTACGTGGGTGCTAATAGCGTTTTACTGTTTATTTGTATACGTTTTTTACCCTAATTCAAACTCGAGCAAAGATTCTCTATTTCTGTTAAAAAACGGAAATAGACGTTGCATTATTTATATAAACTAGAGTTTGTTGTGTGGTATATCGTGGGTGCAAACTATTACAAGTATCATATAGTTCGGTGGCATGCATAAAGAGTGATTTTATGTACCTGCGGATTTACCGGCCAAGGCTTTACTTTATGTTTTTAAGCTTTATTGCCAGGGCCGGATTAACCTCTAATCAAACAAGGCACGTGCCTTGGGCACCAAGCGTTTGGGGGCACCACAAGTCCTCAAGAATTTTTTATTTTTTTAAACAAATTTAAGTCCAGAAACAACTGAAAATGTAAAAAGTGCTATGAAAATGAAGAAATACATTATAATAAAAATTCACATTCAAGTTTGGTACAATCCTGAATGCTTAAAAATTAAGCGCATAAAAAAATAAAAAAACTCCTGGTAAATGGTAATGAGCAAAATGCGGACCATGCGGACTCACACGGCTTGTAAATAAATAATGCGGTCGTATGCGAATTTTAAAAATTTTTGGGAAGTTTTATAAAAAAATTTAAACCATTTTTATATTTTCAATAAATAATAATAAAATAATAACATTTATTAATTAATTCGACCGGTAACCCCTTAGTAATAGACACAATATGAGCATGTGAACTTGAAAACCTGTGCTAATTGTATTCTTCACTAGCAGATCACGTGCATAAATCTAGGAATGAATTTGAAAGATTTGAAGAAGCTGCAAAAATAATACCACCAGGTGTAGAATGATGTAGCAGTTCGATTTTCTTGTTTGGTCGATGTATCACTATCACAAACATCTCAGTGTTGTGAAGAACTAATAAATGCTTATCCTAAAGATCTGAACAGTAATTTATGTACTGAACTACAACAGTTCCATTCATATATTCGCCACAAGTTTCCTGCATCAACATCGGAAAACAACACGTTCAATCATGGAGAATTATACACAGTAATAGTTAGAGACAACATCGAGTGTGCCTTTCCAAATGTTGAAATCGCCTTGCACATATTTTTAACATTAATGATTACTGTTCAACTGAGCGCTCTTTTTCTCAGTTGAAACGTACAAAAAATCCAAATAGATCAACAATGAAACAAGAAAGGCTCGATTCCTTATCTCTGCTTATGATCGAGGCAGATGTGTTGCGCAAAATAAACTTTGACGATATACTCAAACACTTCGCTAGATGTAAATCTAGGGAAAAAAACTTTAAAATGTCATTGACAAAATCTTTTATCTTTTTGATTTTTTCATCTAATAAAAAATAAAGTATTTTTGTCTATCATTATTTCAAAATTTATTAACTATTAATTTTAATACAGAAATACTTTATTGTAGATTTTTATATACGTGATAGTTATACAAACTACAAGCATATTTGTTAACAACTGTTTTCTTTTAATAATATTGAACGTACCAGCGGTCACGGTCAGTGAAAGATCAGGGGCCCCGGGCAGAAGGGGGCACCCATGTGGGTTTGTGCCTTGGGCACTAAAATGGCTTAATCCGGCCCTGTTAATTGCCACCTATGTATAACATGTGAAGGTATAATCAAGAGTTTCATGTTTAGCCCCAAACAGCGTTGAGTCAAAATATGGGTCTGTGAAATTTTGTGAGGATAGCAATGCCTCAACGGCATTATTTGTTTTAAACACGGACATTTTTCAGCACATATCAGATTAAAACTTTTAAAGTTAAATTATTTTAATGCTGTTCATTTATTAAAAGCTTCTTAAATACCAGGCACCGAAAGTTTATGTCTAAATTGTATTACTGTTATCCAATAATGACGTGGCTGTGTCGTTACGGTGTCAAACGTTGGCTCTGAATTAAAATCTGGAGCGAAAAATAATCACCCGCAAGATGAGATGTTACAGGCGAACTGCTGGAGAAAACAAGAAGCGACTACATTCTGAACCGGGAAATAAGACACATGGTTGGTGCCTACCCAATCAGCCAGTATATGGCTCAACATACACTTGGTCAAAATGCCTGTCAATCAACCTGCATTGCAAGAGTACAATGGCAGGTTCTCCGTTTTAAATATTCCTTACAAATCCTGACTTTTACATTTATAGGAGTACATTTTAGTATTAATAGTAACTGTTACTTTAGGGAGGGGTTTTTGACAACCTGTTGGCTTTAATTATAACGCATTGTGACGTTTTCTTCCGAATACAACCCCGAGAAAAGCCGGGTACATTGGTTGGTACCTAATATGATAGGCTCTTTAGAAACCTTAACTGTTGGCCTATTTTCCGTGTCACCTCGCAATAATATCGTTAAAATTAAACTTGGGTCTGTCAATACATGGCGAGTGCACACGGCACTTGTAGGTAGGTCTATGCTTTTATTTTAAGAGTACTGGGGACATGTTATTACCACGCCCCTCGGAGTTCGGAGCTATCAGGTGCAACAACATCATGGAATGAGTGTGGGCCAGACAGGCAAGAGCCTTTTAGGGCCGTGTGTACCTTTTACAGATAGCGCTTGCGTTTAGCGACAGGCCTAGCGTATATCTGATGGATGGGCTTCTTTTCTAACACACCTTGTAAACACGACCTGTTCTAAACATAGTGCAACACACGCACACACGAGGAAAGACTGAAAGAAGGCTGACAGCTGGGGCTGATAGATAGGCATTTATATACATGCATATTTTAAAGACGATATTCGCCGCGTTGTTACCGGGGTAATAATTTAAAAGCATAGTGCGCCATTTTCCAACTGCCTTTGAGACGTTTCAACATCTAAAAATAGAATATTTTACTATGCAACTGAAACGTGTTTTAATCTCTTGTTTCTTCAACAAAAACAACAACAAAATAATGTAACAAAATAATGTAACAAAATAATGTATTAAAAAATAAGACATTTTGCAATGCCCTTTAAATGTATATTAGGAAATAGTAAATCAGTCATTCGTTATTTTTACAGAAGAATCTTTGTATAGTTATTAACGTTTCTAACATGATTGTATAGTTATTAACGTTTCTAGCATGACTGTATAGTTATTAACGTTTCCTTCATCATTGTATAGTTATTAACGTTTTTAGCATGATTGTATAGTTATTAACGTTCCTTACATGATTGTGTAGTTATTAACCTTTGTTATAAGGGATGACGTATTTTGAGACGCTTTGCCCGCCTTCCACGTGCATAACCTCTTTCAAGTCGGTCCTGTGTTGGGGCGGCTAGAAAAAAATATCCCTTTGTTGATACTTTTGTTTACTATCGTCCGTTTCTGTGGAACAGGATCGAACGATCTAGAGAATGCGAGAAGCAGTAATACTGCGTATTCCTTTTTCCAGAATGATCATCTGAAACTGAGTATAAAAGGGATAAGAATAAATGACGGGAGAGATTTTCCTTTCCTTGATTACGAGGCATGCTATGTGTCATTATACTTTGTTGTGTGTAGAGATTTTTATTTCCTCATACAATTTTGTGCTCATTGTATTTTTATATACAGTACCGGTACCAGCAAATCTGTAAGTTTATAATTTTAATCATATTTTCTCTTGCTGTTATTATTTAATTGAAGTTCACAAATTAAAAAAGTTATTAATTGTAATTAGCTCTGGCCTTAATTGTCGTTTTATTTGTTTTTATTTTTAACCTATGGTATCGTCCTTTATTATGGACTGTTTTTAGAACGAGCCCTAGACAAAACAACAGAGATTAAATTCTCCATCTATAACGGTCCGTAATACCTTTCTTACATCATTGAATTTTGAGAATTATTTTCTTCTACATAATATAGACTAGGGCTTCCCAATAAATCTTTTCATGTGCCTGAACTACAAAGAAGACACATTTTCTAACAATTGTAAAAACGTATCCATTACTTAAAAAATATATGTACCATTTAAAATATGTAGCAATTACGGATGTTGATATAGTGGTGTCACCATTTACAATTCAATCAGCCTCTACTTTGCTAATAATGTAGGTTATGAGAAAATCATTAAAAGTAATTATTATCTTTAAAAACTCATATCATAACCAATGTTCACTTATGTAAAAATTACTAAAAGTCGTGTGTTTTTTAAAAAAGAAGTATGCTAAAGTCTAAAGCTCAATCAAATGTTCCATGCCTTTAAACATAATTTTGTGAAAATTGAAAAAAAAAGTCCTCACATATCTAAATAAAATTGTAACCCTTATTTGTTCACGTCCCTGACCTGTATATTCGGAAGATGACAAAAACAATCGTTATCTATTTTTAAAGATTAGATACATTTTCAAACATGTCAAATGATCGGGGGTTTTTTTTTTTAGATAATGCTGTCCAACCTAAACTCTTTACTCTCTTTCATTCACATTTTAAATTATTCTTGTGAAATGTTTGCTATATTTTTTTTAATAATATAAACATTGTTATCCTTTTTAATATTCGTCCACCCGTTATGCAGAGGCGTAGCTAAGGGGGGATGCAGAGGTGGACAGATGTCCCTGGGCGCCAAAATGTGCTTTAATATTATTTTATTGATGAAAACAATGAGTTTGAGAGTTGAAAAAAGAAAAGGGGGGGGGGTGGCGCTTTAAAATGAATCTTGTCTCCGGGCGCCAAACACTAAGGCTACGCCTCTGCAATTATGATCGATATGACCTGTACATTTGGAGATAAAAAAATGGAAAAATTACGATGTCTTCAGTTTCAGGGAAAAGCTTATCCACTATTTTCCCCTTTCAACTTCATTGAGTTTTTGACACTTAGCTTCTGCACATTTTTATTAAAACAGAGTAGCTTTCCCGTTGTTGCTGCCAACTTGCGTCTCTTTCAATCAGATCTTGGAGAACGTCATCGCAACTTGCGCCTGTTTCAACTTATCTTGCTTTTCACCTTTACCATTGCTTAAAATACCAGCTTGTATATATAAACAGAACTGCCTACCGAGTCACTTTAATTTAAAGAATTACACCCCCACACCAACCCACACACAATTGTTCCTTCCACCGCAAATATCACTCAAATCTTACTTCGGTTGAAAAGCACTCGAATTGTTTTAAACATTTTCTTTTAATCGAACTGTAAAACAAGCCGGTCCGTGTTTCCATCTAAACAACAACAGAAACAAGACTAACACAGTCACTATACTGCCAAATATTTTAACCCAATTAAGCAGAGCAACGTGAGAACGTTGATGTAATTAAAAAAAAAAAGCTGTTGAGAAGAAATATTTCTTACCATAACGGTTCTAAACAGGATATTCGATAGGTTTTATCTTTAAACAATGGCTTTTTAGAGAAGATGAAAGACATAATGGAAACAATAAAATAACGTTAGGCCCTATATGTCTGATGATACGAATATTTAAGGCAAATCTAGATACATCATTCGATTCACGACAATACGTCACTACTACCGCAGCGTCTTGGTGTTCACCTATATTGATAGTTATGTTCGCGACCAGACTTTCTTTCAGGGATCTCTGGGTGGTGGGTGCTTATTAAAATTATTTAAAAAAATTTGAACGAAAGAAATATTGATACCCTCTTTGACAACAATAGATCTTGTTCACATGTTAATTTATTTTGGAACTTTACAGAAGCTTGTTGGCAATGTGAAACATTGTGTGGATTCATCGATTGCCATTTTCCCATTCCCAATGTCCAACAATTGTTTTGCGAAACGTTCAGCGGATTCATCATTGTGTAGTTGTACACGCATATTGGTCTTCAAAGTCAATTTCTGTGCATATTGCCATAAAACTGATGATTTGAGACATACATTTAATTCATAAGCGGCTGTTTATCGTGGTATAACTGGTAGAGTTTGTCGAAAATCGACAGGAAATAAAAATAAGTGCGCCAACGAAGAGCTGTTCATATCCCCTCAAATCTTTTAGTGTACGATGCAGCGCTTCCAATGCTTTTTTGTGTGCCATAGTATATTCATCCCATATAATGAGTTGACATGATTGGAGTACTTTACTCATTACAGAATTTTTATTTACATTGCATGTTGGTGTCTCATTTATTTGCATATTCAAAGGCAATCTCAGTGCTGAATGCGCTGTTCGGCCACCATGCAAAAGAGTTGCTGCAATTCCAGAAGATGCGATTGCTAGTGCAAATTTTTTGTGATCGTATGGTTGCCAAAATAAGTCAAATTAAGAATGTTTTGCCTGTGCCCCCGTGAGCAAATAGGAGTTATAATCCACCGCTTTGACTTGTAATTGAATTATGTCATGCACTATACGTTGATCTGGAAGATTCATTTGAACAAATGCACCCTATTCGTCAACATCAAACTTTGTTTCTCGTTGCAAATCACAATGGAAAAGGTTGTTTGCAGATCGATTCGGAGCAGTCATTCCCAACACTACCAGTGCTTTGTTAGGGATTGCCAAAAATATGTCCTTAATCGAAACCAAGGTCTCATTATACACGTTTGGTGTAAATTGACTGTCCGGATTTTGAATCGTTGCACGCAAACGATGTACGATGTCTTCACTCATGTTTTGGATGGGAAGCATTTTGTCAATATGATTGCAAACAAAGTGCGTCTATGCTGTGGCTGAGCAATATTCGATGCATCAAAGAGCGAAGTGTCCCAATGAGCATCGTTTTCCAAAAGTTGTAATTATTGGCAATCTTCAAGAAAAGTGGCACATACTTGACCGTTTACTGTTCTCAATTCTTGGAAGGATGTTGTTCCACGTACGTTGATTAACAGTAATCGCAAGTAAAAGCTTTCTGCATTGTTATGAAGAACAGTGTACAGACGGCCTAATGCGTCGGTCGAAAATAAATTGAAAATTTTTAGCTGATGAATTCCGGGTGTTGGCAATTCAGAGTAAAGTAGCGTTTTTTAAAAAAATATCATTCCCGCACAATGATAAAAATGCAGTTAACGTTTTTGGCGGAGGTGAAAATCCTCTTACACGAGCATTTTCTGTTGTGAAGTACACGCGCTGTTCATTTTCAAGGTGCACTGTCAAATGAACAACTGTTGGATGTCGTTCATGGATTGGAAATGATAAAATGTGCCATATTGCTTCATTGCTACTAATGTAGCGTCCAAGTTGATATTGGTAGACTTCATCGAGTGATCGTGTTTTTTTTCCACTCCAAAAATTGCCATATCGCTTCATTTGTTAACATATTTGCAAATGTACTTGATCGATTTCACCGAATTGCAATACTTGATGTATGCTTTGAACGTTTTCAAGAGTAAAGGTGAATACGGTTATACAAGCCAACGATTATCGACTTCAACATCGTTGTTTCGTACTTTGCAAAGTGATTGATATGCCACCATCTTCAGTTGATCGCCGACGTTAGAGTGGATAGCCGTCATTGTTAGCGATAGTCTCCGCAACTAAATCTCTTGGGTATCGTTTCGTACATTTCCCATCAGACATGCATGGAGAATTTTTGTTGAGTAAGCCACATGGACCGTGAATCATGTTTTTGGTGACGATTTTTATTGATCAATGGTGACATCTGGTATTTCTGCAGAAATGACGTTATCAATTTGATATGGTTTGAATTTTTCGTTCAACCAAATTAAAATGTGTTTTTGGGGCAATACTCATTTTTTGCCATTCAACGGATTACATCCAACAGCGTGTCTCTCCAAAAACATCATGCTTTACAATGAAATCCGTTAAAGATTTCAATTTTTGTTTGAACACATGCGCAGTAATATTGTTACGATTTGATGATGATTGTCCAGTTAACAAAGTTATTGTATTTTATCCCACGTAGGATTGCATGCAAAGGTAATAAAAAAAATCTTGGTGGCCATATGCACGAAAATATGTCATTGCATCTTGTGCGTATTCATGCATGTGACGTGGACTCCCAGTAAATGTGGCCGGCAGTATAACCATTTTCCCCAAATCATTTGGATTCACATTGCCATCATTCACAACTGCATCACGTAAATGAATGTACTCTTCGGAACGCAACTTGCTTTGATTTAATCGAATGTAGAGGAGTCATTCGGTTTCGATTTTCGCATACATATCAACAATGTATTGATGAAACCATTGTCGACATTTCAAGATATGATTTTCGGCACTCTCACGTGTCATCAATCGATATGAATAGTAATTCATAGCTCTGATTTTCTTATCCGATTCAACATCTGTTTGTGGATTTCTCAATTTGATGTTGAAATGATATCCATCTTCTCCTTGCCAAACTAAAATAGAATATTGCAATCAGTCGTATGAGCGATGAGTTTCTAAGACTCGCTGAACATCACCATTTCTGCGATAAAGAATTATATATCACGTGAGTTAAATTCTTCGACAACTATAACGTTTGCCATTTCATCAATTGTTGGTGCATTGTTTGGTCTTTCGTTTTGGCCGAAAGGTGTTTTGTCTGCTCTAACAACAACTTTGTAGTCATCAGTCGGCATTTGTTCAAGTGCAATTCTGAAATTGCGTTTCAAAAATAAAGTTTGCAATGCAGCGAAAATTTCTCGTTTAGTGCCCGTTTTGTTATAACAACGTTGATCAACTTGTTAATCAGTATACCCCATGAAATAAATTAGAAGAAAATTTTTGATCTGCGTTTGGCAGTTGTAGTAGTAATCCTGCACGATATAAATTTGCCCTTGCACTTTAAATGTTGGCATGTAATTCTCACGCACTATATTTGTTGTCAATTTGGAACATGAATTGTACTTGCGTATGTTTGCCAAGAAATGTTTCCACTGACTTATGTCACCTGATACCAACGTTGATATTGGTTTGGTTGGTGAATGTAATTCTGGCAATTTCACTTTCCCACCCATGCAGCAATTCCCGCTGTTTCATTCTTAAATTTGATGGCACTGCAATACACGCAATATTTATACATTTTTCCAATAACCACGCCTGGATGAAGACTGTAATTAGCATCGTAATGGACAATGGAATGCGCTAAGATTTAATTAAGCGTGCAGTGTTCGTCTGAATCGAGCAGTGTGTACTCTATCACTATCGGTATCCAGTCTTGCTTCCCGTGCTCGACTGTTTTAGACAAATGGGTTTGAGCATTGCGTACTCGAACAGTTTTCTGTCTTACTTTCCGTTGCTCGACAGATTCAGACGCACGGGCTTGAGCATTGCGTACTCGAGCTACTTCCAGTCGTGCTTCTCGTTGCTCGACTGTTTCCGGAGCTCGTGATGACTTTTTCTTTCGCGATTGAGGTGTAGAAAAACCAATAGATCTTCATTTGGGAGGCAGCATTTATTTGACAGCAAAAGTATTGCTTTGTGACGAATATTACAAATGCATGTGATATATGTAATTAGAAGTCGATTGGTAATGGTAATTTCACAATTTACACCACTTGTTGCGTTACACAACACAAATGAAATATTTCTGTTTGTATTTGATTCAATTAATTTACGAAATTCCTAACGTTGATAATTTTCACATGTTAGGATCTCCCATCTTTTCACATGAAAACCTGCCACAATTGATACGTTTATTGTTGGCAGTAGAATTCCAGTTGTATAAGGGTCACATTACTTTATAAAAAGTTATTTTTTAAAAATTATTTAAGAAATCATCGATTGATGTCAAATGTCTTTTCATAAGAAAAACAAACTCCGAAATTCTAACACTATATTATAGAATTACTCAATCATTGCTATTCAAAATTAAAACACGTTTACAACGTCATATCCGATTCTAAAATACATCACAAAATTCAAGCTTATTTATAAAAACAACAATAATACTCTCTACACTAAACATGCAAAAATGTGTTTTCCTGCTCCTACTACAAATCAGCTGTCTGTTGGCATTTGTTCAAGGGCGGCTGTGGTGATAGCTCTGTTTGAAAATATATTGATGAAACTCATTTAAGAAAACAAAACGAATGTAAGGCCCCCGGCCCAAACGATTTATTGTAAAATGGTTGCATTAATTCAGAAACCTACTTATTATGTAACACAGAAACTGAAATGTCGTTATTTGTATTTGATTCAATTCCATCCACCCATGAAATAGCTCAGTTTGAAATTATATTTCTTTAGTTCAAATAAGAAAATAATCGAATTTAGCCCCCCCCCCCCCCCCGGCACCAAAAAAGAATATTGTAAAATGGTTGTAGTAAATTAGAAACCTTTGTGGGCATAAGCACAACAACTCGCCAACTTCTTATCGTAATCGGATGAATGGTAAAGAGACGCAAACGACAATTATATTTTTATATCACCAATATAGTAAGTAAAAAAAAGAATTTAGCGCCCCCCACCCAAAAAAAGAATTTAGCGCTCCCACCCAAAAACAGAATATTGAACGATGGTGGTACTAATCTAGAACCTACTTACTATGTAACATATCAACAATGGTGGAACTAATCTAGAACCTACTTACAATGTAACATATCAACAATGGTTGAACTAATCTAGAACCTACTTACTATGTAACATATCAACAAATGGTGGAACTAATCTAGAACCTACTTACTATGTAACATATCAACAATGGTGGAACTAATCTAGAACCTACTTACTATGTAACACTAGCGAGTACCCGGCATGCGTTGTACGCCACTCAATGAAAAAAGTGTTTGTGTTTTAATTGAGTTTTAACGTAATTTTTAAATAGAAAATATTTTTTGTTTTTTTCCGTCTAGTGCGTACACAAATAAATTAGAAGTTTTTTCAACGCGTGAGCAGGCAACATATAGCTGTCCACGTGAGAAGCGTGCATTTTCAAAATTTAGTCCACACACTTGAAGCGATTGATCCACCCACGCAGTAGCTCTGTTTTAAATTATATTTAGATAGCTCAAACATTTATTATTTTTAAAATAAAGCCCCCGGCCCCAAACGTAAAATTTTAAAATGGTTGTACTTATGTCACACACAAACTGAAATTACGTTTGTATTTGATTGATTTCTAGTAATTCTAGCCACCCATGCCATAGCACTGATTGAAATTATATTTGTATAGCTCATATAAGAAAAAAATAATTTGGGGCTGCGGCCCGAAAAGGAATATTTCAAAATGGATAAGCTAATTCAGAAACCATTGGTGCGCACAACAACTTACCAAAGTTTTACGCAATCGGATGAATGGTACAGGAACGCATACGAAAATTATATTTAGCTCATAAAAGGGGGACAAAAAGAATTTAGGTCCCCATCACAAAACGGATTATTGTAAAATGTTTGTAATAATTCAGAAACATTTGCATTTTTTTACAATTCACACAATTTTCATCACTTTGGATTGATGGTATAGAAGCACATACGGGATATACTTATATATGTATAGTTATAGTTTACCGAATTAAGATAACTTTTTTGCAATTATTCAATGATGATCTGTCAATCTATCTGACTGTCTGTCTCTTTGTCTGTCTCTCTGTCATTCTGTCTGTCTCCCTATCTGTCTGTCTCTCTAGCTCTGCCTGTCTCTATGTCTCTCTGTCTGTCTCTCTTTCGCTCTGTCTGTCTCTGTCTATCTCTCTTTCTCTATGTCTGCCTCTCTTTCTCTCTGTCTGTCTGTCTGTTTCTCTGCCGGTCTATATGTCTCTCTGTCTGTCTGTCTCTCTGTCTCTATGTTTGTATCTCAAGCTGTCTCTAAGTCTGTCTCACTGTCAGTCTCTGTCTCTCTGTCTATCTCTCTGTCATTATTTGTGTCTCTCTGTCTGTCTCTCTGTCTATCTCTCTGTATGTCTGTCTGTCTGTCTCACTGTATGTCTCTCTGTCTGTCTCTCTGTCTGTTTCTGTGTCTGTCTCTCTGTCTACATATCTGTCTGTCTGTTTGTCTCTCTGACTGTCTCTCTTTCAGTCTCTCCTTCTGTCTCTCTGTCTGTCTGACTGCCTGTTTGTCTGTCTGTCTGTTTATATATCTATCCTCCATCCATCCTTTCATCCATCCATCCATCCGTCTAGCTATCTTTTATCTACATCTCTATCTATCTATCATCTATCTGTGTATTTGTCTGCTTGTCTGTCTGTCTTTCTATCTCTCTATCTAATAAAATCTCTATTTTTAAAATTAAATTTTCACTTTTGTAAAGTGATTGGGTTTTGATATCCCTGGGGATAATTATGAAAATATTTTTATGTTTTGTTAAAGTCATTGATTTTCTTAATTGGTTAACATATGTTCATATGTAAAATGAGAATTTAGTTTCTTTTTTTTTTTACAACTAAAATGTCATTGGATTAAAAGATATTCTCATCCAAGTAAAAATGCATGAACTCAATTTCCTACCATCGATATAAATGTATCGAAGAAGGTTAATTATTGATCAAATTTATTATGAAGCTTATATTGCACTGCACTGGGCAAAATGAATGTATAGTGTATAGTGGGCTACACAGAGTTTTAAAAACATAAATAAATCATCCACTGGATTGTAGCCCCCTTACTTACGCAGAAGAGTTTTTTTGCATTTAATATGCTTATTTCTTATCTAGATCAGGGATAAGTGCATTAAAATGCTATTTGGCTATTTAGTTTTGCTACACCAATTTAATTAAAAGGCATATTCTTATTAAAATTATTTTTAAATGTAGAGTCTTTACTACTTTATAAATTTCATAAAAGTTTATTTTTGAAATGAATAAAAGTACAAACTTATTAAATGTTAAAAATACAAAGCTAAATTATTATTTAAGTTTAGCAATTTAAAAAGCAATCAATGCTATTTATTAATTTTACTTATAAGAAAGGGAATGTGCATCATCAGTTTTGTCACGCTCTTTTATTAAATCAGATAACTTTTAGCTTAGGCTAAATAGGCAATTCGCACTATAACGTCATTTGCGTGATTATTTAGAACTAATTAATTTTAATTTTATTTCGCCTTATTGACAACGCGCTAAAGAACGCACTAAAAACAACTGATGTTTAGGTTTTCCCGATAAATGTGATTACTGTGTATTTCTTTGATTATATTTTTTTCTATTTAATTTTTTTTTCATATCTTTTAAACGCATATAAAATGCTTAAGATAGTTCCTTAGTTGTTTTTTTATATGTATTTGTAATTTATAATAATAATACTTAAACTTTTGCTAAAATAAAAGCGGAAATATAATATTTTTTGCGCATGTAAATTTATTCGATTTCCGTAAAATAAATAGAAAATAACTATATTTGTTTTTAAGAGTCCGAACGTATCAAAATATTTTCGGCTCTTTGGCGTTATGTCCCTATAGCTCATTCTTATATAGTATATCAACAATGGTGGAACTAATCTAGAACCTACTTACTATGCAACATAAAAACTGAAATATCGCTCTTTGTATTTGATTAAATTCAATCCACCTATGCAATAGTTCTGTATGAAATTATAGTTATAAATCTCTTATAAGAAAAAACTAAATTAGGGCCACTAGCCCAAACGGAATATTGTAAAATGTGGGAGTGCGCATATCAATTCACCAAAGTTTTATCGCAATCGGATGAATGGTATAGGAATTATTACGATACTTATATATATAATATAAGTGTGGAAAACGAATGTAGGGCCCCCGGCCACAAACGGAATATTGTAGAATTGTTGTATTACCCCAGAAACCTACTTATTATGTCACACACACAATTTAATGTCGCTATTTGTATTTAATTAAAAATCTACAAATCCATGTATTAGCTCTGTTTGAAATTATATTTGTATACCTCATATAAGAAAAAACGAACCAAGGGCCCCTGGCTAAAAATGGAATATTTAAAAATAATTGTAATGATTTAAAAGCCTTTGCGTGCGTGCACACAACATCTCACTAAGGTTTTATCGCATTCTAATAAATGGTATAGGAGCGCATAGGGAAATTATTTTTTACAAAGCTCATATAAGAAAAAAAACGTATTTGGAACCAACGGCCCAAAACGGAATATTTTAAAAGGGTTATAATACTTAGTAAGATGCTCCAGCTTATGGACAACAACTCACCTCAGTTTGCTTGAATGGTGTAGGAGCGCATACGGTTTGAAATTATATTTATATAGCTCAAAAAAGAAACAACAAACATAGGGCCCCTGGACCAAAACGGAATATTTTAAAACGGCTGTAATAATTCCAAAAAAAAAAAAAAAAAAACTAAGCGGGCATGCCATCCAAAGTTTTATCGCATTCGGATAAATGGTTTGGAGAGCATACGGAAAATATTTTTACAAAGCTCGCATAAGAAAAAAACGAATTAAGAATCAAAGGACGAAAACGGAACATTTTAAAAGGGTTGTAATGACCCAGTTAAATGTCCGGGTATACGGACAACAACTCACCTCAGTTTTATTGCAATCGCATGAATGGTTTTGGAGCACATACGAGACATGCAAAGATACATACATACATACACACACACACGCACGCACGCACGCACACACACACACACACACACATACACACACACACACACACACTGCGCTCTGGTTTTCATAACTCTGTACACGCAGATCTCCCATCAATCATCTGTGCACCCACAAACAAATTCACATAATGCATATACGATGATTAAGGAGGTCAAAGTCTATATCACTGAACAAAATGTATGATCATATTTTTTAATGGCATCTACATTGCCTATGCGACACATGATCCAATCGATCTATAAGAATCCCCTCACTACCCCGTACTGTATCGCTTACGACAGTACATTAGAACACCTGTAAAAACAACATCATTTTAACAAAACCTCCACACAAAAAAACAAACAATAATTTATCTTATTTCTAGTACCGAGTTCCTGGGGGATGAGTTGCTAACAGTAATGGAGTAGAAAATTAAACCACACACATTCTTTTTTCTTTTCATTTATTGTGATATAATTGTACTAAATTTAACAAAAAATTCAACTCTACTTTTCGCAGTGTGGTTGCCAACGTTCTGGTGTTCAAGTTCTTATATAGAATGATGGATTATCTCCATAAAGATATGCTTATGCCGGAAAAGCTATCTCCCAGAGAAATTTGCCTGTAGGAAATCGTTATTTAAGTTCTTTGAAGCTCCACTATTTGCCCTGTATGTTCAAGATTACTTCAAACCAAAGGCCAAGGTAAAATGAATAAATTGTGTTTTTGTTTGTTTGAAGATCTGATGTTGGGACCCAAGTTTTAAAGGGTTTTCTTTGTATGACCACAAAAACTGACTTAATTAATTAAAATACATTTTCTGCCCCCACCCCCCACCCCAAAATGTGCTCCTGTCATTCAAAGGGAAGGTCAAACAAAATTTCCGAGCACTGCGCTAAAATATATTCTTTAATTATTTTATTTTTTTTATTGCAAGTGCGTTTCACGCGTAATATTTTTTATTTTGTTTTTCTAAAATTGTTCGTGTCAGTGTAAAAGCGGGTGGGTCATTAGAATATTAACATAGTTCAGGGGCGGGGAAAATGTGCGGTTGCGAGCCTTAAAACAAAAAGGGGGGGGGGGGAGACACTAATTGGGATTCCTATAAAGTGTGTTACCTGTATGCATGCTTTTTTTTTTTTAATTTTTAGCCCCAACCCCATGACTTTATATAACATTGTATAAATGATTTGTACGAAAAACTGTTTTTTTTGGGGTTATTTAATTCTGTTATGCTGTATCGAGGTTATCGAAAACATCGAACACATCGAACACATCCAAGGAACACAGCACATCGTAAGACTGACCAAACGAATGTGTTTGTCCATCCTGTTTAACTGCTGTTTGATTGTTTGGTTTAAAGCCACCTGGTGTTAGTTTAAGTCAAATGGTATGGTCTAAGAGTTCAGCTGGTGAATGGTTTTGAATTGATCAATACATACATAATAGATAGGGATTCGATTATGAACATAATCACGGAATAATAGCATAGACTTATAGAATAAACTCATAGCCTACACTAGTAGCACAGACTTATAGAATAAACTCATAGCCTAGACTAGTAGCATAGACTTATAGAATAAACATACAGACTAGACTAGTAGCATAGACTTATAGAATAAAATCACAGCCTAGAATAGTAGCATAGACTTATAGAAGAAACTCACAGCCTAGACTAGTAGCGTAGACTTCTAGAATAAACTCACAGCCTAGACTAGTAGCATAGACTTATAGAATAAATTCATAGCATATTAGACTTATAGCATAGACTTATAGAATAAACTCATAGCATAAACTTGTAGTATAGACTTATTGAACAAACCCATAGCATAGAGCTGATGCATAGATTTATAGCATAGGCCTATAGCAATGAGTTTATAGCATAGACTTATAGCATAGACTTATAGAATAAACTCATAGCATAAACTTGTAGTATAGACTTATTGAACAAACCCATAGCATAGAGCTGATGCATAGATTTATAGCATAGGCCTATAGCAATGAGTTTATAGCATAGACTTATAGCATAGACTTATATAATGGAGGAAAACTTTTTTTGTTTTTTTTTGTTTTTTGTATTTCACCATTTTACACAACTAATTGTCTTTTCTTGACGAAATAAAATCTGGTTAAAAATTATCAGCCACAAAGTCGACAATGTTTCATTGCCGTATGGCCACCGCCACCTTGGTGCCATCAATTCATCTTTCGTGTACCCTGTCGTAAAATTTTATTCAGAATAATAGTTTGAAAACGCCTCTAACGAAGAAGACGGCGTATAAATAACATGTAACTAGTGTAACATATCAAAAGACTTTTAACTAAAATATATGTGTTCGCTGAAACTTACAGTAATTGAAACATGAATTTATAAAGTTTATCTGGTGTCAAAGCATCCTTGTATAACTAATGAATGAGCCAGAGTGCACATTTGATGGTTTGCACTTTCTCATAGTATCTTACATCTATACTGTGCAATTATTATTTTTAATGCGTTGAATGGGCTTGGTGAAGTGATGGGTGGGCTTAGTGAAATAATAGATCGGTTTGGAAAAGTGTTGGATGGGTTCGGTGAAGTGATGGTGGGCATGGCGAAGTGATGGCTGAGCTTGTTGAAGTGATGGGTTGACTCGACAAAGTGATGGGTGGGCGTGGAAAAGTGATGGCTTGCTTGGTGAAATGTAAAAAAAAAAAATATTTTTTTTTTCTTCTTTTAAAAACTCAAAATCTTCATTTGTCCAGAAGCGGAGTGGTAATAACTCCAATTAAATGCACGTCCCACACGAGGTCAAATTGATACGATGTTTGAATAGCTACAAGAGGTTGATTAATAAACTTAACACAGACGTGAAATATGCAATTGTAGCTAAAAGATTTGTATATGTATCCCATATTTGGCTACATATAAACAAGTATATCATAGATGGAGGAGCTCTTTCTTTACCACAGCAACGGCATCACTATCTGACCGTGCGTTTATCACACATTTAAGAATGTCCACAACAAGAAGATCATCCAAACATTCGGGTACGTTTTATAAGGCATATACAAATGGTCGCAAAAATTTTTTAGCCTTAGTCCTCTATAATAACCAAAATGTAGTTTAAACAACCAAATTAAAAATCATTTAAAAAAAAAAATATTTTAAATCGCCAGGCGATCCGAAGTTGACAATTGATTAAAATTATAATGACATTATCAAGACCAGGTGTGTTTATTAAAACTCTATCGGCTGGTGATTATGTTGAGTCCATAATGTATGCTAGTTCCACATGATCACAGCGCCTTGTTGCATAAGTTATGGTAAGTACTTAATGAAGAAATTTAGACAGACTTCAAGCAACGCTCTTCTCTTATTTTTTTTTCTATGGAAATTCTTTCAGTTTATAGATTCAGTGTAGTCTGTGTACGGTCTCACTGAGCTCAGCAGGCAGCTTTATCAAACATACTATAGTCTACATCATACTAGTCTACATCATACTAGTCTAAATCATGCTAGTCTACATCATACTAGTCTACATCATACTAGTCTACACTATAGACCAGCGGTTCTCAACCTGTGGGTCGCGACCCCTAGGGGGGGTCGAACGACCCTTTCCCCAAGGGTCCCCTAAGACCATCGGATAACACATATGCTCTTCAGTTATGAAGTAGCAACGAAAATAATTTTGTGGTGGTTCACCACAACATTAGGAACTGTATTCAGAGGTCGCGGCGTTAGGAAGGTTGAGAACCACTGCTATAGACCTAAGAACATTTTTACAAACAGATGAGAACATTCAGCTCCACAGTGAACAAATTGCGGCTTTGACCCATAACAAAGAAACAAGTCTTACAAACTGAAACAACCAAAAAAAAAAAAAAAACCATCAACAAAAATGGGAGGTGCTCTCCTTTAGTTCTATTTCTCTTATGATATTGTGGAGGGTTCAGACCTTGGTAGTCGACCTGTTTCCTACATGGGTAGGTAGTCGACCTGTTTCCTACATGGGTAGGGGGGGTCAAGGTAACGGACCAACGGTTAATGTCCATTTAAACGGAAGGTGGGCTTTACAACATTTTAGTGTCAGTCCCATTGCCCCGGGACGACTGTTGCGGAGTTGGGTTATGACAAGATACACGGTGGGATAATGAAGGGGGTCACTGTCACTGTTAGTGTCAGTCCGGACCAACTGCGGAAACTGACCAACGGTCAAGCGGATGAGATTGCCTCGGGACAACCTTTAGGTGCTGGTTTATGACCAATTACACGTTGGGAAAATTTAAGTGCCTGAGATTTAGGACTAAGATTAAATCCCTGGGAAGAAATCTGTAGGGAAGCGGGACTTATAAAAAGGACAGTGAACGGGACTGGGGAGAACTCAGCCGGGGAGGCAAGTGTAGGGAGGGCAGAACTCAGCCGGGGAGGCTAGTGGACAGACAGGAGACTCCGACGGACAGGAGTAGTGAATAGACGTGAGAGAATCGAGATAGAGACGAACCGGGACAGTCGGAGTCGAGTATCAGAGAGAGAGAGAGAGAGAGAGTGAGGTTAAAGGAGGAGACAAATAAAAGAGTCAAGACTATAACCACCTTGAGTTGTCGGATTTGTGCAGTACGAGAGACGGAGTGTGCAAGGTTGCAAACTGATTAGAGAGCAGAGACAAACAAAGGTTCTCTACAATATTATCAAATTCTAGACATTGTCGATATCAGCTACTGACGTTGTTGGAACAAATGAGAAGTTCTTTGGAATGGCTTTTTAACAAATTATGGACTTGACCATTAAATCGCTAAGCTAATGGCCGACCGGTTTTTAGGATGTTGACCGATGTATACGCCACCCACTGAATAAGACTACAAAATACTTAACATTTAATGACGTCCATTAATGATACTTATTACCGACCCGCTAAACAGCCTGTCATATTTTATATAAAATGCTGATATTTTTAAAACAAATATTTACTTAACAGCCCCTTATGCGCGTATATTGTATATGTGCTTCATTATTATTATTATTATTATTTGTTTTCTTATATAGCGCCGTACCCCAGCCTAGGGCTAGGCTCACCGCGCTGTACATACAAATATTAGAAAAAGAGACACAATTGTGACAATAAGTAACATAAAATAAATATATGTAATAAAGAACAGATGTATAGAGACAAAACAAAAACGAATGCATATTCACCCCATCCACACCAGAACTTTTACATGACAAGCCATGGACGGCGGCCAGCAGCAGCGTTTATCGGTCAGATATGGGGAATCAGTCGGGGTAGTAGAGTTTAAAGAGATGTGTTTTGAGTGCAGTTTTGAAGGCTGTGATAGTTGATATATTGCGGATGTGTAGTGGAAGAGAATTCCATTGTTTGGGGGCACATTAAGAGAAAGATCTTACACCGTATGTTTTTGTGTGAGTCTTGGGGACAGAAAGTTGTCGAAGGGGTGAATAGACAGAGAGAAGTTCGGTTAGATAGGAAGGGCAGGAATTCGAGAAAAAGTTGTGGCAGAGAACACAGAGTTTATAGTCAATCCGTGCTTGTACAGGTAGCCAATGAAGTGAATGAAGTAGTGGTGTGACGTGATCACGTTTTTTTGCCTTTAAAACTAGCCTAGCAGATGAGTTTTGAACCTTTTGCTGATATCAAACCTTGATGGTTTTTTGCGGGGTCGCCGACTGAAGCAGTAAACTGAAAAAAAAAAAAGATGATTGTTTTAATGAAATTTTCCTTCTTTGTCTTAAAAAAATGTGAATCGTGTTATTACACTGCTTCTATTTTGCATTTGTTTATTCTTATATTTGAATTAAATGTGCCAAACATTTTAAAAAAAGTTGTCTCTTACATTTTAACAAGCTGATGTACCCGGGTTAGGGTTAGTGTTAGCTAGGTTAGGGTTAGGGAGTAGGTTGGGGTTAAGATTAGGTTGAGGGTTATTTAGGTTAGTGTTAGGGTTTATTGGTTAGGTTTAGTGTTAGGGTTAGTGTTAGTGATAGGGTTAGGGTTAGGGTTACTTGGTTAGGGTTTAGGTTAAGGGGTAGGGGTTAGTGCTAGATTTCTTCTCTGGTGCCGCCTCACTTGCATAGTCAATCGAGTGGAAGCGTGGGTGAGGCTATCTCAGGAGTGGAAAGCTCCCAGCGTGTCGCTTTGCAGCTCGACTGGAATAAAGGCTGCTGGGGAGCAGTTGATGGCCAGTTGATCCTAGCGGAGGGTGCGTTGTGGAAGACTTCATGAGCTTCGGCTCGGTAGTCTACTATTTTTCTAAAATAGATTAGATTAGAGGCTGATGTGAGCTGTGCTTTGAGTAAAGAGTTAAAGAATGGAACCAACAGTTGTGAAGGTTGCTAATGAAAAAAATTAAATGTCAAATTTTACATTTATGTTTGGTTTAAACACGATTTAGCCGCTTATTTCTTCTTTTCATTTTATTTAATAGTAATGTTTCATGATTTATATATATTAGTGTGGAGAATTTTACTTTTCACCTGACACAACTGTGGATATTTTCTAAAAATGGATTCCCACCTCGTTCTAGGAATGTTTATTCAACAATGATGCGTTTCACAACGTCTAAGAAATTCCAAGCAAATGTAACGGCACTCAACACTTATCTCTTCAAACTCTACTATCACCACTAATTCCCACCCCCTCTGACCTATTAACGATGCTGCTGAGTACTGTCCATGGCTGGACATGTAAATAGTTCTGGGGTGGGCGGGGTGAGTATTTTCTTTTATAAAGTTGGTTTTAATTTAATAAATGTGTATTAACTTTTTTTTTCAATGTCATGGTTATGTTTGTTAATATTTTTTTGGGGCAGCGCGGTGAGTGAAGCCCTAGGCTGGGGTACAGAGCTATAAAAGACCACTGAGCCCTAGGCTGGGGTACAGAGCTATATAAGTCCACTTAGCCCTAGGCTGGGGTACAGAGCTATATAAGTCCACTTAGCCCTAGGCTGGGGTACAGAGCTATATAAGACCACTTAGCCCTAGGCTGGGGTACAGAGCTATAAAAGACCACTGAGCCCTAGGCTGGGGTACAGAGCTATATAAGACCACTGAGCCCTAGGCTGCGGTAGAGAGCTATATAAGACCACTGAGCCCTAGGCTGTGGTACAGAGCTATATAAGACCACTGAGCCCTAGGCTGGGGTACAGAGCTATATAAGACCACTTAGCCCTAGGCTGGGGTACAGAGCTATATAAGACCACTTAGCCCTAGGCTGGGGTACAGAGCTATATAAGTCCACTTAGCCCTAGGCTGTGGTACAGAGCTATATAAGACCACTGAGCCCTAGGCTGGGGTACAGAGCTATATAAGACCACTGAGCCCTAGGCTGGGGTACAGAGCTATATAAGACCACTTAGCCCTAGGCTGGGGTACAGATCTATATAAGACCACTCAGCCCTAGGCTGGGGTACAGAGCTATATAAGACCACTGAGCCCTAGGCTGGGGTACCACGCTTTATAAGACCACTGAGCCCTAGGCTGGGGTACTGCGCTATATAAGAACACTGTAATAATAATAATAATAATTTGACACTCTTGAACTTTTAATCGGCAGAGCTTTCTAACGCACAGGGAAGACGTTCATTTGTGTGCATCAATAAAACCTCAAGTTAAGTCAAACAAATAAAAAAAACAACAACCTCACAATGAGCTTTATATAAAAAATATAAAGATTAATCATGTCAAACATAAAACAAAAACATAATCTCTTACATTAATTTAGTCAACTATATAAAGTACATACATGTAACAACGAAAGCCATGTTACTATTTTCAAAATAAATCCCCCACACACAATCATTCCACATCAGTTTCCTAACACAGATACTTTCTTCAAATAGTATTAATTGACGAAAAATGACTTGGTCTCTTCCGTCCAAATGACATTCTTCATTTATTCACAGATTTATTCTTCACTCCTTGTGTTCTGTTAATAAGAAAGTTTCATTAAATTATTGTTGTATTGCCACCCACGCCTGACATTATCGTCGCCCAGGGCGCTGTGACGTATGAGTCACCCCAGCTCACAGCAGACGGCTTGCCATGTGTTACCCATGATTTTTTTTTTATCGTCAAGTTCTCCGATGCAATCACACTGTCAGTGATTGTTCTTTTGTTATTTTACGCGGACATCTGAGAAGACGGATCGCGGACTCGGTGAAACCCAACTACTGTCCTAACATCGTCTTTACGTTTTTATGGACGTTTCCAGGTTGTGTTCTATGTTAATGTACCATGTTAGTGTTCTATGTTAATGTACTATGCTAGTGTTCTATGTTAATGCACCATGTTAGTGTTCTATGTTAATGTACCATGTTAGTGTTCTATGTTAATGCACCATGTTAGTGTTCTATGTTAATGCACCATGTTAGTGTTCTATGTTAATGCACCATGTTAGTGTTCTATGTTAATGTACCATGTTAGTGTTCTATGTTAATGCACCATGCTAGTGTTCTATGTTAATGCACCATGTTAGTGTTCTATGTTAATGCACCATGTTAGTGTTCTATGTTAATGCACCATGTTAGTGTTCTATGTTAATGCACCATGTTAGTGTTCTATGTTAATGCACCATGTTAGTGTTCTATGTTAATGTACCATGTTAGTGTTCTATGTTAATGCACCATGTTAGTGTTCTATGTTAATGTACCATGTTAGTGTTCTATGTTAATGTACCATGTTAGTGTTCTATGTTAATGTACCATGTTAATGATCTATGTTAATGTACCATGTTAGTGTTTTATGTTAATGCACCATGTTAGTGTTCTATGTTAATGTACCATGTTAGTGTTCTATGTTAATGCACCATGTTAGTGTTCTATGTTAATGTACCATGTTAGTGTTCTATGTAAATGTACCATGTTAGTGTTCTATGTTAATGCACCATGTTAGTGTTCTATGTTAATGTACCATGTTAGTGTTCTATGTTAATGTACCATGTTAGTGTTCTATGTAAATGTACCATGTTAGTGTTCTATGTTAATGCACCATGTTAGTGTTCTATGTTAATGTACCATGTTAGTGTTCTATGTTAATGCACCATGTTAGTGTTCTATGTTAATGTACCATGTTAGTGTTCTATGTAAATGTACCATGTTAGTGTTCTATGTTAATGCACCATGTTAGTGTTCTATGTTAATGCACCATGTTAGTGTTCTATGTTAATGTACCATGTTAGTGTTCTATGTTAATGTACCATGTTAGTGTTCTATGTTAATGTACCATGTTAGTGTTCTATGTTAATGTACAATGTTAGTGTTCTATGTTAATGTACCATGTTAGTGTTCTATGTTAATGTACCATGTTAGTGTTCTATGTTAATGTACCATGTTAGTGTTCTATGTTAATGTACCATGTTAGTGTTCTATGTTAATTTACAATGTTAGTATTCTATGTTAATGTACAATGTTAGTATTCTATGTTAATGTACAATGTTAGTGTTCTATGTTAATGTACCATGTTAGTGTTCTATGTTAATTTACCATGTTAGTGTTCTATGTTAATGCACCATGTTAGTGTTCTATGTTAATTTACCATGTTAGTGTTCTATGTTAATGTACAATGTTAGTGCTCTATGTTAATGTACCATGTTAGTGTTCTATGTTAATGTACAATGTTAGTGTTCTATGTTAATGTACCATGTTAGTGTTCTATGTTAATGTACAATGTTAGTGTTCTATGTTAATGTACCATGTTAGTGTTCTATGTTAATGTACAATGTTAGTGTTCTATGTTAATGTACAATGTTAGTATTCTATGTTAATGTACAATGTTAGTGTTCCATGTTAATGTACCATGTTAGTGTTCTATGTTAATGTACCATGTTAGTGTTCTATGTTAATGTACCATGTTAGTGTTCTATGTTAATGTACCATGTTAGTGTTCTATGTTAATGCACCATGTTAGTGTTCTATGTTAATGTACCATGTTAGTGTTCTATGTTAATGTACCATGTTAGTGTTCTATGTTAATGTACCATAATAGTGTTCTATGTTAATGTACCATGTTAGTGTTCTATGTTAATGTACCATGTTAGTGTTCTATGTTAATGTACCATGTTAGTGTTCTATGTTAATGTACCATGTTAGTGTTCTATGTTAATGTACCATCTTAGTGTTCCATGTTAATGTACCATGTTAGTGTTCTATGTTAATGTACCATGTTAGTGTTCTATGTTAATGTACCATGTTAGTGTTCTATGTTAATGTACCATGTTAGTGTTCTATGTTAATTTACCATGTTAGTGTTCTATGTTAATGTACCATGTTAGTGTTCTATGTTAATGTACCATGTTAGTGTTCTATGTTAATGTACCATGTTAGTGTTCTATGTTAATGCACCATGTTAGTGTTCTATGTTAATGTACCATGTTAGTGTTCTATGTTAATGTACAATGTTAGTGTTCTATGTTAATGTACCATGTTAGTGTTCTATGTTAATGTACCATGTTAGTGTTCTATGTTAATGTACCATGTTAGTGTTCTATGTTAATGTACCATGTTAGTGTTCTATGTTAATGTACCATGTTAGTGTTCTATGTTAATGTACCATGTTAGTGTTCTATGTTAATTTACCATGTTAGTGTTCTATGTTAATGTACCATGTTAGTGTTCTATGTTAATTTACCATGTTAGTGTTCTATGTTAATGTTCTATGTTAATGTACCATGTTAGTGTTCTATGTTAATGTACCATGTTAGTGTTCTATGTTAATGCACCATGTTAGTGTTCTATGTTAATGTACCATGTTAGTTTTCTATGTTAATGTACCATGTTAGTGTTCTATGTTAATTTACCATGTTAGTGTTCTATGTTAATGTACCATGTTAGTGTTCTATGTAAATGTACCATGTTAGTGTTCTATGTTAATGTACCATGTTAGTGTTCTATGTTAATGTACCATGTTAGTGTTCTATGTTGAAGCTCTGTCTCCGTGTTCTATTATTATTACGTCAACTAGTGACCTATGGAGCTTTCTTTCTTTTTTTTACAATCGGGGAAGTAGATGCTAAATTTGAGTTTTTACTCAATTGAAATGATTGAGTTACTTGTGTTCATCATTTATTCGAACTATGTCCCAGGCCTTACACTTATACAAGTTTGTTTACCACCACCGATCTCTCGCCTTTTTACAAAGACTAGCTCATTTACACACATCATTTGTGCCCAGGGATGACCCTGTGTATGACATATGCATAGAATTTTTTTTTTCAAATTTCAAATATGTAATGAATTACTTTGTACTTAATATGTCAGAAAATAAATATTATGTCGATCTAAATATGTTTACTAACTGCTTGTAATGTAGTCATGACTGTTTGGTTCATGATTCTATCTTGACTTGGCGAGCAGTCTGTTTCGCTTGCACAATTGATCTCAGTTCTAAGCACGACCCATTACTGTAAAATCTTCTTCATTCCAACAATTACTGTGTTCCATAGTCTTCCTTCATGAAGTAAGTCATTACGCTGCGCTATTTCGCACGATGGAAATCTTCTTATTGAAATACGTGCAAGCCGGTGAATTATAACATTATTTTATTTTTGGTGTGAAAATTTCTCGCTTTAAAAAATCCCTTTATGTCAAACTGGTACAAGATAGAAGATAGTGAGTATGAAGTTGTCTTAAAATATTATTTTATGAAATCAAAATCGTTAGACCAGAAGGCTAGGGTGATACAGGGGTGAGACTTTGGTGAGACTAGGGTGATACATTGTTTTAAGACTTTGGTGAGACTAGGGTGATACATTGGTTTAAGACTTAGGTGAGACTAGGGAGATACATTGGTTTAAGACTTTGGTGAGACTAGGGTGATACATTGGTTTAAGACTTTGGTGAGACTAGGGTGATACATTGGTTTAAAACTTTGGTGAGACTAGGGTGAGATATTGTTTTGAGACTTTCATGAGACTAGGGTGAGATATCGTTTTGAGATTGTGCTGAGACTGGGGTGAGACACTGTTCAGACAGAGATTGGATCTAGGCATGTTTAAATTGAATAAAATAAGCTGAGACTAGGATTGGACTGACCTCAATCAAAACTTCGTTATTTCCATATATTTTCTAAATTCCACCAAATCTCAATGACAAATCTGCTTAACTTTATTTTTTTTTAAAAATACATTGAAAAAGCTACATAGAATTAAAATCAAATTACTTTGTGTACCATTATAAATTAGTTCAGCTATTTAAAGGTAATTTTATCTTACAAACTTACTAACTAAAATATATGTAGAGCTCAAATCAATTATATATTAATATAATTTTTGTTTATGGCATACACCCATCTCAAGAAATCCGAAATGGGGATTTCCCATAAATCGATAGTTGTAAAAATAAGGCCAATCTCGAATATGTATGACCAGGATGATCAGGGCCTGCCTTAAGAATTTTATTATTATTATTATAGGGCTAGGCTCACCGCGCTGTACATAAAACTATTAGCAAAAGAGACATAATCGTGACAATAAAACAAAATACATTTATGTAATAAAGAACAGCTGAATAGGGGACTGCAACTTCCCTTGTCACCCAGAGTTATTGTTCATACCGGGGAGTACAAAGAAAGTACAAAGATGGCCGCTCACATGGCGATAACAACATTTGAGACCTGGCGGGTCGAAGAAATTAAGAAATGTTTACGTGAATTGCATCAGCCGGTATCTGGAAATGAAGCAGAACCTGTAGATCGGGTATCTGGAATAAAGCAGAACTTGTAGATCGGGTATCTGGAAATAAAGCAGAACCTGTAGATCGGGTATCTGGAAAAAAATCAGAACCTGTAGATCGGGTATCTGGAATAAAGCAGAACTTGTAGATCGGGTATCTGGAAATAAAGCAGAACCTGTAGATCGGGTATCTGGAAATAAAGCAGAACCTGTAGATCGGGTATCTGGAAATAAAGCAGAACCTGTAGATCGGGTATCTGGAAATAAAGCAGAACTTGTAGATCGGGTATCTGGAAATAAAGCAGAACATGTAGATCGGGTATCTGGAAATAAATCAGAACCTGTAGATCGTGTATCTGGAATAAAGCAGAACTTGTAGATCGGGTATCTGGAAATAAAGCAGAACTTGTAGATCGGGTATCTGGAAATAAAGCAGAACCTGTAGATCGGGTATCTGGAAATAAATCAGAACCTGTAGATCGGGTATCTGGAATAAAGCAGAACTTGTAGATCGGGTATCTGGAAATAAAGCAGAACCTGTAGATCGGGTATCTGGAAATAAAGCAGAACCTGTAGATCGGGTATCTGGAAATAAAGCAGAACCTGTAGATCGGGTATCTGGAAATAAAGCAGAACTTGTAGATCGGGTATCTGGAAATAAAGCAGAACATGTAGATCGGGTATCTGGAAATAAATCAGAACCTGTAGATCGTGTATCTGGAATAAAGCAGAACTTGTAGATCGGGTATCTGGAAATAAAGCAGAACTTGTAGATCAGGTATCTGGAAATAAAGCAGAACCTGTAGATCGGGTATCTGGAAATAAAGCAGAACCTGTAGATCGGGTATCTGGAAATAAAGCAGAACCTGTAGATCGGGTATCTAAAAATAAAGCAGAACCTGTAGATCGGGTATCTGGAAATAAAGCAGAACCTGTAGATCGGGTATCTGGAATAAAGCAGAACTTGTAGATCAGGTATCTGGAAATAAAGCAGCACGTGTACATCGGGCACGCGGCTGTGTAGCGTTGCGAATTTATGGGGAAAAAAAGTAGGTATCTGAGGCATTTTTCTAATTTCTTGGCGAAAAAGACAAGGGCAAAAACCTCTGCTTCTTCAGACGATTGCAGTGCCTATAGAGACAAAACCAAAACAAACAGACAGAGCAGTCAACTATCTGACGTGCCAATCTAGGGACGTCATTTTGATTTGAAGCAGAAAAGAACAAAAAATAATAATAATAACAATAATTTGTTTGCTATTCTTGAAAATATAAGTTTTACTCAAATGAATAATATTGTGCCGTTGAGCGACATTTACGATGACAGATAAAACGACATCTCGGTGACGTATAGAACGACTCTTCGGTGACAGATAGAACGACTCTTTAGAAACAGATAGAGCGACTCTTCGGTGACAGATAGAACCACTCTCCGTTGACATAAAGAGCAACTCTTTGGTGACAGATAGACATTTCGGTGACGGATAGAGCGACGATTCGGTGACAGATAGAGCGACATTTCGGTGACAGATAGAGCGACGATTCGGTGACAGATAGAGCGACATTTCGGTGACAGATAGAGCGACATTTCGGTGATAGATAGCGTGACATGTCAGTGATAGATATAGCGACATTTCGGTGATAGATAGAGCGACATTTCTGTGACAGATAGAGCTTTCCTCTCTGCAACCAAAGTGGGATAAGGGCATAACACTATTTGCATTAAAAAAACTGGTCATCCCACAGCAAATAATTTTACTTAAAACAATTGCAACTTTTTGAAAACAGTGGCGGTTATTTTGTGGTAAGCTTAATCTTTTCAACGGACAACAAAGCTTTGAATTAGATGGCCACTATAACATATTTTTCAACGGACAACAAATCATTGAATTAGATGGCCAATATAACATATTTTTCAACGGACAACAAAGCGTTGAATTAGGTGGCTAATATTATATAACATATTAATTTTTAAACTGTCATTCGTAATTAGGACACTAAGGATAGTACTCTTGCTTAGAGCTGTAGCTTCACGAATGAACCATTTTTAATTATTTTTTTTAAAAAAATGTAGTTGTCTCTTCTCCATATAAAAGGCAATTCAAGTACTAAGATTTATACTGCACACGTTGTATAATTAATTGTTACTTATTTTTGGAGGAGTAAAAAGAGAATGCCTTATGAGATTCATTGTGATACGCATTGTCAATGTGAGTTTAGAAAATGCGGGGAGGTGTATGCGTCTGTGGAGGGGAGGAGGGGCCTGGCGTAAAAGAAGTGGGAGGTTTAGTAGGCATATAAATAGAAATAAGACCGTTTCCACATACAAAACATAGTGGAAATGGGTGACTTCTTAGTACGTTTAATTGTTGTTTAAAGGTAATTTGTTTTCGCTTTAATCTTTTTTAAAAGGATTTTATTGGTAGAAGCGTGCACATCTTGAATACATTCAGAGACAAATATTGTCAGGACATTAAGGTACATCAAATGAAGGTACTAAAACTAGGGCTACGATTCTAATTAACTCAACATCCTGAAACCTGTCACAATGTTTAAACTGTCAGTGTCATAGCTGATTCTGCGTGTCATTCTTTAACAAAACGTTTTGAGCAAATGAAACAACATAGAAGCAATTTTTTTAAGGGATTACTATCATTATCTAGAATGGATTGTTGAAAAATCATACTGAGTTACATAATTTCCTAAAAATGGGAATATCTCGGACATTGATGCATTTGAATTATGTTTTGAAATAGTATCTATTGTATATTGTTATAAATACTCCACTGAACGTTCTTACATTTTATAAAGATGTTTTTTTCCGAAACTAAATTTGATTAAAAATATATTTAAACACGTCCGTAAGTCAGGAAATGTATCACATCTTTGGCTATGGTGTCTATTGAAAGATGATGTTTTTACTTGTCGACTAGATCCTGGCGATATCATCCGTTGCTTTGGCTATCACCTTATTCAGAAAATAACGCTTGGATAATAGTCAACTAGACATGATGGCAGTTCATTTTTAATTTGTTTCATTGTTAATTCAAAAACTGCAAGCTGAAGGTCAAACTTTTGTCTTGGTTAGATCTTTTCAATAAAGTCATTTTAAATCCAAACAGATCAGATTATAATGATTTTCGTAACAGCCAAACAATATTTATGTTTTATCGTTTACGTCCAGCTGCCAGAATAAGATATTTATTTTAGGACTCTTATTTTCTGTCTTCTCTAGCAGTACCTTTTAAAAATTATTAACAGCTAAGACACTGAGCTGAAAATGTGTGGGATGTAGCGCTTCCACAAATTCAGAATTTCCTGGCGCACAACAATAGTTAAGGACGGCCCCTGATCATGAGATATAAGAAATCGACTCTCCAAAAGTAGGGCATCGTAGCGTCTTAAGAATAGATATTCATCCATGAGAAATTCTCAATTTAAGTTCTTATGTTTAGACCTTTATGTATTCGATGATATTCTATGTGAACTTATCACCGTTTCAACCTTCACCAACGCGATAGTCTCGCTAACATATTAAATACTTGTTTTATAGATTAAATCTGTCTATATTGGATCACGCTATCAATAAAGTTCCTCTGTTACAAAATAAACAGGTTTCGCGCACGGAGGTACGATCTTTTTCCAACTCCGCCCTACCATTGTTTGGCCATCTGTCTTACACACTAGATAACGTAGCGGATAGAATGACCTAGAACAAACTAGGATTATTTGTTCTGTCTTGCATGCACCTGTGTGCTACTTTAAAATTTCACAGCCCCACGTGTCGGCCGTGTACAAACAGATGATCATTGCCTCACTATATTTTCTATTTGATACAAAGACAACAGAAATCTACAATGTCTGTCCCGAATAATCTACCATTTGATACAAAGACAACAGAAATCTACTAATTGAAAGCACAATTGTATACTCTATATATAGGTAGACCTAACAGATTCCAAACGTATTATACTTATATGTTGCTTTTGTATCTATTATCTCATTTACTCTGCTTTATATGTCCTAACCCAATCTTATATGTCTGTCCTAACCAATCTGATATGTATGTCTTAACCAATCTACCATGTCTGTCCTAACCAATCTGATATGTCGGTCCTAACCAATCTACCATGTCTGTCCTAACCAATCTGATATGTCGGTCCTAACCAATCTACCATGTCTGTCCTAACCAATCTACCATATCTCTCCTAACCAATCTACCATGTCTGTCCTAACCAATCTGATATGTCGGTCCTAACCAATCTACCATGTCTGTCCTAACCAATCTGATATGTCGGTCCTAACCAATCTACCATGTCTGTCCTAACCAATCTACCATATCTCTCCTAACCAATCTACCATGTCCGTCCTAACCAATCTACCATGTCCGTCCTAACCAATCTACCATGTCTGTCCTAACCAATCTGATATGTCGGTCCTAACCAATCTACCATATCTCTCCTAACCAATCTACCATGTCCGTCCTAACCAATCTACCATGTCTGTCCTAACCAATCTGATATGTCGGTCCTAACCAATCTACCATGTCTGTCCTAACCAATCTACCATATCTCTCCTAACCAATCTACCATGTCCGTCCTAACCAATCTACCATGGCTGTCCTAACAAAACTGCTATGTCAGATGTCAGATGTCAGATGTCAGATGACAGGTAGCGATCACAAACCAATTCTTGCAACACTAACAACTCCAAATCAAAAGAATTTTAAAATAACAAACACGCTGGAATTGTTTTTCCAAAAAAAAAAAAAAAAAAAAAAAAAATGACAAGAGACCGACTGAAAGATATTTTCTGGTTTCGGCCAAAACCGTTACCAGAACGAAAGTTAAAAATGGCTTTTGGTCGAAACCGAAGCTGAAACCAAAAGCTTAATGAGACTTTCGGACGAAACCGAAAGATTGAAATTTTTTGAAACTTGTTAACGCAAATGTTCTGCGTACATCGAAAAATGATGAGGAAAAGTCTCGATATTTATATTCTTTTCATAAAAAATAAGATTATCTTGTGTTTTAATGGATAAACATCTAATGAATACTTTGGATTTCACCCCTTTGCATTACAAAGTAATTTAAAGTTGTTAAAAATGTCTTTTAAAGTAGTGTGGTAAGAGAAAAATTTGCCCTGGCGCAAATTCATGCAAAGTAGACCTTGGTGTGCTGTTTTCTTTTATAAAATTATTGTATCCAGAAATTTGTTTGAATGAAATTTCGTCGACGGAAAATTGATAAAAGTTTGATTGAACGTAAGTTTAGTCGAATTTTATGTTCAGTTCACACGATCAAATTTGTGTCAAATTTCTTTTTGAATGCATTATTTCGCTATATAGTAAAGTTCGCAAAGGACTAGTCATATATCTAACGATGACAGCAAGTCGTCGAACAATAATATTATCTGATTGTCGGCTGACAGACAGAGTGATCATGTGACTTCTGGAAGTCGACCGAAAGCCTCAATGCCTTTCAGCCAGACTGCCAATAGTTTCGATCACTTTCGACCGAAACCGAAAATAGCTGAAAGTTAATTTTGTTATTTTGGCCGAAACCGAAACTACGGTTAATAATGATCAAATGGCAACTTTCGGCGCCGACACCGAAGCCGAAATTCGGTCGGTCTCTACTTTACATAATGCAAGCAGTGATGAAGCACTTAGTGAAGTCACCCAAAAAACGTCAGAGAAAAAGTCTACGAACAAATGACTAACATCATGTTAGAAGCTGCAGTAGGACAAAGAAACTTTTCTTGGGGAAAATATAGAACAAGATATTTTTTTTTAAAAAACAGAACAGCTGCCAAAAAGTTTTAGAAAATAATCCACAGGTTCACAACAAAATAACTCTATAACAGTGCTTAGTCAAAGAGAAAATAGCCCTCAAGAGACACACACACATAGAAATATTGGGTACAGACAACAGCAAAATGTAACCTACGCAAGGGTCGACCTAGGGCGTGTTCCCTTCTAGATAGCCTCCGTGGTGAAAGGCGGGAATCCAACCCATGAAACAATGTGCAATGATAGCGAAAAGATAGGGAAAGATCAAAAGAAATATATCCTAAAGGTCCAAACTCTTTCTACAAGCATAGCCCTTTATGAAGACAGTTTCATATGGACTGAGCTCAGTGTGGCAAGTGAAGACACGGGAATCTCTAAAAGCAAAAGACCAAGATAAGAGCTATAACGAGATGCTGGTGAATTTGGGGGCTAACGGGGAAGGAAGCCGTAAATCGATCTTATAAAACAACTCTTGGGGCAAAAGTTGAAGCCCTAAAAATACATAGTAATAATGAGGCAATAATTCTTAGTAAAGAGGCAGCAGTTATGGAGATGCTTGAAAGGAATAGAAGTCAACATCCAAATAGACAAAGAACATCCAAATAGAACAACAACATCCAAATAGACCAACAACATCCAAATAGACCAACAACATCCAAATAGACCAAAAACATCAAATTAGACCAACAACATCCAAATAGACCAACAACATCCAAATAGACCAACAACATCCAAAAGACAAAAAACATCCACATAGACCAACAACATCCAAATAGACCAACAACATCCAAATAGACCAACAACATCCAAATAGACAAAGAACATCCAAATAGAACAACAACATCCAAATAGACCAACAACATCCAAATAGACCAACAACATCCAAATAGACCAACAACATCCAAATAGACCAACAACATCCAAATAGACCAACAACATCCAAATAGACCAACAACATCCAAATAGACAAAAAACTTCCAAATAGACCAACAACATCCAAATAGACCAACAACATCCAAATAGATCAACAATATCCAAATAGACCAAAAACATCCAAAAGACAAAAAACATCCAAATAGACCAACAACATCCAAACAGACCAACAACATCCAAATAGACCAACAACATCCAAACAACATCCAAACAACATCCAAATAGACAAAAAACATCACAATAGACCAACAACATCCAAATAGACCAACAACATCCAAACAACATCCAAATAGACCAACAACATCCAAATAGACCAAAAACATCCAAATAGACCAACCACATTCAAATAGACAAAGAAAATCCAAATAGACCAAAAACATCCAAATAGACCAACCACATTCAAATAGACAAAGAACATCCAAATAGACCAACAGCATCCAAATAGAACACAAACATCCAAATAGACCAACAGCATACAAATAGACAAAGAGCATCCAAATAGACCGGCAAGCAACATCAAAATAAACAAATGGTTAAAAAATGAACACGAAACCAAAGAATTAAACAGAGATCAAGCATAGAGTCTAGATTTGCCCCCTGAAATTGTAGAGATACACCACCTACCAACAGAATGAGAAGCCTTGCTAATCATACCTAAATACACCTTCTTCCCCCCCCTCCCGCCCCCAGGCCAACATTTTCAAACGGCGCATATTAAAAACAGAAAAGTTCGAAAATTGAAGCACAGACACATTACTTTCAAGGATAGCTGCTGGATAAAAAAAATATGTCATCCTACCAAGAGGATACAATCCAAATGTGCACAAAGATGGGTCAGCTTTCAACCAACTACGTGCAAGCTATGGCGTACGAATACCACGACCATCTTGCCACACCCCTATTTACATCTGAAAATGCCCAGAGTACTCTCTAGCAAACACTCGAAATTCTTTAACAAGAAAAAATTGAAAAGGGCAACATAATTGCCAACTTTTTCATTAGAAGCTGGAATAAAATTCAATTTTAGCGACATTTTGGCAATGAAAACTTACTAGTGTTAGCAGACCTGTTTACTCTTACGATTTTGGCTTAAAATGTACGATTTTGATGTGTATACATTATATATACTGTGTGGTCTTTTTTACTACTAAGATAATGTATTGAACGATTTTATAATACGATGATATTGTACGATTTTAAGAGTTTGAGGGTAAACAGGTCTGTGTTAGTAAAAGTTTTTTTTTTTATTTTTAGAACTGCAAATAAAATTTTACTAGTTTAAGTAAATGTGTATCTAAGCAGTTAGTTAATGTGAATCATTACTGAGCGATTCGTTTTAAATGCATCGAAATGTTTGGGTTTAAGTGAAGCTACACAAAATGTGTAGTGATATCCCCAAATTACACCGGTCAATACAAATGACATAAAAAAATTCACATTAAACCAGACACTTCATATTTCCCCAGACACCTAACATCGCACCAGACACTTCCAATTACACCAGACACTTCTCATTACACCAGACACTTCACATTTCACCAGTCACTTCACATTCCACCAGAGACTGCACATTACACCAGACGGTACACATTACACGAGACGCTCCACATCACACGGATCCACCAATAGTTTTTTTTTTTTACTCCTTGTAGGTATTACACCTAAATGTCGTCACATGTCGTGAAAAGTCAATTGAATTTCTTCTGTGGAAGATTTCCAATGCACACCATGACATTTGATGACACCCCACACAAAGGAAAGATAGAATATCATTTTATGTTTTTAAAATGTAATTAATAGAATTGTTATTCTTGTTGGTCTCGGTTATTTTTCTTCACAAGGGCCATACCTCGATCAGTTGAAATAATATTATCTGCCCCTATGTGGCAAGGAGTGCATGCCTCCTGCTTTTAAATTGTAAATAATCGTGATTGGAATGTTTCATGTGTTTTTACCCCCGCCCCCCCCCCCCATACCCTCAGCCCCCCAAACAGATAATGTATTGTGGTCGACCTGGTAACGTCATTACTGGATTTGTTGTGTTTCGACCCCTGGGTACCGGTGCGTGATGTAAAAGCCCTTCTCTCTCTCTATGAAACTCCCGATAAAATGTTGGACCCTGTGCTCCTTCGGATTGAAACCCTTTGACAGAACGAGGTAAGCGTAATCCTTCTATGCAGATCTCATAAAAAAAAAAAAACAACCCAACAAAAACGTTTTTTCGAGTAAATAAAATACGCCCCAGTACGCATTTATGTCATTGTGCGTGATTAATAATTTGAAGGGATGTGTTGTCATCGGGAATTAGTCCTTAGTGCTAAATTTCAGCTCGATAGGATGACGGAAAGTGGGTCAGTTAGCCTTCCGAAGATTACGCCACCGCAAAGAAACATGCAAAAGCGAAGTTAATATAAAGGATTAAAAAAAAAGAAGCCATATTTAAGAAACCACATTTGGGAGGGATGTATTTAGTCTTAAAGCACTTTCTTGGTGGCGTACTACAGTGTTTTTTCAACAAAAAAAAATTCCGGGGGGGGCATTTAAGATTTTTGAGGGGAATGGGGTGGGTGGGCAGTGGTAGTTGCCAGTGGGCCATGGCCAGATGCATAGCTCAGAGGTGGCAGGCGGGTCATAAGTCGCGGGGCAACAGAGTAGCGGGGGGGGGGCATAGAAATGGGCTTTCATGATATTGGATGGTTGAAAGCAGTAAGTTTCAGAGTTATGATATGTCATTCTTATCATTGTTTGTCGTTGTCATGTCACACCCTCTTCTTTAAGATATCCTTCTTATCATTGTCTGTTGTTGTCGTGTCACATCCTCTTCTTTAAGATATCATTCTTATCATTGTTTGTCATTGTCACGTCAGACTTCCTTGTTTAAGATATCAGTTTTATCATTGTTTGTCGTTGTCATGTCACACCCTCTTCTTTAAGATATCATTCTTATCATTGTTTGTCATTGTCATGTCATACTCTCTTCTTTAAGATATCATTCTTATCATTGTTTTTCGTTGTCATGTCACACCCACTTCAAACAAGGTATCTTTCTTCTCAATGCTTGTTATTGTCATCTTTGTAAAACTCTCGAAATATCCTCGTAAACATCTAACCGATAAACTGAACGCATTCATAAATATCGGAAAAAAATAAGTTTAGGCTTAAAAATAGATGACAAGACAATCGAAAGTTTCGGCAAGATGCCTTATTCAGCAGACGAAACAATTTGAATAAACAACCGATAAATTTAAATTACAAATAAAATGTATGTTTTCGAAGGTCTCAATGAAATCAATGCAGGCCGATGTTCAGAACAGGAAGCCAGTGTAGCTAATTGTTCAGAGAAGGAAGCCAATGTAGCTGATTGTTCAGAACAGGAAGCCAATGTAGCTGATTGTTCAGAACAGGAAGCCCATGTAGCTGATTGTTCAGAACAGGAAGCCAATGTAGCTGGTTGTCCAGAACAGGAAGCCAATGTAGCTGGTTGTTCAGAACAGGAAGCCAATGTAGCTGGTTGTTCAGAACAGGAAGCCAATGTAGCTGATTGTCCAGAACAGGAAGCCAATGTAGCTGGTTGTTCAGAACAGGAAGCCAATGTAGCTGGTTGTTCAGAACAGGAAGCCAATGTAGCTGGTTGTCCAGAACAGGAAGCCAATGTAGCTGATTATTCAGAACAGGAAGCCAATGTAGCTGGATGGTCAGAACAGGAAGCCAATGTAGCTGGATCGTCAGAACAGGAAGCCAATGTAGCTGAATCGTCAGAACAGGAAGCCAATGTAGCTGGTTCGTCAGAACAGGAAGCCAATGTAGCTGGAATTTCAGAACAGGAAGCCAATGTAGCTGATTGGGCAGAACAGGAAACCAAAGTTTGCCCGCGACCTATCACATACAATCTCGAAACGTATTTAAATGGAGTGAAGTTTTTCGTGCTATTTAAATCTAAGGTTTATACACACACAAATTTAAAAATCGTTTATGTTCAGTATTAAAGCAAGGTATTACAGATAAGGGTTGTAGGACCGAAGTATAGGTGCTGAAATGATAAACTACAAATACATGACCTCATTTGATAAAGTACACATTTTAAAATTCTCTAAGGCCATGGGACAATTATTAAAAAGGGGAGGTGGTGGGAGGCTTGTCACAACTCGGGGCACCTATTGATTAGATAGCGTTATGAAGACAACAATAATTTTCTTATTTGTACCATAACAATACAGTCAGTGATGAGGGCAACATTGACAGACTCTGTATTCGTCCGTTCTAGCTGTTGCTTGGGGCGGGGGGGGGGGGGGTCATGGGGGATTTTCATTTCCCAATTTTAGGTCATTGGGATTATCATACACCATGTTCCAAATCATTAGGACTATCATGCACCAAGCTCCAAATAATGGGGATTTTCATACACCAAGTTCCAAATCATTGGAATTATCAAACACCAAGTGCCAAATCATTGGAATTATTATACACCATGTTCCAAATCATTGGAATTATCATACACCATGTTCCAAATCATTAGGATTATCAGGCACCAAGCTCCAAATAATGGGGATTATCATACACCAAGTTCCAAATCATTGGAATTATCAAACACCAAGTGCCAAATCATTGGAATTATCATAAGCCAACTTTAAAATCATTGGACTTATCATACACCATGTTCCAAATCATTGGAATTATCATACACCATGTTCCAAATCATTGGGATTATCATGCACCAAGTTCCAAATAATGGGGATTATTATACACCAAGTTCCAAATCATTGGGATTATCATACGCCAAGTTCCAAATCATTGGAATTATCATACGCCAAGTTCCAAATCAATGGATTTATAATACACCAAGTTCCAAAAACATTGGAATTATCTAACGCCAAGTTCCAAATCAATGGAATTATAATACCCCAAGTTCCAAACCATAGGAATTATTATACGCCAAGTTCCATATCAATGGAATTATAATATCCCAAGTTCCAAATCACTGGGATTATCATACGCCAAGATACGGCTCACTGGGTTCATCAACGCCATAATACAGATTGTTTGGAATGTCTCACTACACGTCCAGGGGTCATGGTCATGTTCGAGTCAACAACAAAAAATGTGCCCATAATTGTATAGATGCAGCAAGGTCAAGGCTCGGGCAGTTTGGTACGTTTTGATAAGACAATCACTGGAAGTGCACGGTGAAAACGTTTTGATAAGGCAAACACTGGCAGTGCACGGTGAAAACGTTTTGATAAGACAATCACTGGAAGTGCACGGTGAAAAAGTACCACAAAAATGTTGAATAACATTGATTAAGTATGACATCAGAAGAATGCTATCTATCATACACATTTTGATTCTGGTGTAGCTGCTTCATTTTCACAATTGCCCTCTCCTCACATAACATGATTTATATTAATAGTAAAGGGTGGTTGGGGGGGGGGGGGAGCTATTAATATGCGAACGTCATGCGTGACATTTGAACTCAGGTAAAAAAATTTGAATTTTTTCGGGGGCGACTATTATATTAATCAATAAAGAGTAACGGTTATGGTGTAGGACTCTCTGTAGGACTCTCTGTAGGACTCTCTGTAGGACTTTCTGTACGACTTTTTCTCAAAATACCCGGACACTGTGTAAAAAAACAAGACCCGGTTAAATCCTAGTAATTATAAATTGACTATCTATGTGTGCAAATACGGTGAAAAAGAAAATTATGTGTATATGTATGGTGAAGCCCTCTTCACGGTTGAAAAAAAAACGAACATAGTAAATTGTTGGGAGACACCGTATGGAAACATCGATAAGTAGATTTCCAACGTTGACTTCCTGAAGCAATATCCGCATCCACTGATTCACATTACTTCCGCTTGACCTACTGTAAAAAAAAACACAAAAATATTCTTACACTGCTGACGTGTGATTGGCATGGTGGTGTTGTTATATATAAACTGTATTTAATGTCAATCAACGCATTCTGTATTTATTGCATCCCTTAATTATGTGTAGGGTACCCGTCATGTGGCTACAGGGGGACACATAGCTGAGACACGTGAACTAAGTGGGTGGGGTAGAGAGGGTGGACCTGTCTCCACTATCAGCAGTCTAACGCTACTATAGCTTCAGATAATAAACGACTCTATTTGCACATTCAAACCCAGTTTTTTAGCCTGGTTTATTTCGACTTCATCTTGATGTTTTTGGGAGTATCGACTCCTGGACCTATTCTGTCGCGTTCAATGTCATGTTGAGGTCGAGGCAGCCGAGTCAATCACTCGGGACCCTGCCTACTTGAAAAATTTTGGAACTTGCGGTGGCCCACAATTTGAAGTACCTCGGGCTCAAAAATCCACTCTATGTTCGTGTCAAATGATCAAAACATTTATCAAACAATACGTTTGCATCGAACGTTTTTCTATACTCGATCAGATCATCTTCACAGCGATAGAAGATCATTATCAAACGGTATAGGATCACGCCAATCATGCATGTATATGTTTCAGCACGTTGCTGCTAATGGACGCATCTGTAAAAAAACATGGTAGCGTCGATGACACGTGCCATACAATCAATTATTTTGCGACCATTTAACGATAGGCCGTGTGGCATGAACTACTACTAAGACCAGTAGATCCTAAAGATGTTTTTTTTTTTTTCGGCGTCCTGCTTCATTTAGGTATTCCCCAAGGAACCTTATGTCAAATCATATTAAATGCCGGTAGTAAGTGGGGCTGTCTTTTGGTCAATTATATATTAACTACACTGTGGAATAGGGCGTATTGTGTTTTATAAAAGGCTTATGAACAACAAAGAAACTGTTGAAGTCCTTATTTAAGATCGCAAAGTAACATCTAGTAACAGTGGGTTGCTGGTTTGTTACAAGTCTGTCAAATGTTACAAGTCTGTCAAATACTACAAGTCTGTCAAATGTTACAAGCTGTCAAATACTACAAGTCTGTCAAATGTTACAAGTCTGTCAAATGCTACAAGTCTGTCAAATGCTACAAGTCTTTCAAATGTTTTCGTCCGATCAAATTGAATTGACATTTGAGATACGATTATGTACATTTGCAATCTTTCGCCCCCCCCCCTTTTCCTCCCAGTGAGTAAGCCGCAACACGGCGTCTCGGAGCACACTGTGAACCTCTCAAGTCGATAGTCAAAACTATGAAAAGAAAAATAAGAACCCAGGCTATCTATAGTCAGTCATTCGTTCTACTGTAAAAGAATTACTGATAGCAACAATATGATGTGAGCAGAAAGAATGTGGGGGGGGGGGGGGGGGGGAGCCTATTGCGCTGTGTAGCCAAATTCAAAATGTGTCTGTCTGAAGAAATGAAACAGTTTGAGATAGCATGTCTGTTGGTCTATCTATCCGTCTGTTTGTCTGTGTCTTTTTTTAAAAATAATCAATCTTTTTGTCCCCTTGTCTGTCGGCCTTGTGTCTGCCTATAAGCCTGTCTAAGAATCTTTTTATTTTTTCTGTCTAGAGTGCCTATACGTCTTTCAGTTTATTTATTTCTATGATTGTCTGTCTGATTTAATGTCGGTCACATACTATGTCTGTCGGTATGTCCGCCTGTTAGTCCGTCTACCTATCTTTTTTCTGTATATATGCCTGGATGTCTGTCTACCTAACGTTTTGTCTATTATTATTATATGTTGTCTTATACAGCGCGGTACCCCAGCCTGGGGCTGGGCTCACCGCGCTGTACATAAAAATATTAGCAAAAAACATAATCGTGACAATAAAATAAAATACATTTATGTAATAAAGAACAGCTGTATAGAGAAAAAACAAAAACAAATGCATATTCACCCCACCCACCCCAGAACTATCGCAAGCCTGCCTGTCGGCCTATCTCCCAGTCTATAAACCTGTATGTTTGTCTGTATGTCTGTCCATCTTCCTATCTTACACGCCCTATGTCTTTCATTATGCTTGTGTTGTATGCTGGTAATATTTAGCTAGCACCTTGAGTGGAATGTTACTATACACAATATCAACTGAAAAGGGTAAAATTTAGCTAGCACTTGGAGTGGAATGTTGCTACCCACAATACCAACACTGAACAGGGTAAAATTTAGCTAGCACTTTGAGTGAAATGTTGCTACACACGATACCAACTGAAAAGGGTAAAATTTAGCTAGCACCTTGAGTGGAATGTTGCTAGACACAATACCAACACTGAACACGGTTTGATTTAAACAATGAGACCAATGTGAATTTAATGTATGCCAATGTTTTTACAGCACATTTGGCCGGCGTGTTGTGCACGGGACCTACACTTGTGATATCCATTGTTCAATGCCTTATTCGCTTTTGTCTGGTCTGGGGCGTTCCGATGGCCAAAGGGAGCTGTTCACATTTCTTACTTCACATTCTTGCTTCACATTCTTGCTTCACATTCTTGCGTCACATTCTTAATTCACGTTTCTTACTTTGAGTTTAATTGGGTTTTTTTGGTTTTTGGTTTGATTCAACAAAGAACATACAAACCCTGCTATTTTACTTGATTCAACAAAGAACATACAAACCCTGCTATTTTACTTGATTCAACAAAGAACATAAAAAACCTGCTATTTGACTTGATTCAACAAAGAACACACAAACCCTGCTATTTGACTTGATTCAACAAAGAACACACAAACCCTGCTATTTGACTTGATTCAACAAAGAACACACAAACCCTGCTATTTGACTTGATTCAACAAAGAACACACAAACCTTGCTATTTGACTTGATTCAACAAAGAACACACAAACCTTGCTATTTGACTTGATTCAACAAAGAACACACAAACCCTGCTATTTGACTTGATTCAACAAAGAACATACAAACCCTGCTATTTGACTTGATGCAACTGTAAAGAAAGCCTCCTTAGATTATTTTAAAAAGCGTTTGAACTGGGCTGAAGCATGACAATGTCTATTACACACTGCACTTAATAGATGACCCCAGAATGACTGAATTCGGACGTTGTCGGGTCCTTTACTAGTCTTATACTCTTCAATGTACGGTGTAAATTTAAAAGCTCATGTGCACCGGAAGTTATACCAATATTTTGAAAAAGAGTAAAGGAAATCTTTTTTCGTGTTTTCGTTCCCTCATATCAACGTACTGTAACACTCATACCGAATCGTGCATGTACTTATCAAATAAAATAATTCCCGTTACATGTATGTCTTGAGCTAACGCTGAGAGAAATGTCGTTTGGGGGAAAAAAAAGCATTGCATTTTTAGTTGATGCCATAGGGTCCCTTTGATAACGTTCCTGGACCCTAATACATTTAGTTGTACCCATTTTCAAATAATGAAAACAATATTTCCTGCCATTGAGGGAGAAGGTGGTTTTCTTAAATTTTATTTTTGCTGACTTACAGATTAATGCGTTTTGAATAAGCGTCACTCATAAACAGCGTCACACTGTTTTAAAAGAATCGCCCCACCCCTTCATTTTCCCCCTCCTTATTGTCACTAATTTGTCACAAAACTTAGACTTCCTTGTAACACATCGTAACAAATTCGTACTCCCACTGCCTCTAGAAACATGACGTTTGGATGTCGCCTTGAGCTGCAATCTAAAATACTCAATTTATATGTTTAAAAAAACAACAAAGAGCAAACAAATCTCCCCACTCTTGTTGGTAATGGCTGGAGTTGCCTCAGATGTACCAATTAGATCGTAGTTTACGTTAAATGGATCTAAATATATTTATGTATAGATATATTTTAATTTATAAAATATCCATGATTTTTAATGGGTAATAATACTATTACAAATTGTAAAAAAAAATTCTAACGCCGGTATTGTTTCGATGAAATATTTAAAGCATTGAATGCTTAAAAAGTCTGTATTTGAAGTGTAGTTAACGAGTGTACTTAACGAGTGTACTTAACGATTGTACTTAACGAATGAAGAAGAAAAAATTTACCATCGAGGATATATTTCACACTCGTCATCCGTACTTAAATAAAGTATAAAACTTAAGTTCTTGTTATTTCAAGCTAGGGACATGTCGAGGGTATGAAATCCATGTCGTTATGTTTGTACATAAAACACGTCTATTTAGAGATTATATGTTTAGCTTCATATAGCGTGTGAGAATGTTGTGACGTATTTGGGTAGGGGAAGTGACGTATTAGTTCTAGTGTTGTGTTATGGTGGATTGACGGCCGTTAAACAGAGTGTTGAATTGTGTGTTTGTCTACTTCTATATTATTGTATATATCCAGAATAGATACTTGATTACAGAATAAACAGTATTGGACAACTAATCCGGTTGGCGTTAGTATATCGACATTGGTTGTTATTGTTACACTGGCCCACGAATGAGGTAGGGCATAGACTGTCATAGTACAAGTGTTTAGTCATTGATATTCAAGAATATTACGATCTTAAGGCGTGTACGGCTCGTACGACCATTCAGAGGCGTAGCAACGGCTTGGCATTGGGGCAGTTGCTAGGGCGCCGGCCCGCTCCTGTTCAAAAGGGCGCCGCTAAATCTCTAATTTTTATTATTTAAAAAATAAATTAGCCAAGGGCGCCAAAAACCCAGTTACGCCTCTGCGACCATTACAAAAATATATAGTAAGATCGAACGTCTCGTCATCTTATAGTAAGAACGAGCGTCTCGTCAGGACAGTCCAATAGATGTTAATCTGTCAAAACAATTTAAGATTTATTAAATTTTATCTAAGATGTAAATGTTGGTCCTTGGTGACGCCGGCCGTCCTAGTGTTTCGGAGTTCTTAATAACATTGAAAGGGAAGGACGAGGACAGAGTAAACCAGCGCCGAGACAACCACGCAAACAAGTATCACACATCAACCAGTCACGTTTCAAATTGGTAAAAACACTAGCATGGGACAGCCAGCGGCCGTACTGTGACCCTGGCGCTACACTTGGGTTTACTAACGGCAGGCGCAGTTGCCATGAGTAGATAGTCGAACGTTACGAGTGTAGATTTCCGCCAGGAGGCGTTGTGAGTCTAAGGGCGACTAGTAGATATTCCTTTTTGAATTCCGTGGACCATAGCTGATTTTAATGGAACATGCGTGTGTGTACTGGACTAAGCAAGAACAATAGCTGGACACTTAAGTGGACATAGGGTTTTGGCAAAAAAAACAACAACACAAAAACAAAACACACACAGTGAGTAATGTTGTGACTTTAAATGAGATGTATGAAGAGTGGTGAAATATTTCATTTTCATTAGTATGTCTTAGTAGTGTGTCTTAGTAGTGTGTCTTAGTAATATGTCTACATAGTTTATCTTGTCTGTGTGTCTTGGTAGTGGGATAGGTTTAATTACTTTTTTTTTATTTTGTTTGGCTTCGGCTTTATTATTCCTTTAACAACTTTTCTTATCAGATAAAAATGTGTGTGCAATGTAAACTAGTTATGGCCCGGTGTTAACGGGTTATTATGGCCCGGTGTTAACGGGTTATTATGGCCCGGTGTTAACGGGTTATTATGGCCCGGTGTTAACGGGTTATTATGGCCCGGTGTTAACGGGTTATTATGGCCCGGTGTTAACGGGTTATTATGGCCCGGTGTTAACGGGTTATTATGGCCCGGTGTTAACGGGTTATTATGGCCCGGTGTTAACGGGTTATTATGGCCCGGTGTTTACGGGTTATTATGGCCCGGTGTTAACGGGTTATTATGGCCCGGTGTTAACGGGTTATTATGGCCCGGTGTTAACGGGTTATTATGGCCCGGGCAGGTTAAACACCTAAAATCTTAATTTTTAGTTAAAAAAACTAATTTTAGAAAACTGCTTATCTGTGAAGTATATTCATTTCCAAACACAATCGTACTTTTATTTTGTAAATAAAAGCAATAAAAGTATTTTAATTAAATTTTTGAAATGTGCAAGGTATAAACAAAATTACCTAATTAATTATGCAAAATTTTAAAATGTTTATATCTTTGCTTGTAATTATCCGATTTAAATTATTTTTTCACCCACATTTATGAAATTTAAATCCATACCATTTTATTAAGGGAATATACTATGTTGTTAAATTTAATTTCATTGGTTGTTAGAACAGGATATCCTTTGCCAAAAATAGTTTTCAGCCAATCACAGCGCTTCTTTTAAAACCACTAGGCTCACTGGGCCTACCTGCATTGTTTACATTTTTCAGCAGTTCATTCACACGCGGTGGAAGTATTTCTAAACTGTGTTGGATTTTTCTGTTTTAAAAGGGCCTCCTAATTTTATTTGATAATAATCTTACAATAGCAATGGATAAAGTTAAAGCAAAAAAGAATGGAAATAGATATCGCTGTAAAAAGCGTAAATTTCAGGGAAATAGATACACTAAAAAGGATAAGCCTAGTGGTAGTGAAACTACCACTGCTACTTGTACTCAAGTAACTGTGTGCAGGGAAAACGTTCCTGATAATAATATCATCGAAGATATTGTTATGGACACTGTTGATAAAAATTTAAAACCAGTACCCACATCTTCTTCCTTTCAAAAACTTAACGATTCATTAAATATTTGTAGTCCAAAATTTCCTGAAATTAGTGGTTATCGCTTAGTAGATGTGGGATTAATTATAACATTAGTACAATCATTTGCTTGTTCATTTTGTGAGCAGCTTACAAATTATTCTGTTAGAGAAAAGCTAAATGGGGTGAGCAGTATTTTATATTTTAAATGTACAAAGTGTAGGCATGAAATTGAATTTAAGACATGCACCGAGAATGTCAACCTGCGATTGCAGTTAGCGATGAACAGCATTGGCTGTCATCAAGAGAAAACCAAGAGATTTCTTGGGAATATGGACATGCCTCCCCCTGTAAGTGCTCCTATTGTATCTAAATACAAGGAGAGAATTCATTCTGCTACTAATGAAGTAGCAAAACAGTGCATGTCTCAGGCTGCATTGGAATTGAAAGAAGCCCAGGGTACAGATGTTACTGTTTCCTGTGATGGGACCTGGCAACGGCGCGGCTTTGTTTCGAAGAATGGAGTAGCTACTGTTTTGTCAGTAAATTCTAATAAAGGGCCCTCTAAAGTAGTTGATACTCATGTGAGTAGCAATTACTGTGATAAATGTGCCAAGGCCAAGAAAAGATTTCCTGATATTTCTGATTATCAGGAGTGGTTTGTAAACCACATGGATGCCGGTGAATGTGATTCTAATCACCAAGGTACATCTGGTCAGATGGAACCAAAAGGCATATTAAAAATCTTTCGCCGTTCTCAACAAAAGTATAATCTCACTTATACTGGCTATTTAGGGGATGGGGATTCTAAAAGTTTTAAAAATGTAGCTGAAGCTAATCCTCCAGTTTATGAAGGAGTTACTATATCAAAATTAGAATGTTGCGGTCATGTCCAGAAGCGAATGGGGAAACGCTTGCTAGATAAAGTTAATGAAAATAAAGGTAAATTATTTGTGGATAATGGTAAAAGTTATAAAGGAATAGGTGGGGCAGGCAGATTAACTAAATCTGCTATAAAACGCATTCAAGGACATTATGGTGCAGCAATTAGAAAAAATTCAGGGGACATGGGTAAAATGAAAAAAAGTATTTGGGCAATATTTCATCACCGTGAGGGTAAACATAGCGATTGCGGTAGTTGGTGTCCCAAAGATAAAGATTTGATAACTGCGAATAAGAATGTTCTTCCTTCCTTTGTTATAAATATTATTATGCCAGTATTTAAGGAGCTTTCATCTGATGCTCTTTTAGCAAAATGCGTTCACGGGGGGACTCAAAACGCAAATGAAGCATTCCATAATTTAATTTGGTATCGCTGTCCGAAGACCTCATTTGTTGGGAGAAAGAGACTAGAAATAGCTGTAGATGATGCCACCATAGTTTATAACAATGGTGAATTAAAAAGGGGGGACATTTTTAAAAATTTAGGTTTAAATTTTGGAAAATATTGTTTTCAGACATTTTCTAAAATCGATAAAAAGCGTGTATCATCCTCGCTTATTCAAAATTTAGATAAAAGTAAAGCTAAAAGGGCTAAAAAGTCTATATTATCTAGTAAGGAATTGGATCAGGAAGAGTTTTATGTTGCAGGAGGGTTTTAATCTTTGTAAATTTCCCTAAAAATTGTAAATTTGTAAGTTTTCTTTAATTTTCTCAAAATCTCATTTTTCATTAAAAAAATTCACATCAAACCCTATAACTTCTAAATTACTAAATGAATTACTGCATAAATTGGCAGGCATTTTCTTTACATACTTGTTGTGCTAGTGTAGTAATTTTAATTAGATTGTTTTACAAGTATAAGAAATATTCAGGAAAATGTTAACCCATACCCCAAGATTTTTTCATCGAAGAACATGGATATCTATAAAATTCAGGTAAATTACATTTTTTACTTTACTACAAATATTTTAGTAAACTATTACAACACCATTATGAATTACAACATATCAATTTTGTAGGGTTCTAGGTCTATCTCTTCTTGAGATATCAAAGCCCACAATTTGGTCATTTTTATATATTTTCGCAAAGATTTGCCCTATAATTGATGAAAATCATTATTTTTTACTAACCTGGATTTTTTATATATTTTTTTAATTGATCTATAAGATGATTACTAACAACTGAAACAAAAAAAATGGTCAAATTCCCTTATTTCAATTTTGGTGTTTAACCTGCCCTTAACAACTTTTCTTATCAGATAAAAATGTGTGTGCAATGTAAACTAGTTATGGCCCGGTGTTAACGGGTTATTATGGCCCGGTGTTAACGGGTTATTATGGCCCGGTGTTAACGGGTTATTATGGCCCGGTGTTAACGGGTTATTATGGCCCGGTGTTAACGGGTTATTATGGCCCGGTGTTAACGGGTTATTATGGCCCGGTGTTAACGGGTTATTATGGCCCGGTGTTAACGGGTTATTATGGCCCGGTGTTAACGGGTTATTATGGCCCGGTGTTTACGGGTTATTATGGCCCGGTGTTAACGGGTTATTATGGCCCGGTGTTAACGGGTTATTATGGCCCGGTGTTAACGGGTTATTATGGCCCGGTGTTTACGGGTTATTATGGCCCGGTGTTAACGGGTTATTATGGCCCGGTGTTAACGGGTTATTATGGCCCGGTGTTAACGGGTTATTATGGCCCGGTGTTAACGGGTTATTATGGCCCGGTGTTAATGGGTTATTATGGCCCGGTGTTTACGGGTTATTATGGCCCGGTGTTAACGGGTTATTATGGCCCGGTGTTAACGGGTTATTATGGCCCGGTGTTAACGGGTTATTTTGGCCCGGTGTTAACGGGTTATTATGGCCCGGTGTTAACGGGTTATTATGGCCCGGTGTTAACGGGTTATTATGGCCCGGTGTTAACGGGTTATTATGGCCCGGTGTTAACGGGTTATTATGGCCCGGTGTTAACGGGTTATTATGGCCCGGTGTTAACGGGTTATTATGGCCCGGTGTTAATGGGTTATTATGGCCCGGTGTTTACGGGTTATTATGGCCCGGTGTTAACGGGTTATTATGGCCCGGTGTTAACGGGTTATTATGGCCCGGTGTTAATGGGTTATTATGGCCCGGTGTTTACGGGTTATTATGGCCCGGTGTTAACGGGTTATTATGGCCCGGTGTTAACGGGTTATTATGGCCCGGTGTTAACGGGTTATTATGGCCCGGTGTTAACGGGTTATTATGGCCTGGTGTTAACGGGTTATTATGGCCCGGTGTTAACGGGTTATTATGGCCCGGTGTTAACGGGTTATTATGGCCCGGTGTTAACGGGTTATTATGGCCCGGTGTTAATGGGTTATTATGGCCCGGTGTTTACGGGTTATTATGGCCCGGTGTTAACGGGTTATTATGGCCCGGTGTTAACGGGTTATTATGGCCCGGTGTTAATGGGTTATTATGGCCCGGTGTTAACGGGTTATTATGGCCCGGTGTTAATGGGTTATTATGGCCCGGTGTTTACGGGTTATTATGGCCCGGTGTTAACGGGTTATTATGGCCCGGTGTTAACGGGTTATTATGGCCCGGTGTTAATGGGTTATTATGGCCCGGTGTTTACGGGTTATTATGGCCCGGTGTTAACGGGTTATTATGGCCCGGTGTTAACGGGTTATTATGGCCCGGTGTTAACGGGTTATTATGGCCCGGTGTTAACGGGTTATTATGGCCCGGTGTGTACGGGTTATTATGGCCCGGTGTTAACGGGTTATTATGGCCCGGTGTTAATGGGTTATTATGGCCCGGTGTTAACGGGTTATTATGGCCCGGTGTTAAAGGGTTATTATGGCCCGGTGTTAAAGGGTTATTATGGCCCGGTGTTAACAGGTTATTATGGCCCGGTGTTAATGGGTTAATAATGGAAGGCGTTTGGCCGCTACGTTTCACCTGCTTTTAAAAATCCAATTTTTACGAATGTAACTGAATCAAGTTTGGTGTATTGTAACCTAAAAATTATTATTTTTTAAATAATATTTTTATCAAATAAAGAAAAACAACGAAATGATAATTTTCAACGCCATCGAAATGTCTATTTAGGAAATTGCAAACTAGACGTTCGTTATGTTTAAATACGAAACTATAAATAGATATATACGTTAAATAAATTTTTGGGCCTTGACAATTTGCATAACATAAGCTAATCAACCACTTTCCATGCTACACAGAACACATATTTTCTAAAACAAATTGTTAAAACATGTCATTTATTTTATTTTGTTAAAAACGTGTACAATTTTAGATATTTCTATGATGAGCGGCTTTGATAAATTGACAAATTGATTAAAAAATTTACCTAACCTCAGCTTCGCTCCTGAACTATGTTATACGAAAAATCGTTAAAAACAGAAACCTCATATTTAATTATTACAATATTTTATCCAATTTTCACGTCTATAAGTCTTGTGTGGTTTTTTAAATTTTTAATACCTGTTCTCAGTCTCATAAAAAAAAAGTGTTCAAGCCGTTATTCTGACTTAAGTATCGTTATTTTCTTAAGCAAATGTGATCTGTTTTTATCTATGGCTCGTTAGATAAACACGTTTAATCGTTGACGTCAATATAAAAAAAAAAAGGGGGGGGGGGGGAGTGGTTGTAGTAAAATTAGTTCAACACACAGGCTATATATAACAAAAGCATCTTGCGGAAAATTGAAAAAAAAACATATTTTTTTATATATACATTGGTTCACGCATTTAAACTGTATTTTCAGTAAATTAAATATTTTTTTTAATAAAATCATTTTTTTAAAAGATTAAATTTTCGTTCCAATAATTGTTCAATGGTTTGGTTTTCAGATGTTATTTTCCACACAAAAAAATATCCCCCCGACCCTAACGTCCTTGAACTGTTTTATCCGACATGTCTGTAACACGTAATAATTATTTATTTTGAAAGAAAATCTACAACTTCTTTTCGACGACTGTAATTTCATCGGCTGCAATATCGGCGGGAAATATTTTGATGTTTTTATTCACTTAAAAAACATGTGCGAATCCTTTTTGCTCTCACTGAAATGTATTTACTCTAGAAAGTTTAATACATTATTTCGTTCGTCTTCAACATATCGATGGGAATATTTCCGGCGTATAACCTATTTGAACTTTTAATTGATACACCCATCAAATGTACACACCGATGCTGGTGACGTATCTTGGAAATATCTGGTGGATTTTTTTTTAAAAATCGCTGCCCCTCCCCGATGTCAAATATTTTATTAAGTTGTATTTAGTTACGCCAATAGTAACTCCATCGTGCATTTTGTGTCCCACATTGAGTGCTATAAATATTTGTGTGCCCCACATTGAATGCTATAAATATTTGTGTGCCCCACATTGAATGCTATAAATATTGGTGTGCCCACATTGAATGCTATAAATATTTGTGTGCCCCACATTGAATGATATAAATATTGGTGTGCCCCACATTGAATGATATAAATATTTGTGTGCCCACATTGAATGATATAAATATTGGTGTGCCCCACATTGAATGATATAAATATTGGTGTGCCCCACATTGAATGCTATAAATATTGGTGTGCCCCACATTGAATGCTATAAATATTGGTGTGCCCCACATTGAATGCTATAAATATTGGTGTGCCCCACATTGAATGATATAAATATTGGTGTGCCCCACATTGAATGCTATAAATATTGGTGTGCCCCACATTGAATGCTATAAATATTGGTGTGCCCCACATTGAATGCTATAAATATTGGTGTGCCCCACATTGAATGCTATAAATATTGATGTGCCCCACATTGAATGATATAAATATTGGTGTGCCCCACATTGAATGATATAAATATTGGTGTGCCCCACATTGAATGCTATAAATATTGGTGTGCCCCACATTGAATGCTATAAATATTGGTGTGCCCCACATTGAATGCTATAAATATTGGTGTGCCCCACATTGAATGCTATAAATATTGGTGTGCCCCACATTGAATGATATAAATATTGGTGTGCCCCACATTGAATGCTATAAATATTGGTGTGCCCCACATTGAATGCTATAAATATTGGTGTGCCCCACATTGAATGCTATAAATATTGGTGTGCCCCACATTGAATGCTATAAATATTGATGTGCCCCACATTGAATGATATAAATATTGGTGTGCCCCACATTGAATGATATAAATATTGGTGTGCCCCACATTGAATGCTATAAATATTGGTGTGCCCCACATTGAATGATATAAATATTGGTGTGCCCCACATTGAATGATATAAATATTGGTGTGCCCCACATTGAATGATATAAATATTGGTGTGCCCCACATTGAATGATATAAATATTGGTGTGCCCCACATTGAATGCTATAAATATTGGTGTGCCCCCCATTGAATGCTATAAATATTGGTGTGCCCCACATTGAATGCTATAAATATTGGTGTGCCCCACATTGAATGCTATAAATATTGATGTGCCCCACATTGAATGATATAAATATTGGTGTGCCCCACATTGAATGATATAAATATTGGTGTGCCCCACATTGAATGCTATAAATATTGGTGTGCCCCACATTGAATGCTATAAATATTGGTGTGCCCTACATTGAATGATATAAATATTGGTGTGCCCCACATTGAATGCTATAAATATTGGTGTGCCCCACATTGAATGCTATAAATATTGGTGTGCCCCACATTGAATGATATAAATATTGGTGTGCCCCACATTGAATGATATAAATATTGGTGTGCCCCACATTGAATGCTATAAATATTGGTGTGCCCCACATTGAATGCTATAAATATTGGTGTGCCCCACATTGAATGATATAAATATTGGTGTGCCCCACATTGAATGATATAAATATTGGTGTGCCCCACATTGAATGATATAAATATTGGTGTGCCCCACATTGAATGCTATAAATATTGGTGTGCCCCACATTGAATGCTATAAATATTGGTGTGCCCCACATTGAATGCTATAAATATTGGTGTGCCCCACATTGAATGCTATAAATATTGTGCCCCACATTGAATGATATAAATATTGGTGTGCCCCACATTGAATGATATAAATATTGGTGTGCCCCACATTGAATGCTATAAATATTGGTGTGCCCCACATTGAATGCTATAAATATTGATGTGCCCCACATTGAATGATATAAATATTGGTGTGCCCCACATTGAATGCTATAAATATTGGTGTGCCCCACATTGAATGCTATAAATATTGGTGTGCCCCACATTGAATGATATAAATATTGGTGTGCCCCACATTGAATGCTATAAATATTGGTGTGCCCCACATTGAATGATATAAATATTGGTGTGCCCCACATTGAATGATATAAATATTGGTGTGCCCCACATTGAATGATATAAATATTGGTGTGCCCCACATTGAATGATATAAATATTGGTGTGCCCCACATTGAATGATATAAATATTGGTGTGCCCCACATTGAATGCTATAAATATTGGTGTGCCCCAACTCACAGTTCCCACGCAATGTGCTTTCTTTTCTTTTTTTTATTAATAATTGATCGGTTCTTTCCGTATATTTAGAGATTCTGATTATCTATTTTAAAATTAAAATCCAATCCAATGATCAATCTGTAAAATAATGGGTTGATGAGATACTGATATTAAAATGTAACCCCCCCCCCTCTCCTTCCCACACATACACTCCCTTTTTTAAAACAATTTTGTCGCGCTTGACGTGTAAAAGCAGTAAATGGTAAAATTAATAGTTCACACTTTTATTTTAAATTAGCATTTTGCTCTCTTTTATATATTTTTTGCTTCTGGTGCGTCCTGCTTCCTCTTCAACCCCCCCCCCCACTCCCAACTCCACATTTTTATATTAATAGTTATTAGTACTGAGTGAAAAAAGGGCTGTCACACAGCGAGCTTCATGCGTGACGTCTGAACTCCGGTAAATAGATGGATTTTTATTCTTTAGTGGGGAAGTGACTATTATTCGGTGTTGTTATTGTTCATGTTCCTCTGTCACACAGTCTGTCTCACAGTCTGTCTCACAGTCTGTCTCACATTCTGTCTCACAGTCTGTCTCGCAGTCTGTCTCACAGTCTGTCTCGCAGTCTGTCTCACAGTCTGTCTCACAGTCTGAACTACAGTAAATAGGCTGATTTTTTAAAGAAAAAATTTTGTAGAAAGGAATTTATTTTAATTTCACTGTTTTTCTCAACTTAATGCTGGGGCAGAACACCACATACAATGGGGTCAAAGCCCGTCACTTCAGGCATGTATGCGCCTGTGTGTGTGTGTCTTTTCTGTATCCTGGTAAAGGAAGATTGCAATGCACTCTCACTACGACATAGGGAAGTAGATTTCGTGGCATATTATGGAAAATGAGAAAATACACTTTTTTTTTAGGGTAACACTTGGACCCGATGTAAAACAAAAATGCTGCAACCGTTTAAGCTACTGTTTGAAATATTTTGACCACGTTAGGTTCCCGTAATGTTTTGAAAAATTTTGACCACGTTAAGTTCCCGTATTGTATTGAAACATTTTGATCACGTTAAGTTCCCTTTTTGTATTGAAACATTATGACCACGTTAAGTTCCCGTATTGTAATGAAACAGTTTGACCACGTTAAGTTCCCGTATTGTATTGAAACATTTTGACCACATTAAGTTCCCGTATTGTATTGAAACATTATGACCACTTTAAGTTCCCGTATTGTATTGAAACATTTTGACCACATTAAGTTCCCGTATTGCATTGAAACATTTTGATCACGTTAAGTTCCCGTATTGTATTGAAATATTTTGACCACGTTAAGTTCCCGTATTGTGTTTAATAAATTGCAATTTATTATTTGTTTGGATTGAGAAAGTATAACTCATTAAATGTTGAGGATGCACGGCTTAAGTTTTATGTGGTGTCTTAAATATTGAGGGTGTACAGCTTAAATTGTATGTGGCGTCTTAAATATTGAGGATGGAGATCTTAAGTAGTATGTGGTGTCTTAAATATTGAGGGTGCACAGCTTAAACTTAAATTGTATGTGTTGTGTTAAATATTGAGGATGCACAGCTTAAACTTAAATTGTATGTGTTGTGTTAAACATTGAGGATGGAGATCTTAAGTAGTGTGTGGCGTCTTAAATATTGAGGGTGCACAGCTTAAACTTAAATTGTAAGTGGTGTCTTAAATATTGAGGGTGCACAGCTTAAACTTAAATTGTAAGTGGTGTCTTAAATATTGTGGGTGCACAGCTTAAACTTAAATTGTAAGTGGTGTCTTAAATATTGAGGGTGCACAGCTTAAACTTAAATTGTAAGTGGTGTCTTAAATATTGAGGGTGCACAGCTTAAACTTAAATTGTATGTGTTGTGTTAAATATTGAGGATGGAGATCTTAAGTAGTATGTGGTTTCTTAAATATTGAGGGTGCACAGCTTTAAAGAACTATTAAACAGACCCCCACCCACAGACACACCAGACATACAACCAGCAAATGAAGACTTACAAATAGAAGAAAGCGCCCCAAATAGGGAAGAAATAGCTCTGGCCATCAAGCAGCTCAAATTAGGGAAAGCACCGGGACCGGACAACATCACAGCAGAGATGATGAGAGCTGATATAAATACAATAGTCAACATGCTGCACCCTCTGTTTGAAAAGATATGGGAAGAAGAGAGAGTTCCAAAAGATTGGAAAGAAGGATACCTCATCAAGATACCAAAGAAAGGGGATCTCAGCAATTGTGCAAATTACAGAGGAATCACACTGCTGTCCATACCAGGAAAGGTCTTTAACAGAATTATTTTGAATAGAATGAAAGACCAGGTCGACATGCAGCTACGAGATCAACAGGCTGGATTCCGCCAAAACAGATCATGCACAGATCAAATTGCAGCACTGAGAATCATTGTAGAACAATCCATCGAATGGAACTCCCCTTTATACATAAATTTTATAGACTACGAAAAGGCCTTTGATAGCCTGGACCGACAAACATTGTGGAAACTTCTTCGGCACTATGGAGTACCAGGGAAATTAGTCAGGATTATTCAGAGCTCTTATGAAGAAATGACATGCAGGGTGGTCCACGAAGGTAGACTCACAGATGCCTTTACAGTCGAAACAGGAGTCAGACAAGGATGCCTCTTGTCCCCATTTCTATTCATCCTTGCCATTGACTGGATAATGAAAAAATCCACAGACAAAAAAAGGAATGGGATACAGTGGACACTCTGGGAACAACTGAATGACCTAGACTTTGCAGATGACATTGCACTTCTGTCCCACAACCAGCAACAAATGCAGGAAAAAACAAAAGATGTAGCCACCTTTTCATCACAGCTCGGACTTAATATAAATAAAAGCAAGACGAAAATCATGAAGGTGAACTCATCCAACCAAGAGCATATCTGTCTGGAAGGAAAGGCACTGGAAGAAGTGGAGTCCTTCAATTACTTAGGCAGCACCATAGACACAAACGGCGGATCCGACGCAGACGTGAGGTCTAGAATTGGAAAAGCTAGATCAGCATTTGTGTTATTAAAGAAAATATGGGAGTCGAAGCAGCTGAAACTTCAAACCAAAGTCAGAATCTTTAATACAAATGTCAAAACAGTCCTACTTTATGGAGCAGAAACGTGGAAAACATCAGCGAGCATTACACAGAAAGTGCAGACATTCATAAACACATGCCTTAGAAAGATCCTTAACATCAAATGGCCAAATACCATCACCAACAAAGATCTATTAGAAAGGACATACCAGGTGCCCGTTGATGAAGACATCATAAAGAAAAGATGGAGGTGGATTGGGCATACTCTGAGAAAACCCCCAGATAGCACCACCAGACAATGTCTAACATGGAATCCACAGGGAAAAAGAAAGAGAGGAAGACCTAAGAATACATGGAGACGTGAACTAGAGACAGACACGCAAAATATGGGATACAACTGGAAGCAATTGGAAAGGAAAGCACAGGACCGGGATGAGTGGAAAATTCTTGTGGACGGCCTATGCCCCAGACGGGGTAAAAAGGCATAAGAAGAAGACAGCTTAAATTGTATGCGGTGACTTAAATATTGAGGGTGTACAGCTTAAATTATATGTGGCGTCTTAAATATTGAGGGTGCACAGCTTACATCGTATGTTGTGTCTTAAAACAATAGATAGCAATTTAAAAAGCAAGCAATAATATTTATTTAATAAAAGATGGTGACAAAATAATCCATTTTATCACTTGGTTTCAATCAGGAAAAGTTAATGCTGGCGATTTGACGCTCATTTGAGCCGGGAACATGTACTTATATTGAATAAGTCCATGAGCACGGCAAGATTATCTTAACCTCTAGGCCCTTCCCATGCTATCCTGGATGATTCGAACTCTGATGATAGAAAACCCCCCACACCCCAACCAATCCTCACACCAAAAAAAAAAAAAAGTTTGTAACTGGATTTTTTAAAACTGGTATCGATATCCTTATTTCCGTGTTAGGACTACTATTTGTTTGATCCTGTCAGAAGAATCACATCATGTCAATGATTTTTAGATCATGTTTTTTTTTATCTGTCTCGAACTGGCATCATCATCAGTTGTTGGTGAGCTGGGTTTTAAGCTCTTGGGCATAGTTATGGGGCTGTTCTGAATATTGGAAAACTTGAGGACCATTTATAAACTTAATTTTTAAAAAAATTTTTTTTGCGAATTTATGATTGGAATACGATATTTTTAAAATTTAAATAAAAATATTATTTTTAACGTTTATTTGCTTTGCCCCCACCCCTTTTTATTCCCCGCACCACCACCCTTTTCCCCATTAAGATCTTCTTTTTCAGAAAAATCCAGTAGTTCCCAACCCGACCGTCATTTTCTCTACGTGACAGTTGGTAAATTCAAAGCAATTAACCACACTGTGGACGACCAGCCCACTTACTAAACCTCTAGGTCAGGGATCCTCAAACTTTTAAACAAAGTGCCATAACAGTGTCATCAGACACAGTCAGGGGCGGGACTCTGGTTTGAAAAAAAAACATGTACGAATTCTATGCGCACTGCACATTTTTCATTTATAGTAAAAAAAAAATAACAATTAAAAATTGTAAAAAAAATATTTATATATATAAAAAAGGTTGAAAAAAAACACATTTAAATTAAATCCAACGTAAACTTAATCTCCAAGGTTAATGAATTGATAAATTTCCGGTTACATATTGGTCGCTGCTAGTCTGGTACTCTTATATTGGCCAGGAGGGCTGCTAGCCTGGTACTCTTATATTGGCCAGGAGAGCTGCTAGCCTGGTACAGGAGGGTTGCTAGCCTGGTACTCTGAAGGTGGCCAGGAGGGCTGCTAGCCTGGTACTCTTAAGGTGGCCAGGAGGGCTGCTAGCCTGGTACTCTTACAGTGGCCAGGAGGGCTGCTAGCCTGGTACACTCTTACTGTGGCCAGGAGGGCTGCTTGCCTGGTACTCTGAAGGTGGCCAGGAGGGCTGCTAGCCTGGTACTCTTACGGTGGCCCGGAGGGCTGCTAGCCTGGTACTCTTACAGTGGCCAGGAGGGCTGCTTGCCTGGTACTCTCTTACGGTGGCCATGAGGACCGGATCTGGCACGAGTGTAATTTGAGGACACCTGATTTAGTTAACTAAAAAGCGTCCCTTTAAAAAAAAAATCAAGTTGAACAGCTTAGGTTCAAGACCTGATGTACAGTCGTGGCGTCTACGCAATATCCCAGGGACACAGAGAGACAGGCAGTAGCTACTGTCTTAAAATGGGCAGGGTGTGTTAGGTAGTTAGTCCTCTCACATTTGTACAGGTGTGTTAGGTAGTTAGTCCTCTCACATTTGTTAAGGTGTGTTAAGTGGTTAGTCCTCTCACATTTGTACAGGTGTGTTAGGTAGTTAGTTCTCTCACATTTGTACAGGTGTGTTAGGTGGTTAGTCCTCTCACATTTGTACAGGTGTGTTAGGTAGTTAGTCCTCTCACATTTGTACAGGTGTGTTAGGTAGTTAGTCCTCTCACATTTGTAAAGGTGTAAGGTAGTAACTCATGCCATTCTTGAAACTTTGTGGTAGCTACTAGGGATTTCAATACCATATTTTATGTTTTTTACAATCAGGACTCGAATCATGCAGGAACGCATGGTAACGTTGCCCATGTACCAATTTTGTTCGTGACGAAATACAAAAAATATGTATTGCGGTGGGGGGAGGGGTATTCTTCGAAAATGTTCATACTTTTTCCTCAGAATTTGATCCTCAGTGTTGCCATATCAACATGTCTTATAAGACCGTAGGTGGCCAGTTGGATTGTGATATCATAACTTGGTTTGGTGTAGGAATTCTGTCCCGGGATCCCGCGAGACTTCCCGTGAAATGTGACGATTCAGGGAAATCTCGGGTGCACACTTTTGAGACAGAGTTTCCCTTTTTTTAAACTACATTTCAGCAAGTGACAGATTGTCACAAATTGTCACCATAAGCCAAAGAACTTCGAAATCATTGTTAACCGCCTTGAATTTCTGAGCTCATCAGCTCCAGTGCACTGATTCTCAGGCGTGTGCAAGTCACGACCAAATTTGTATAGAAGCAAGCTGACCCTTGCCACGACATCGTGGGCGAAGAGGGCTTTTAAATAGGGTAAATTCTTGGAAAAGAAACATTTTTAAACTTAATTTTCCAGCACAATATAACAGGTGAAATATTTAAAGACATGATTGAAATGGTAACTCAAATTTGGAAAAACCATTTAAAAAAGTTAAATAATAATTTAAATAATAATAAAAATATATTTTTAAAATGAAATTACTATTTCTCTTAGTCCAGGGGTCACCAAACATTTTTTGACTATGTTTTAATTTTAATTTGATACTTTTTAACGATAAAAGAGAAATAGATCGCAACCAAATTTGACATCTTTATACCTCCAGTCCTGTACATGGTGTCGTTATACCTCCTGTCCTGTACATGTTGTCGTTATACCTCCTGTCCTGTACATGGTGTCGTTATACCTCCTGTCCTGTACATGGTGTCGTTATACCTTCTGTCCTGTACATGGTGTCGTTATACCTCCTGTCCTGTACACGGTGTTCGTTATACCTCCAGTCCTGTACATGGTGTTCGTTATACCTCCTGTCCTGTACATGGTTCTTGTAACGTTTGGCCAACACCCTTTATCCCAGAAGCTGTAATTTTAAAAAATGTGTAGAGTAAGGCGTAAAAAAATTAATTAAAAGGCTTGAACGTTGAACATGGCGCTCTATAAATATGCCGGGCATTTATGATAAGCTATTTTTGGTGGTCGCATTTTTAAAAAAAGCCTTTTTTCATGACGGTGCGTATCCAAACATGTAGTAAAGGCAAGTTCTCGGCGCGCTTTTAAAGAAACATAAAATGTAATAGAGTGTTCTTTAGGGCAACTAAAGGTTTGAGTCCTGGGGGGGGGGGGGGGGGGGAAGGTTTCTTTAATCAATTACTAACTTTACATTATATGTGTGCGTGGGGAGGGGAAATTTGAAAGTTTTGAATTAAGCCCCCAACCCCAAAATACGCCACTCAATGTTCTGCGTTCATTTTAAGCTTTTTAAATGAGAAATTGTGGTGTTGTCTTGTCAAGTGTAGCACCTCTTGTTATGAGAGAACTGTTGTTGTTTTTGTGTTCCATCCACTAATGGTACTTAATATCAAATACCAAAATTGCTCCACGTCGCTTAGGATGAATTAAATGTAACTATTGTCGAAATCGAGGCCGATGAAGGGAAATGGAAGGTCCAGGCCAAGGAAGGAAGCGACAAGCCGACAAGTTTGTTCATAGAAGTTGACTTGCGGTTGAGTTTGTTGTTTGTCTGGCTGCGTGTTTGAGTTAGAACGTTGGGCCAAAATAAATGACTGATGCGGCTCCCCTCCTCCTTGGGGGGGGGGGGCACTGCGTATAATGTGGGTCAAGCATCGTCCGCAAATAGCGACTTCAACTTAATCAATGTAATGATGTTTTTTTTTTTAATTTTAAAGGAAGGCGGAAAAAAAATCTGATTTGCGACGCCGAAGATATTCAAAATGGTGAGCTGTGTATTCTACATGGTTAGATGAAGACGGCTGTTGGGATGAAGGCGGCTGTTGGGATGAAGGCGGCTGTTGGAATGAAGGCGGCTGTTGGGATGAAGACGGCTGTTGGGATGAAGGCGGCTGTTGGAATGAAGGCGGCTGTTGGAATGGAGGCGGCTGTTGGGATGAAGGCGGCTGTTGGGATGAAGGCGGCTGTTGGAATGAAGGCGGCTGTTGGAATGAAGGCGGCTGTTGGGATGAAGACGGCTGTTGGGATGAAGGCGGCTGTTGGAATGAAGGCGGCTGTTGGAATGGAGGCGGCTGTTGGGATGAAGGCGGCTGTTGGAATGAAGGCGGCTGTTGGAATGGAGGCGGCTGTTGGGATGAAGGCGGCTGTTGGGATGAAGGCGGCTGTTGGAATGAAGGCGGCTGTTGGAATGAAGGCGGCTGTTGGAATGGAGACGGCTGTTGGGATGAAGGCGGCTGTTGGAATGAAGGCGGCTGTTGGAATGGAGGCGGCTGTTGGGATGAAGGCGGCTGTTGGGATGTACCAAAACGACGACACAAAGCTCTCATGTTATTGATGAGTTGTTTTTTCCATATGTTTATAACAAACCGATTTTGACAAGATCAAATAATTTGTGTCGCCTCAAATGGTTTCGAGTACCCAAATCGCAGCAGGGCCCTATATATAATTGTTGTGGGCCCAAGGTAATTGTCTAGTATAGTGGTTCTCAACCTTCCTAATACCGCGACCCTTTAATACAGTTCTTCATGTTGTGGCGACCCCCCAACCACGTAATTATTTTCATTGCTGCTTATAACTGTAGAGCATATGTGTTTTCAGGTGGTCTTAGGCGACCCCCTGGGCAATGTTAGTTCGACCCCCAAAGGGGTCGCGACCCACAGGTTGAGAACCGCTGGTCTAGTATGACAACGATGACTTAAAGCCTCAGAATGATGATAAGTAAAGCCAATACCAAAGCAGCGGCCCTGCAGAGTGTCACGTCCAGGCCCTGACAACTGTCACGTCAAGGCCCTGATGACTGTCACGTCAAGGCCCTGCAGAGTGTCACGTCCAGGCCCTGATGACTGTCACGTCAAGGCCCTGCAGAGTGTCACGTCCAGGCCCTGGTGACTGTCACGTCAAGGCCCTGCAGAGTGTCACGTCCAGGCCCTGATGACTGTCACGTCAAGGCCCTGCAGAGTGTCACGTCCAGGCCCTGACAACTGTCACGTCAAGGCCCTTAGAGTGACACGTCAAGGCCATACAGACTGTCACGTCCATACCCACAGACTGTCACATCAGGCCCCATAGATTGTCACGTCAAGGCCCCACAGAGTGTCACGTCAATGCCCCACAGAGTGTCACGTCAAGAACCTGCAGAGTGCCACGTCAAGGCCCTACAGAGTGTCACATCAAGGCCCCACAGTCACGTCAAGGCCCCACAGAGTGTCACGTCAAGACCCTACAGAGTGTCACATCAAGGCCCCACAGAGTGTCACGTCAAGGCCCTACAGAGTATCACGTCAAGAACCTGCAGAGTACCACGTCAAGGCCCTACAGAGTGTCACGGGAAGGTCCTACAGAGCATCATGTCAAGGTCACACAGAGAGTCATGTCAAGGCCCCACAGAGTGTCCCGTCAAGACCCCACAGAGTGTCACGTCAAGGCCCAACAGAGAGTCACGTCAAGGCCCTACAGAGTATCACGTCAAGAACCTGCAGAGTGCCACGTCAAGGCCCTACAGAGTGTCACGGGAAGGTCCTACAGAGCATCATTTCAAGGTCACACAGAGAGTCACGCCAAGGCCCCACAGAGTGTCACGTCAAGACCCAAACAGAGTGTCACATCAAGGCCCTACAGAGTGTCACATCAAGGCCCCACAGAGTGTCACGTCAAGGCCCTACAGAGTGTCACGGGAAGGTCCTACAGAACATCATGTCAAGACCCCACAGAGTGTCACGTCAAGGCCCAACAGAGAGTCATGTCAAGACCCCACAGAGTGTCACGTCAAGGCCCAACAGAGAGTCATGTCAAGACCCCACAGAGTGTCACGTCAAGGCCCTACAGAGTGTCATGCCAAACAATCACAAGTTTCTTCGTTTGAATGTACTATACATGCAACCCATCTCATTTTACTTTGCATCAAGTTACATAAGATTCAACCAATCAATCGCATCGTTTCAATCTGTATTGAGACATGACGCAAAGTAAGTAGTAGCGAAGAGATACAATTTTAAAAAAAAACATGCAGAAAACTGATATCTGCATGATTTTGCAAAGATGACAAAAATGATGACAATAATGATGACAATAATAATGACCATAACGATGACAATGATGATGACAACACTGATGACAATAATGATGACAATAATTATGACAACAATTAAGTGTTGTCAACAGGCAGATATAAAAGACAAGCAACCTGTCGTTTTGTCACTGTCACTGTCTGTCACTGTCTGTCACAGTCACTGCAGCCAACCTGTGACAACGCTAGCCGTTGATATAATTTTGTTCCTCGGATGTTAGTGTAGTCAGGGGCTTAATCGACCCCCTCCTCCCCCCCCCCACCCGCCTTTCCCTATACACTGTTCACTATGTCAGTTGATTACACTCGGTGCTTAAAATGAACTTATCTTTACAATCAGACTGTGATGATCGATGACCCACGATCACTTGGCTCAAGCTGGCTGGTTGGCAGAAATTTAACTTGTTAGCCCTCCTTAAATTATAATTAATGTATATGGCAAAGGTTATGTAGAGAGATGGTGCAGAGAGATTGTGCAGAGTGATGATGTGGAGAGATGGTGTAGAGAGATGGTGCAGAAAGACGATGAAGAGAGAGGATGTAGAGAGGGACTAGGACGGCGATAGAAGTCGATGCTATGGGAGAGAGGACATATATAAAGGTCACAAAACGAGCACGGACAAAGCCGTGTAGGACGACCTGCGTCACCCAGCGTGTGTAGCCGCCAGGCCCATTGGTCGTTAATGACAGACGGGACAACCAAACTCATCAATCTCGATCCCGGTGTCACAGTGGTTTAGTTTAGATCCCTACAGCAACTTTGGAATTGTGGGGAAGGTCCAATAGCGTACCTAAATGTACACTCCTTTTTTATACATCGGCAAATAGAAGTGTGCACACCGAATAATAGGAGTTAATACTCAAACTAATGGGATTGGGCACATACACTAATAAGATTGGGCACATAAACTAATGGGATGGGGCACATAAACTAATGGGATTGGGCCCATAAACTAATAGGTTTGGGCACATAAACTAATAGGTTTGGGCACATAAACATATGGCATTTGTCACATAAACAAAAAGGATTAAGCACATGAAATAATGGGATCGGGCATATAAACTAATGGGATTGGGCACATAAACTAATGGGAGTGGGAACGTAAACACACCAGATATTTGGATGCATATACCAGGTTATAGGATGTACACACCAGATAATAGGATGTACGCACCAGATAATAGGATTTACTACCAGATAATATGATTCAAATACCAGATAATTGGAATGTACACACCAGATAATTGAATGCACACACCAGATAATTGGATGTACACACCAGATATTTGGATGCATACACCAGGTCATAGGATGTACACATTAGATAAGAGGATGTACACACCCGATAATTGGATGTGCACACCAGATAATTGGATGTGCACACCAGATAATTGGATGTGCACACCAGATAATGGGATGTACACTCCAGATAATTGGATGTGCACACCAGATAATTGGATGTGCACACCAGATAATTGGATGTAAACTCCAGATAATTGGATGCGCCAACCCGACAATTGGATACACACACCAGATAATTGGATGTGCACACCAGATAATTGGACGTGCACTCCAGATATTGGGATCCGCACAGTGGAAACGATACATTCCCAGATTTATCCGTGAACCAGACCCGTGTTTTGGCCTATGCTGTTGGCCTATCTATTAAGCATCTCCCACAGTGGTGTGTAAACTACGGCCCGTGGGCCGCATGCGGCCCTGCAACTGATATTATGCGGCCGTCGCAGGTGTTTAGAGACTGAAAAAAATTACTTTGTTATTTTGCTTAACTTTACAGAAACTCGTGCACCGTTGTGATTGTGTTAACATTTTTGGATCAATTTTCTTTCTAATTTTCAGGTTTTTTTTATAAACAGTCCTTGGCTTTTATCATGTAAGGCTAAAATGAGAATTTACCAATTTTAATATAGAGAAATGTTAATCGATATGAAAAAAAATTTGACATAAAATACATGCGGCCCCGTAAATAGCTTTACAGTTATCAATGTGGCCCTCCGCACAAAAAGTTTGCCCACCCCTGACCTGACACATGAACTCTTGAGTCTATCGCCTCCTGCGCGTTATCAGAAACTTTGGTTATTTTAAACAGACGCGATGTTTCTGTTACGGCCAAAGCCCGAAATCGGCCAAATCAGGAAGTGGCCAATATCGCATCACATTGACCGGCCAATGTCCGATCTTTTCTAGGTTTCGGGATTTGGCCGTTTCTCGTGCAGAACGGTAAATTCACTTCTGGAATACAGTTGCTTGAGAACACCATTCTCTGTTCCTAGCTTGTAGAAAGCACCCTCAACGTTCATGGCAACTGCAAGGACGCTTGTGGATCACCGAGACCTCTGTCAACATCTGGTATACGGATGCGTACATTATCTCCAACTTTCGCTGGCGGGAATTTTGCATCTGAATTTTTTAGCATCTTGGTACCTTGAGTTTGCAAACTAGCATGAGCTGCTGACCTCTTGTTCCTGATTTCTTGTTTATTATGCAATAGTCTGAGAGTCTTGTATCAGCACATTGAATAATGGCCAGGGATTTCTCGCCAGTTCGCGAACTGGCCAGCCAAAGTAGCATATACACCGGCCATTTCCAGTACGTCGGACATTGGCCAAACACCTCGGCCAAAGTGCGAAATGGCCGGCCAATTCGGGAACTGGCCGAACTTCGGGCTTTGGCCGTAACATTTCTATTGTTCATGTAGACCAGTGGTTCTCAACCTTCCTAATGCTGCGACCCTTTAATACAGTTCCTCAGTTTGTGGCGACCCCTAACCACAATATTATTTTCGTTGATACTTCATAACTGTAAAGTATATGTTATTTCAGATGGTCATAGGCGACCCCTGTGAAAGGGTAGTTCGACCCCCAAAGGGGTCGCGACCCACAGGTTGAGAAACGCTACACTAGGGATTAACGGGATAGAGGTTTTATTACATCGGGTCAGGGTATTTTCTAAAATTACCTTAAGAGAATACCCGGTAGGTCCAAGTGTTAAAGGGTTAACTTCTCATTTCCTATCATGTATGCCGAACTTCAAACAATAGCTCTACAAACAGTCCTACACCCAACCTGCTGGCCTTTAAACTATAGTCCTACATCGTACAAGCTGGCCTTTAAACTATAGTCCTACACCCACCCTGATGGCCTTTAAACTATAGTTCTACACCCAACCTGATGGCCTTTCAACTACAGTCCTACAGACAGTCCTACAGACAGTCCTACAGACAGTCCTACAGACAGTCCTACAGACAGTCCTACACAAAGTCTTACACCCAACATGCCAGCCTTTAAACAAAAGTCCTTCAGACAGTCCTACACGCTCCCTGCCTGCCCTTAAACAATAGTCCCACAGACAGTCATACACCCAACCTGCTGACCTTCAAACAAAAGTCCTACATATAGTACTTAACCCAACCTGCCTGCCCTTTAACAACAGTCCCACAGACAGAACTAAACCCAACCTGCTGACCTTCAAACAAAATTCATACATACAGTCCTACACCCAACCTGCCTGCCCTTAAACAACAGTCCTACAGACAGTCATACACCATAATCGCGGCTCTTTATTTATTAATTTAAAAAGTCGCCTTCCCTTACAAATTTTTTCAAAACTTTAACATGAGTTCACACGACACGCAGGACAGCCTTTTTTTCACGCAGCATTATTACATAAAACATGTAGAGTTGGGGGGAGGGTGGTCTCGAAAAGGAAGCAGAACACACCAGAAGCAATATATATATATATATATATATATATATAAGAGATAACAGTATTTACTTCCGCTACGCGTCGTATCTGTCAAGCTAAGCAGAGAGATATCAGAGGAAGTCAACTATCAATTCAGAGAAAGAAATACGTCTATTGGTCGAGCGCGATGGCTGATTGATAAGAATAAGGATGTTAAACGCAAACCAGTTTTAAGTTATGAAACTAAAAGCCAGCTGTTCATATTCACAAACTGGTTATCGGATTTTTAAAATTTACATATTTTTTTTCTAAATCAAGATTTTAAAAAAAATGATAAAAATAAATTAAAGAACAATAGTATATTTATTTTTATTACTTAATAAACAAATTAATTTGTAAACAAATAGTAAAGCCTCTGTATAATGTTTGAAATTTGTAGGAAAAGTGGTCATCTTTGACACCTCGGTCACCTTGCTCACTTGGTCACCCTGCTCACCCTGGTCACCTTGCTCACCTTGGTCATCTGGATCGCCTTGGTCACCTTGGTAGCCTTGGTCACCTTGGTAGCCTTGGTCACCCTGGTCACCTTGGTCACTTTTGTCGCCTTGCTCACTTGGTCACCCTGCTCACCTTGGTCACCTTGGTAACCTTGCTCACTTGGTCACCTTTCTCACCTTGGTCGCTTTGATCACCTTGGTAGCCTTGTTCACCTTGGTCACACTGCTCACATTGGCCACCTTGGTAGCCTTGGTCACCTTTGTCGCATTGCTCACTTGGTCACCTTGGTAACCTTGGTCACCTTGATCGCCTTGCTCACTTGGTCACCTTTCTTACCTTGGTCGCCATGGTCACCTTGGTAGCTTTGGTCACCCTGCTAACCTTGGTCACCTTGGTAGCCTTGGTCACCTTGCTCACCTTGGTAACCTTGGTCGCCTTGCTCACTTGGTCACCTTGCTCACCTTGGTCACATTGGTCACATTGGTCAAAAGTTTACAGATCGCAGTTTACCATAACCCCTCCCCCGCCCCTCCCCTTCAAATTTACAATTACAATCTAAACAGAATGAATAAAAACAAAAGTTCTTTAGTACATATAATGGACCGTAATGCCGCTGCACCAGAAAAAAAATTAATTTTCAATTTTTTTTTTTAATTTAAAAAAGGAAAAAAATAGTAGAACCTCGCCCCGTGCGAACATCACTCTCTGTCTAAACATCTCCCTCTGTCTAAACATCCCTCGCTGTCTAAACACCCTTCTCTGCCTAAACATCCCTCGCTGTCTAAACATCCCCCTCTGTCTAAACATCCCCCTCTGTCTAAACATCCCTCGCTGTCTAGACATCCCTCGCTGTCTAAACATCCCTCTCTGTCTAAACATCCCTCGCTGTCTAAACATCCCCCTCTGTCTAAACATCCCTCGCTGTCTAGACATCCCTCGCTGTCTAAACATCCCCCTCTGTCTAAACATCCCCCTCTGTCTAAACATCCCCCTCTGTCTAAACATCACTCGCTGTCTAAACATCCCTCTCTGTCTCCTTCATTGTATAAGCGATTATCTTAAAATTCCTTGTCATATGCTTACATCCTCATTCTTTTTACATTCATCACAAAGTAAGGAAACATCATTGTATTCATCTTAAATTAAAGATGTTTTTATTTTCTTTTTATTTTCTTTTTATTTAAAAATAGTTTTAATATGGCTTATTGACTCGCTATCTGGTACACATAATGTGTGTCTCATTATGTTGTTTTAAGTGGCGCAATCATGCCTGGCTGATTTCCCGGCATCCATTTGTTTACCTCATCCGTATAATTGGTAATTGCTTCAGAAATACGTGTCGTCTCCGTCTGCCAATGAAAAAAATTGACCTACACGCTCATACCTTGTGGCCTTCTGCTACATTTACAGCGTCACCACTAGTGATGAAATTCTAAGGCATTGTTTAATACCACGCATAGCGACGCCACGTCTTGGTAATTATTACTCAAGGAATCTCAAACCTTATTTAAAACACCAGACACACACTCACACTCACAACCACACACACACAAAACACACACGCAAAACTAACACTGATAACACTATTTCCTAACATATCTCATAACTCACCATGAAGGTATTTATCACACATTTTCACCACATAAAAAACGTACCAACACCAACATTGGTCACACGTCATCCCCACATAACAACCTTACCAACACCAACATTGTTCACACTTCATCCCCACATAACAACCTTACCAACACCAACATTGGTCAAACTTCATCCCCACATAACAACCTTACCAACACCAACATTGGTCACACTTCATCCCCACATAACAACCTTACCAACACCAACATTGGTCACACTTCATCCCCACATAACAACCTTACCAACACCAACATTGGTCATACTTCATCACCACATTTGTCATGAAAAGGTCAACGAACATCAAGTCAGAAATATCTGTTGTCATAACAAGGTCAACCAACATCAAGTTACAAATGTCTGTTGTCATAACAAGGTCAACCAACATCAAGTCAGATATGTCTGTCATGACAAGGTCAACCAACATCAAGTCAGATATGTCTGTCATGACAAGTTCAACCAACATCAAGTCACAAATGTCTGTTGTCATCAGAAGGTCAACCAACATCAAGTCAGATATGTCTGTCATATTAAGGTCAACCAACATCAAGTCAGATATGTCTGTCATGACAAGGTCAACCAACATCAAGTCGCAAATATATGTTGTCATGACAAGGTTAACCAACATCAAGTCGCAAATGTCTGTTGTCATGACAAGTTCAAGTTTACGTTAATTTAATTGGGACGCTATTACGGACCGTTATAAATGGATAATTTAATCTCTTATCTTTTGTCTATGGCTCGTTCTTGAAACAGTCAATAATAAAGGAAGATACCAAATTTTTAAAATAATAACAAATAAAACAACAATCAAGGCCAGAGCTAATTACAATTAATAACTTTTTAATTTGTGAACTTCAATTCCATAACAGCAAGAGAAATATGATTGAAATTATAAATTTACAGATTTGCTGGTACTGGTACTGTATAATAAAAATACAATGAGCACAAAATTGTACGAGGAAATAGAAAAATCTACACACAACAAGGTATTAAATAATGACACAGCACATCTCGGGGTAAAGGAAAGGAAAAATATCTCCCCCGTCATTTAATCCTAGCCCTTTTATACCCAGTTTTAGATGATCATTCTAGAAATGGAATACGCAGTCTTACTGCTTCCCGCATTCTCGAGATCATTCTATCATGTTCGATAGAAACGGGCGATAGTAGCTAAAATGTCAACAAAGTGATATTTTTCTAGCCGCCCCCAACACGGCGTCGACTGAAAAGAGGTCATGCACGTGGAAGGCGGGCTATGCGTGTAACAAAACACGTCATCCCTCATAACAGACGCCTTGTAAAATGTTAGATTTCAAAATAAATAAATTAGAATTGCGCAATCGCCCTTTTTTCACATCGGCGTGAAGCATGAGACGGTCTCCTGAAGGACACAAGGACACTGAGTTGAGGCGGGAAGATAGCAGTCACTATCATAAAAATTGCTGACAAGTCTATTCCTCAAACTAATTTTACGGCATGCTTGTTATGTCTTTACCAGTCTGGATTAAAACTTCAAATTCCATATTTGTTCAAATATATCTTTACTGACTCTAACAATTTCCGATGGAGAATCACAACAAGAAGCATCCCTCTTCTTGGTTCAGTTCGGTGGCTCGGGGTATACATACTTTCTTACACAAATTTTGAGTTTTATGGATACTGAAGTTATAAATACCAAAATATATATTATTATTTTAAATCAATAAGCTGGTGGCGGGCCGGATGAACCGAAGCCACGGGCTGGATCCGTCCCACGGGCCGTAGTTTGCTGACCCTTCTCAAGATGAATCCATCACTGGGAGTTAATTTTGGCTCTCGGCAGAACGCATACGTACATTTGAGCCAAAGTTCTACAAAATGTATCTTGCTGCACTGACATAAATAGCGTATTGATATCTCCAACTGTTAGATAAACATTCGTGAAATCCTTGATCTGATTATTGTCAAAGACTATAAATAACTATCACGTGGGAATGTTTGGTAGTTGATTGTTATATTAGTCTTTGTGTTTTTACTAACAACTCACCTAAGAATGGAACAGTAATATTGACCCATGAAGCCTAGAGACAACTTGTTTACTCACATTTTTTTCCGTCCGTCCGTCACAATGTGACGATGGTGGGAACTTCTTCGGACGTAATCCACAGGGCATAGGATTATTCTTCTAGGATTATAATCTGGTTCCCCACAGCAAATCACCTCTCTCCACGCCGCTGGATAAACCCAAGAGAGCATCATGTTGATGATACAGCTTGGCACCAGTGGCGACGCAGGAGTTGTCGGAATGTTTCATTGTATCAATGTTATCCGCCTACGGGACTCCATCTCCGGGTTTGGACTCTTAGTTTCCTTCTCCTAGACGAGGTGCCGTCCAAGTTTAACGAGTCTTATCCACCCGGGGTGCTGATGATGTTTTTGCTTGACTAAGCTTTTGTAGTGATTGAACCAGACCATCAACTTGAGATTTGCTCAGTTTAGTAGGTTGAAATTTTAGCTATTTTTTAAATTTATAATTATGTTGATTATTGCAATCAGATAAATGACTGTCTACTTAAAGTAGATGTCAATATCTACACATATCTAGTTAAATTACATGTCAATGTCTACAAGTACTCATGGAGTTAACTTTTGGTCGCGGCATTTGGTTTTTCTTTAGCATACACTATAGAAGTGGACATTCCTGCTGGACTACGACTGCGTCACTTGAACATAAAAAAGGCATAGTTGGGATGACAGTGAACTTGTGTTTTAACTGTAATAAGCAAGTCTGATTAAATTTTTACCTGTATTGAGCAAGGCTGATTAAATGTCTTATCTTAAGTTAAATCTTTTCAAGTGTTATTGAAGATTCTATATCGGAAACAAATTCCAGAGATTTCAACACTATGTTACAAATTATGTCGTTGTTTTTTTGTGTGCTTTTTTTTATTATTTGCTCTACATATAAAGATATTTTTAAAACGCCTATAAAAATCATAGAATTGGAATGAACTGTGTATTTAAATGTTGGTCGTCATAAAGATAATCTTGTCTTGACTAATAATGTATATGACAACTGGTAGCGTTCGTGCGGTAGGCCCACATAACTTGATATGTTATTTTCCTTAACGGCAGGGAATGGGAGCATTTACATTGCTTTATCTGCGTACTATCTGCGTACTATCTGCGTACTATCTGCGAACCATCTGCGTACTATCTGCGTACCATCTGCGTACTATCTGCGTACCATCTGCGTACTATCTGCGTACCATCTGCGTATTATCTGCGTACTATCTGCGTATTATCTATGTGATAAAGTATTGTATTGGTGGCTTGGAACTCGTGGTGGAATTGGGGGGGTGGGTATCTTTATATTTACAGTGACTGATAGTTTGTCCTTTGTACATAATAATGGGGTGTCGTTCCTAGTAACTGGCGTCGCCATTTTTACAGAATAATGGGGTGTCATTTGTAGTGACTGGCAGGGTGGCATTTGTACAGAAGTGTGGGGAGTCATTCGTAATGACTGCCGGCGTCATTTGTACAGAATGGTGGGGGGTCGTTTGTAGTTACTGGCAGGGTGTCATTTGTAAAGAAGTGTGGGGAGTCATTTGTAGTGACTGGGGGCATCATTTCTACAGAATTGCGGTGTGTCATTCATGGTGAATGCTGGGGACATGGATTAAGGTGTGCCGCCATGTATGGCTGGGTGTCGTAGTGCAGTGCTGCTTCAAATGGTGGTCCGCGGCACATGACGTGACATCCATCCCTTCGTGGTTACATTTTCTTTATTTGTTTCCTCCAAACAGTTTTAACCCCATGATAAATAAAATTGTTAAATAAGCTATAAATAGATTTTTTCTCTTTTAAAAATAAAACAACTGTTGTTGAAGTTGCTATTTGTTTTAGATCTCAAAAAAAACACCTTTGCAACAACAACAATGATTTTCTTAGCATTAAATAGCCCCCACCCCACCCATACACGAACACACAAAGAGAAACGACTAGTTCTAATCTATATAATATAGTTAATAGAAAACTACTCAATAAGCTGATCATGCCCTAAACAGAAAAGGTTTATTGGGGGGGGGGGGAAGGAGAAGGGGCGGCCTATGTAAGGACAAACTAGAAAATAATAATTAATAGTTATGTCACCGAAGTCCTTTAAAAAAAAAGTTAAAACAGGCTTACAGTAAAGATAGATGCTTAAGGTCCAGACACTGTTTGAGGATTTGGTTAGCAGGATGTACAAGTTGTATAATGATCGGCTATCTTTTAATATCTTTTGAAAACAGCCGATGGGAGTTGCATCGGAGAAGAAATAATTTGATAGGAAATAAAAATTCAATTAAATGATACAGAGACGTTCAAGGACAAGACCTAAAATCTCTAGCTAGGGAAGGCCAATTTTTATTTTTTTAAAAATAATATTATATTTTAAGTAAAATTGAAATCTATGTGAGCCGATATTCTGTAAGAATATATTTTTTATTGAAGCATTACTTAAAGTTCAAATACAAGTTGTAGTCTACGAAAATGCAATCTTCACATAGGAGCTGATGAGTTCCGGTCACTGATTATGTAAGTCTGTTGTTTTCAGATCTTCGTTTTCTAACTCAGAAAGTTGTGTGCTACAGGCGACAACAAAATATGCCGTCTCTTAATCAGTACATGTTGATCAGACATCTTTTTTTTTTTTACCAGTTTTTTAGAAAACTGAATGCTATGAACTTTGGAATTTAAAATCAGAATGATGAAGCGCTGTAATAATTACTTTTTCATTACCTCATCCTAACTTTACACAAACTAAAATTATTACATTAGCCTTTGTGTAACATGGTGAAGAGCGTTTTTTTAAATTTTACATCAATCAGTTGATTTCATGGTTTTGTTGCATTTGCAGTTCACTTAAAATATAAGAAGCTGTCGAAACACCAAATTATGCAATGACAAATGTGTAGAAGTTCGCATTGTACAAACATATGAATTCAAAATTTATTTCAATACAAGATATGTTTTTCTTGTGTTGCAGAATTAGAATCCAAATTTTTCTGCAAAATATCTTTAAATGGTGCAGAACCAACCAAACGATATTGATTTATTATACACATACTATATATCTAGTTGCGGCATCGAAAAAAGATTCTTGCATCTCTCGCAAGTGTTAGTAGGAGAGTTATCACATGCGCATTGCCACATGCATTAGAACAAAGTGCAACCAACCCCATAACACTTAGATATGCCGATGTACATCTGGGAATTATTTTTATATAATCTTCTTGATAAGGCAAACTAGTCAAAACACAGTTCTTTAGCATTAATGTTTGTTGAGATCTTCATTTGCAGATGCTAAAACCAGTGGAACGTTCACATTCAGATGATAAAAATTATGGAACGTTCACATTCAGATGCTAAAACTAATAGAACATTCATATTCAGATGCTAAAGCTAATGGAACGTTTATATTCAGATTCCAAAGCTAATGGAACGTTCATATTCAGATGCTAAAGCAAATGGCACATATATGTCTTTTAACAATTATTATTATCACATTTCGACAGTTTTGTTAGTGCCAATCAATCAATCAATCAAAATATTGAGTAAACAGCGATATCCAATATCTGGTTTAAAAAATGATTTCGCAATATATTTTTCTGAGGCAAGAATTCGATCATTTGGAATTCGATAATAAATTTGTCTCATTGTTTGTTGATTTTCTCGGCTGTATTTTCTTTAGGGCTTTTGCAAGTTCTTCTGCCAATGATTCTGTTCTAGTAATTTGCTTTATGAAAACCTTCATATTTATCTTCTTTTAATTGTAGAGTGAATAGGGGGTTTTGTTTTATTTAATTATTCAATATATTTTTCTTTTTTTAAATCACAACCTTTTTCATGAAACAGTTTGATACATATATCGATCTAAAAATACGATACCAAATCACTAATGAACAAACCAACTTGAAATCAATGATATTGTGTGTGATGCCCCTAGCTTCTGCACGTGACTGCATCAGTTCCATGTCGGTTCCAATTAACGAAACATCGTCAGCAATTGAAACGAATGCCTTAAACATTTCATAGACACATTTATCAAATGTAATGTTCTTTTTCTGGCGTTTTCCGCCCTTCAATAAATACCACTCAACCAAACACATTGACGTCTTTTTGCTATAACCAATAACTACCAAACCAGTCATCTGGCACCACAGCGACGTCTCACAACCAACCCCCCCCCCCCCCCAAACCAAAACACTCAACATAACCCACTCACCAAATAAATCAAATTATTGTACAGGCTAATACAAGAGTTCCATTAATTCAAAGTATGAATAAACCTTTACGATCGCACGGTTCTCGTTAGGACGCTACTACTGCGACCAGGGTGTTTTACTCTCATCTTCTTTTGCTTCGCAAGAATGGCAACAAGAACGAGCCAGTTTCGGGAACGGGATTAGGGAGGGGGGGGGGAGGGGGGTGTTGGTTGTCCCCAAAAAATTGCCCGCAACATCTGACAAACATCGCGCTGTGTGTTGGCAGAACAACGAGAGTGGCAAGATCTGAGCCAAGAAGTGTTATTCGTTAGGAATTCATTGTGAGAGTGATTCATGCTTAAGAGGAAACGTCGCTTTGGTGGTGAGATTGTTGTAGTTTTTTAAAATATTTAAAATCTATTTATATAATAGATCCTTTTATAAATGTGTACTGTAAAGCTTTCCCATTGAGTAAGAGATGGCCAAACTGTACAAAGGTTCCGAACCTTTAAGAAATCTTATATATTTGTGTATATATATATTTATAATCATTTATGGGGACAAATTAAGTCTGAAAAAACGGTTAGCGAATTAAATGACACATTTACACTTCTGATATTTTGTGACAATTTTTCGGGGGTTGAAAAAAAGGGGAGGGGGATTAATGGGTGTCAAAATTTAGACAAAATTATCTGATATGGTTCATGTGGATGGTGGTGTATTGTAGTGTACGGTGGTGTATTGTAGTGGACGGTGGTGTATTGTAGTGTACGGTGGTGTATTGTAGTGGACGGTGGTGTATTGTAGTGGACGGTGGTGTATTGTAGTGGACGGTGGTGTATTGTAGTGGACGGTGGTGTATTGTAGTGGACGGTGGTGTATTGTAGTGGACGGTGGTGTATTGTAGTGGACGGTGGTGTATTGCAGTGGGCGGTGGTGTATTGCAGTGGACGGTGGTGTATTGCAATGGACGGTGGTGTATTGTAGTGGACGGTGGTGTATTGTAGTGGACAGTGGTGTATTGTAGTGGACGGTGGTGTATTGGAGTAGATGGTGCTGTATTTAGTGGAAGTTGGTGTATTGTAGTGGAAAGTGGTGTATTGTAGTGGACAGTGGTGTATTGTAGTGAGAGTGGAGTATTGTAGTGGATGGTGGTGTATTGAAGTGGATGGTGGTGTATTGTAGTGGACCGTGGTGTATTGTAGTGGACAGTGGTGTATTGTAGTGGATGGTGGTGTATTGTAGTGGACAGTGGTGTATTGTAGTGGACCGTGGTGTATTGTAGTGGACAGTGGTGTATTGTAGTGGATGGTGGTGTATTGTAGTGGACAGTGGTGTATTGTAGTGGACGGTGGTGTATTGTAGTAGATGGTGCTGTATTTAGTGGAAGTTGGTGTATTGCAGTAGATGGTTTGGTAATCCTTTTGCTTACCTCTCGGATACTCTGTCTCATCTAAGTGTAAAAAAAATTTTTATTCTGTTTTTGTTTTGTTTTGTTTTGTTTTTTTTTTGTTTTTTTTTTTGTTCCTTGATGAAGGCGTCTTGTCGACACGTTCTTTGGTTTTATTTTTTGTTTTGCGTTCTTTTTTTCTCCAGGTTTTCCCAAAACTTTGTTTCACTCATTTCCTGTGTATTTTAGTGGATGATGGATACTGCAGTGGATGATCGTGTGTTGTAGTGTATTGTGGGTATTGTAATGAATGGTGGGCATTTTATTATTATTATTATTATTTGTTGTTTTATATAGCGCGGTACCCCAGCCTAGGGCTAGGCTCACCGCGCTGTACATAAAAATATTAGCAAAAGAGACACAATCGTGACAATAACATAAAATACATTTATGTAATAAAGAACAGATGTATAGAGACAAAACTAAAACTAATGCATATTCACCTCATCCACTCCAGAACTTTTACATGACAAGCCATGGACGGCGGCCAGTAGCATCGTTTATCGGTCAGATGTGGGGAAAATAGTCGGGGTAGTGGATGGTGGTGTATTGTAGAAGATGGTTGTGTATTGTAGTGTATGGTGGGTATTGTAGTGGATGGTGGTAATTTTAGTGGATGGCTGGATATAGTAGTGAATGGTGGGTATTGTAGTGGATGGTGGTAACTTTAGTGGATGGCTGGATATAGTAGTGAATGGTGGGTATTGTAGTGGATGGTGGTAACTTTAGTGGATGGCTGGATATAGTAGTGTATGGTGGGTATTGTAGTGGATGGTGGTAACTTTAGTGGATGGCTGGATATAGTAGTGTATGGTGGGTATTGTAGTGGATGGTGGTAACTTTAGTGGATGGCTGGATATAGTAGTGTATGGTGGGTATTGTAGTGGATGGTGGTAACTTTAGTGGATGGCTGGATATAGTAGTGTATGGTGGGTATTGTAGTGGATGGTGGTAACTTTAGTGGATGGCTGGATATAGTAGTGTATGGTGGGTATTGTAGTGGATGGTGGTAACTTTAGTGGATGGCTGGATATAGTAGTGAATGGTGGGCATTGTTGTGGATGATGGTTTCTGTAGTGGGCGGTGGCTATTGTAGCGGATGGTGGGAACTTCTTCTTCTTCTATATTTTGTGGGCTCACGATCAATGAATTGATCATTCTGGCTCCTATAGTGGAACTGTAATGGATGGCTGAGTATTGTAGTGGATGATGGGTTCTGTAGTGGATGATGGGTTCTGTAGTGGATGATGGGTTCTGTAGTGGATGATGGGTTCTGTAGTGGATGATGGGTTCTGTAGTGGATGATGGGTTCTGTAGTGGATGATGGGTTCTGTAGTGGATGATGGGTTCTGTAGTGGATGATGGGTTCTGTAGTGGATGATGGGTTCTGTAGTGGATGATGGGTTCTGTAGTGGATGATGGGTTCTGTAGAGGATGGTTGTGTGTTGTAGTGAGTTGGCGGGGCATTGTAGTGAATTATGGGCATTTGTGTAAAGGATTTTGATGATTTAGTTTGATAGTATTCTGTGTATATGTTTTTTCTAAATTGTACACTTGCTATATAGGCTTATGTTATGCGTTTTTAAGTGCAAATCTCAAAAGCTTTTAATAATAAACTTTTCAAGTCAATACTTTAAAACTTAAAATTAAAACGGGCTTACAGTAATGATAGATTATTAAGGCCCAGACAATATTTTAGGATTTTGTTAGCACTGTGGTCGGCAAATCGCGGCTCTTTAGCGACCTGAGTGCGGCTCTCTGGCTCTACATATTCATGCGGACAATAATTTTCAAGCATGAACCTCATCAAGACTAAATTGAGAAATATGCCCCTCTAGGAATACACCTACGTCGCCTATACATAAAACCAGACGACCGACTACATCGCCTAATCTATAGTCGACTGTGCGTTCTACAGATAAATGAACAAGAGCAGTGTTCAGCATGTGAACGTGATCATTAGATGTAAATTATGGAAACTAACTTCTAGACAAAGACGTTATAAATATTCTTTGCCCGAATCACTGATATTTTACACCTTTTCTCAAAATAATAATAAAAAAAAACAATTTACACGTTAATTATGTTTTGCCTAGTAAATAGATAAAATTGAGTAACATTTTTCTCTTTTTTGTGCGCTAATTTCTCTCCTACAAAACTGCTTATTTAAAAAAGACTCATTTAAAGCGTAAAAACGTCGTGTCCAATTTTGAGCGTAGCCTCAAACCCCAGAAGGTCAAACCCTGTTCACTATAAATGGTAGTTTTATTTAAATATATTTATAATCTATTTATATATGACATCGTTTCATGATTATGTACCTTTAAGCTGCCCCATTCAGTACCAGATGACCAAATTGTACAAAACATAGTGCATTATGCTGCTCTGAAACTTTAAGAAATATGATCAACGTATTTATAATATTTTAGGATTGAAAAAAGTGTGTGTAGGAGCGGGGGGGGGGGGGGGTATAAAAAAAAAAGGGGGGGGGTTCAAATAAACTCTGAAAAAACGTTCAAAACGTTATGTGGTATATTTACACGTGTGACATTTTGTGACATTTTGTGACATTTTGTAAAAATTGGCATGTGTGCACATCCATGAATTGTCCCTTCATTGTGTGGACAGCAATGAATTGTCCCTTCAATGTGTGGACAGCAAGGAATTGTCCCGTCAGTGTGTGGACAGTCATGAATTGTCCTGTCATTGTGTGGACAGCCATGAATTGACCCGTCATTGTGTGGACAGCCATGAATTGTCCCGTCATTTTGTGGACAGTCATGAATTGTCCCGTCACCGTGTAGACAGCCATGAATTATCCCTTCATTGTGTGGACAGCCATGAATTGTCCCTTCATTGTGTTGACAGCCATGAATTGGCCCGTCATTGTGTTGACAGCCATGAATTGGCCCGTCATTGTGTGGACAGCAATGAATTGTCCCTTCATTGTGTGGACAGCCATGAATTGTCCCGTGACCGTGTGGACAGCCATGAATTGTCCCTTCATTGTATGGACAGCCATGAATTGTCCCTTCATTGTGTGGACAGCAAGGAATTGTCCCGTATTTATGTGGACAGTCATGAATTTTCCCGTCACCGTGTGGACAGCCATGAATTGTCCCGTCATCGTGTGGACAGCCATGCACTGGCCCGTCATTGTGTGGACAGCAATGAATTGTCCCGTCATTTTGTGGACAGTCATGAATTGTCCCGTCACCGTGTAGACAGCCATGAATTGTCCCTTCATTGTATGGACAGCCATGAATTGTCCCTTCATTGTGTTGACAGCCATGAATTGGCCCGTCATTGTGTGGACAGCCATGAATTGTCCCATACCGTGTGGACAGCCATGAATTGTCCCTTCATTGTGTGGACATTCATGAATTGTCCCGTCACCATATGGACAGCCATGAATTGTTCCTTCATTGTGTTGACAGCCATGAATTGGCCCTTAATTGTTTGGACAGCCATGAATTGTCCCGTTAAATATTACATATCAGATGGTGGAACGTTTCAATCCCTGTATCTTAAAGAAATCGTGGAGGTTATTAGATCCACCTAACTCTCTCTGGTCATTTATTGAACCCCCACGGCCCAGCAGCCATGCAGTCACCCAACAAGTCTTGTCTACACAACGACAGTCTTGGACCTCCCTAAGCCCCATGTCGCCCCTCCTCTGTCACAGTTACCACACTCGCAAAAAAATAATTTAAAATAGGGTACTTTTCATTATCAGAAATGTTCGTTTCAGACAAATCAATTATTGAGAAGTTAATGTTTCCATCATCGTTGGTCGGAAATGCTTCACAATCTTCATCCAGCGGATACATAGATACCAAACTTAAAAAAATTTTGTTCCTTATTTTTCTTAATGTTACTAATGCCCCCATTTACAGCTGTATTTTTAGTTTCTGTCAGCGTTACCCAAGATTTCTCCTCTCGACACCAGTTCAGCTCATTCCCAGTAACTTCCACCCTCGTATATTTCCTTAGACAACTCTGCACATAACCACTATTAAAGACCTCCTCTCGCTCGTTATCTTTAAAAATTTCTGATCAACTTTACCATGAGGAAAGCTTGGTTCCTCCTCGTCCAAAACAAATTCGACATTATGTCTACTTCCGTAATCCAGCGTCCATGTTCTTCCACAGTAATGTCAACCTCAGGAAATGTGTTTATTTCATTAATTGCTTTCTTAAAAATTATTTCCTCGTATACTGCTCTTACCACCGATCCCAGTAGATCCGTCTAACCCATTCTTCTCTAAGTTCGAGCCGAGCTTTCCCTCCTGACGTTTGGCTTCTCCCCACTCCCTTTTTAAAATGAATTTTACATGTTTATTCCCAATAGATTTTACACTATACGCCATATGTGCCTGTTTATCCCCAATAGATTTTATACTATACGCCATGTGTGCCTGTTTATCCCCAATAGGTTTTACACTTTGGGCTACGTGTGTCTGTTTATCCCCAATAGGTTTTACACTATACGCCATGTGTGCCTGTTTATCCCCAATAGGTTTTACACTTTGGGCTACGTGTGTCTGTTTATCCCCAATAGGTTTTACACTATACGCCATGTGTGCCTGTTTATCCCCAATATGTTTTACACTATAGGCTACGTATAACTGTTTATCCCCAATATATTTTACACTTTGGGCCACGTATGCCTGTTTATCCCCAATAGGTTTTACACTAAAGGCCATGTGTGCCTGTTTATACCCAATATGTTTTACAGTATAGGCTATATATACTTATTTATCCCCCAATAGATTTTACACTTTAGGCCACGTGTGTCTGTTTATCCCCAATAGGTTTTACACTATAGGCCATGTATGCCAGTTTATCCCCAATAGATTTTACCCTTTAGGCTACGTATACATGTTTATCCCCAATAGATTTTACACTATAGGCCATGTGTGCCTGTTTATCCCCAATAGGTTTTATACTATAGGCTAAGTAAGTAGTAGTATAGGTTCCTTTGGGCCCGTATTTTGGCGGTGTAGGCGGTGCAAAGGAATGTAAGAATTAATTAAAGGGTGATAATCCATTAATTAATTTTTTAATAAATAATTTTCCCTGTTGTTGTACAATCGTGTTGTTGTATGATATTTTTTATATTGCATTTTATAAAAAAAAATTCCCCATTAGAGACAGATGGAGGTGGACATAGTAAAGTTTGAAGGGGGGAATTTTTTGTGTTGGAGGGAAAGATGGAACGTGATAAGATGAAATGGAGAAAAGATGGATGTGGATATAGTAAAGTTTGAAGGGGGAAATTTTTTATGTTGGAAGGAAAGTGAAGAGGTGAGAAAGATGGAGGTGGACATAGTAAAAGTTTGAAGGGGGAAATTGTTTGTGCTAGTGGTAAAGTGACGAGGTGAGACAGATGGAGGTGGACATAGTAAAAGTTTAAAGGGGGGAAATTTGTTGTGTTGGTGGAAAAGTGACGAGGTGAGACAGATGGGGAGTTCTCCTAGCCCTTGCAGAGTTGATGTGCTGCGAGAATCAAAGAACACAAAGCAGTGAAACAGTTCAAACTCATGAACTTTATATCCTTGTATGCATAAGGCTTGATGGAAAATGCATGAGAAATAAGTTTTATCAAATTACAGTCATGGTCACCGCCACTCTTACATCCACAACAATGGTCACTGTCGCTCCTACATCCACAGCAATGGTGATTGTCACTCCTACATCCACAACAATGGTCACTGTCACTCCTACATCCACAGCAATGGTGACTGTCACTCCAACCTCCACAGCAATGGTGACTGTCACTCCAACATCCACAGCAATGGTTACTGTCACTACTACATCTACAGCAATGGTCAATGCCATTCCTATATCAACATCAATGGTCACTGGCTTTCATCCACAGCAATGGTCGTTGTCACGCCTACATCTACAACTATGGTCACTGTCAATCACAACAATAATTACACACCTTTCCCCCCCCCCACCATTTGGTTTGTTTTAATACGCCGTCACTGTCATACGTCATAGGTCATACGTCATAAGTCATACGTCATAAGTCATACGTCATATGTCATACGTCACAGGTCATACGTCACATTTCATACGTCATATGTCATACGTCATAAGTCATACGTCATATGTCATACGTCACAGGTCATACGTCACAGGTCATACATCATATGTCATACGTCATAGGTCATACGTCATAGGTAATACATCATAGGTCATACGTCATAGGTCATACGTCATAGGTCATACGTCATAGGTCATACGTCATAGGTCATACGTCATAGGTCATACGTCATAGGTCATACATCATGCGTGGCTGAGTAAAATTCGTGTGATAAAAGGGGAAATAACCAAAGAATAAAACCACTATCGCTCACTCACACAACACCAACACAAGACACAGAACTACATCACGTGACGTGACTATGACACCTACCATTGCATCTGTCACCTCAGATTAACCGCCCGAGCATCTCTAACTCTACTGTCTATGTCACGAGGAGTACTATCTTACATACGACAATCTTCCTCCATCGGTGGTCCAGGGATGCTATCCATTGACACATCACTGCCTCTTTATTTCTTGTCAATTCAGAATACTCACTGTTAACTCCAACATTTCAATGCCAAGTCTGGAGGGCCAGAAACATTATATTATAACAAAAGAAGCAATCCCCTCTATTTCAAGATGTGAGAACCTATTAAACTTAACCTCCTAGCAATTGCCCTCAATCTCAAGATGTGAGAACCTATTAAACTTAACATCCTAACAATTCCCCTCAATCTCAAGATGTGAGAACCTATTAACCTTAACCCGCCTACAAATCCCCTCCCCAAAATCACCACACCAATCTCCGTCCGCCCTTAAAGTTGCCTGAATAACAACGGAGCGCTTTCTTGTGACACGCCCAAGACATTTGTGACAATCATTGCGACGCTATCATTATTGGCCTCACGTCAAAACAAGCTCAAAAAGTCTTCTTCTCAAAGATATATAAATGAGTTAAAAAACATAATTATACCACGTTAATTTCTCTTTGACAAAACTGGTCTTAAAAGAAAGAAACTCGTTTAACATGCGAAAATGCCATGTTCAATTTCGAGGGTAGCTTCACGCCTCAGATGGCCAAACCCTGTTCCCGATAAAACGGGTGGAAATTACCCCACTCCACAAACTTATTTGACTTATTTTGCTGTAAGATTAAAATACCGAAGTGGTTGTTGCGTAATGTACAACACGTTCTCCACAACCCCATAATAACACAACCCACCCCAGGATATGTCTCAAATTTTTGCAGCGGTTAGGAAAAGACTTCGAAGTATTCACTGCATGCGTACATCTGTAAAGATCTTTATTAGGACTGAGGGTCTTATCCTGGATACAGTTTTCTTTCGGGCACGGGCTATTGGGAATGTGCAAGCTTGATCGAATCAATCTCAGAGTTTTATAACCTCAGATTATACTAGGCAGTAGACCTTATTGGTGGATTGCAAGAAACTAATTGATTCCAAACCTCAAATAATACCAGGCACAAGTCCTTAACGGGGAATAAGTAAGAAACTAATTAGTTCCGAACCTCAGATATAACTAGGAAATTGTCCTTATCAGGCAATTAGTAAGAATCTAATTGGTTCCTAACCTCAGATAATGCTACTCACTAGTCCTTATCAGGCAATTAGTAAGAAAGACTGAATAGTTTACAAACAATGTGTACGAAGCCATGGTGTTCCAACTGAAGTATGTCCCCAAAAATCTCGCTCGAACAGACCTTTAAATAGATGGGTTTTTTTACCGAAAATCTTCGAAGAACGAATTTCATTCCGAATAAACTTCTTTTCGAACAAGCCTTCCCTGGCACAAATGGGTTTTGTACTCATTTCCGGTTAACCATTCTACTCCGTACTCTGACAGGGGGTCGAGTTCAGTCAATGTTTATGGGCCCGGGGCTAGCACTGGGGCAACAACCCCCACCTGTTCGCCTGGGTGGGGCGGGGATTGGGGGCCGCACATCACATCTGTAACTAAGGTTTCTCATTTACCGGGTTGACGCTCATTGTGTCTTTCAGGTATATCCCCCGGGGGTGAAGGGGGGGGGGCGGCCGCTGTCAGTGCACCCCTCCCAGAAAATATGAAATGCTTCCCCCCTCCCCCGTATAAAAATGTGCTCAAATATAAAGCTAAAATATTATTTAGTTTTTAAAAATAAGGAAGAAAAAAAGAACTAAATTGTCACTTTATACCCCTTTTAACACGCGTGTTCGAAAAGGGTGACCTTAAACTTTTACAATTAGTGAAATAGTAGAGCTAATGAAATATTAGAAATATTACTATGCTCGATATATTTGATAATCCGAATCTTTTATTCAAATCCAGATACAGTGTTTGACTCTAAATACCGTTCCAAAAAAAAATGCCACTGTTGATTATCCTCTAATTACCCTTGTTCACGTAAATCGGTAATTTTTTAAATATATTTTAGCAACAAATTCTTCTTTTATTTATCTCTGGGGAGGGGGGGCAGGGGCGCATCAAAGGGGTCGGGGGGTGCGGACCACACCGTGTGACACCATTTCAAGGGGTGACACCAAATTGAAAAATTGCCTATTTACAGAGCACACACTTCTCGCTTTAACCGAATGTCCTAAAAGAATAACGCATCACACGTATATTTTCAACACATGTTACCATTTCCAATGTGTTCTTTATTAAAAGTTCTAGGTTGATGCGCCAGAAATCAGATGACCCCATAACTAGGTCAGAAAAACACCGTTTTGACCACGATTCAATGCGGATTGAAGTGTACGGTAACTTTCGTGACCAGAAGCTTTGATACCAATTGCGATGTGGTCAAGCGATTCTAAGTACCTTTTACAGTTATTATATGCATTTACCTCCTGGCCCTCAATTAATTTGTTTTTGTTCTCGTCATTGTTATAATGTGGATTTATTTAAACAAGAAGAAATCCATTGCTGAAGTCGGGGGGGGGGGGGGGGGGGGGGGGGGTTGTGGGAAAGAGGGGTGACACATGAGTTTACCGCACCGGGTAACACCAACCCTAGCTACGACGCTTCCCCGGGCATACTCCCCCTCTTGATTAGTCAACACCCCCCCCCCACCAAGAAAAAGTGTTCAAAAGAAAGCGAAAATAGTCTCTTTTTTTTAAAACAGATAAGTCGTCATTTTTATACAAATTGTATAAAGAGCAGCCAATGGTACCTATCACCTTTTAAATTAGTGAAATGGTGGAACCAATGAAATATGGCTACCCTCGGTATAGCTGATGTTGTTCGCAAATGTTTTTCATATACCGTTATTTTATTTTTACTTTTCTTTTTTTTTTCTTTTTCTTTTTTTTTCTTCAACATCCCAAGCTTTTCTACTTATTCTATGGCAGTGGTTTTCAACCTAGAGGCCCCTAAGACCATCAGAAAATAGATATATATGAAGAAGCAACGGAAATAATTTTATGGTATGGTGTCGCCACAGCATTAGGAACTGCATTAAAGGGTCGTGGCAATAAGGAAGGTTGGGAACCACTGTACTATGGAAAATAATGCGGTCTATTACTCAGCACGACACGGAATTAAATGGCCACTTCACCGTTATTAAGGCCTTGATTGCAATAACTTGTTACACACATTGAAAAAATGTTTTCAATTTCTATTACTTCACAAAATGATATAAACTTTTAAAGTTAGACTTGGTGTTACTTGTGTAACGTCAACGAGCACTAAAAATTAGTTGGTACAATATTTTGCCGTATACACATTTTTTGCATATACATTTATATACATTGCTCTTTGACATACATGTATCCCTTTTCTAAAAGACAGTATTTACACCCTATTTTGTATGGAAATGTTATTTTTAATTTATTTATTAATGAAATGGTTAACGAAATAAGTAGTTTAAGTAAAAAGTGTACAGCAACATAAATATTTAACTACATTACAGTATCTGTCTGTATAGGCACAACCAGGCCAAGATACCGTAAAATGTAGTATACGTATAGGCACAACCAGGCCAAGAGACAGTAAAATGTAGTATACGTATAGGCACAACCAGGCCAAGAGACATTAAAATGTAGTATACGTATAGGCACAACCAGGCCAAGATACCGTAAAATGTATTATACGTATAGGAACAACCAGGCCAAGAGACAGTAAAATGTAGTATACGTATAGGCACAACCAGGCCAAGATACCGTAAAATGTAGTATACGTATAGGCACAACCAGGCCAAGATACCGTAAAATGTAGTATACGTATAGGAATACCAGGCCAAGAGACAGTAAAATGTAGTATACGTATAGGCACAACCAGGCCAAGAGACAGTAATATGTAGTATACGTATAGGCACAGCCAGGCCAAGAGACAGTAAAATGTAGTATATGTATAGGCACAACCAGGCCAAGAGACAGTAAAATGTAGTATACGTATAGGCACAACCAGGCCAAGAGACAGTAAAATGTAGTATACGTATAGGCACAACCAGGCCAAGAGACAGTAAAATGTAGTATACGTATAGGCACAACCAGGAAAAAAAGATAGTAAAATATAGTATTTGTATAGGCACAACCAGGCCATATAGTATATATTCATAGGCACAACCAGGCCAAGATACGTTAAAATATAGTATATTTATAGACACAACCAGGAAAAAAAGAGAGTAAAATATAGTATACGTATAAGCAAAACGAGGCCAAGAGACAGTAAAATATAGTATATTTATAGACACAACCAGGCCAATAGACCGTAAAATATAGTATATTTATAGGCACAACCAGGTCAAGATACAGTAAAATATAGTATACGTATTGGCACAACCAGGAAAAAAGAGAGGAGAATATAGAATATGTATAAGCACAACCAGGCCAAAACATCAAATTTCTTTTGCTCTCCGACTAAGTGTACGATGACAAATTCTAAATTCAGATTTGCGTAAAATTGCATCCAAGGGTTTAAACTTTATCAAACATTTTTTAAGGGTAAGAACTCAGTTAGTCCCCTTCCTAGATCTATCCCTTCACTTCTGCTCAGGAGACTTCGGCACCCTCTGTTTTCACTCTCCCCTCTCCCCCCATCCCAATCAATGTGACACTATCGGTCAAAACTAATATGGGGCCAAAAAAATTCCCTGGGACGCTCCCCTGCTGTATTGAATTCATGTTATATATGGCACCGGGACCCATGATGCCTACTTTCTGCTCTGATAGATCTCTCCCCCGCCCCCACCTTCACCCCCACTTCTTGAACGCCTGAAATATCCCTCAGATTCTAAATTCAGGTATGCGGAAAACTGCATCCATAGATTTAAAAATGAGTAAAGAAAAAAAGGACCCACGGGGGCGGACTGGCCCCACCGCTCCCTTCCTAGGCCCTTGAAACTGCCCATCCGAATATCTGAACAACCACCGGGGGGGGGGAACACATGCTACTAGTTTCCCTTTTCTCATGCTTAACCCTAGTTATAGATAACTAGTGAATACATTTTAGTATATACATTGTATGTTTATCAAAAAGTCGGATTTAGAAGTAGAAAAAAAAAGAAAAAAATATTTAGAATTTTTTTTTTTTTAATTAACTTCTTGTTTGGAGCCGTCACGGCATATTTACAAACACATGCTTCTAAGAACTTGTACCAAGGGGTTGGTTCGTTTCCAAGAAAAACTCAATTTCTACTCTATGCTACTGAAATACAGGAGCTCATCATTCCTGCCAAAGACAATAAGGGACTGAAATAAGCTTCCAAAAAGCAACAGCTGAGGCGACTACACTTGACCCATTTGAGTCTATTGCCCCCTGTCTTCCAACGCCAAGTTCATAACACCACAGCTGAGTTACCCTTGCAACCAGTGAATTATCCCCCTTCAAAACCATGCACAGTAACATCGCGAACCCCTCTGAAACATAGGAGCCATAATTAACAATTCATTGATGGTGGGCCCCTAAAATATAGAAGAAGAAGTCTTTTTAGGCAAATTTTTTTGAATTTCACAAAACATTACTGACTTAATATACATTTATTTTGAAACATTACAATTCTGGCAAAATCAAGTTAACTGAACACTGGTTCCCAGCCCATGAGACGTGACCTCAAATGGGGTTGTCAGGAAATTCGCCGGTTGAAACAATAGACTTAAGAGAGATATACTTGACATAGAGATTCTTTTAATAGTTTTTTTTTCAAAATGGTTCAGTCGTGATACATTTCAATCTTGGCATTAATTTGGCATAATTATATTGTAGGTTGCCATTATATTATACAGAAAACTCTAGTGTTGTCATGTGTTTTCGTTTCCAAATATGCAATCTTTTTAAAAAAATGTTTTTCTTTTAGTAGATCCCTGTAAGGGCACTTCTATATAAATGTGATCCTGGCCTGAAAATGCTTGGGAACCTATGTACCTGAGCTCCCGAGCTTAATAATTCAGCGCAGTTAACTAAATTTTAAAGGGCCTGGCTAATAGCGACCATGTGTGATAATCTGTCAGGTCCTGGCTAATAGTGATTCTAGTTTTGCTTAAACACGATTTTTTTCCTTAGGCAGCATTGTCCATTTGTTTGTATTGGAATCTTGCTTCTCAATTAGGCCCACTTCCCGGCCTCTAACTGAGCTGAAACCTTGTACGCAACACAACCTTTCGTTATCAGTGGGTCACAAGGGACCCACAATGACCCGCAAGTGACACCTGCGAGGGGGGGGGGGATCTCTTTTTTCTTTTTTTTCTTTTTCTTTTTTTTTCTTGTTCACACGGTTCACCGTACTTATATCTCCACCATACAAGTTCTGTGTTCAACGGCAAGCTGCCACGGCTCTATGGAACACCGTTTTATCACTATTAATAAAACTTGGCATACTTCGATAGCACGCCGCTGTCAAAATCCTTGTCTACTTGACTTGTTTACTCCATCGTATACTTTTACACACTGTTCATTCCTGGCAATAGGGCTTATCATTTAATGGCGGAAATCTATAAATAGAACTGCTGTAATCATCCGGGTAATTATGCGGACAAAATGCCAACACTGTTCAGTACTGCTATGTTAGCGAAGCGACTCTTAACCTAAATCAAAACATTGTTTTCAACTATATTTAATGAAATATTTACACCACTTTAAAAAATCCACAATCTCAATAATAAAATGACATAATACTTTTTGAGAGAGATCGAGAGAAACACACTAATTAGTTGTGTTAAGGGATTGGGATCATCCGAACGCAGGTCCAAAATTCATAACACTAGTAGTAGTAGTTAGTTACTAGAAAGTATGCCTAATTTAAAACACTAGTAGTAGTAGGCCTAATTCATAACACTAGTAGTTAGTAGGCCTAATTCATAACACTAGTAGTTAGTAGGCCTAATTCATAACACTAGTAGTTAGTAGGCCTAATTCATAACACTAGTAGTTAGTAGGCCTAATTCATAACACTAGTAGTTAGTAGGCCTAATTCATAACACAAGTAGTTAGTAGGCCTAATTCATAACACTAGTAGTTAGTAGGCCTTATTCATAACACTAGTAGTTAGTAGGCCTAATTCATAACACTAGTAGTTAGTAGGCCTAATTCATAACACTAGTAGTTAGTAGGCCTAATTCATAACACTAGTAGTAAGTAGGCTTAATTCATAACACTAGTAGTTAGTAGGCCTAATGCATAACACTAGTAGTTAGTAGGCCTAATTCATAACACTAGTAGTAGTAGTATGCCTAAATCGAATGTAAGTTTAATAATGTTTTACCATTAGTAAATGGTCAAATGTGATAAAAGTCACTTAACAACTGTCGGAAACACGTTCAAGTTGTGTGTGTGTCTCTCTCTCTTTCTTACTCTCTCTCTCTCTCTCTGTCTCTGTGTTGGGGTGTGGGTGGGTTTGTAGTTTGGAAACAGGCCAATTTACGCTTGACCTGCACCCAAAGTCCATCAATAGTATTTGTGTAGATTCCTGGGTGAAAGGGTGTATGAAATCTTGGGTATCTTTTAACATATAGCACGAACACTTACAAAAATTGATATTTTAAAAACAAAAATTAAGAATTTAACGTGTTCTTACAAATAAGGCACTTTTCATCGATTATTATTGTGTTATTTGTGTTTTCTTCAAATTTGCTAATTGTGTAACACAGTTTCCTAAATTACATAGTTAAAAAAAAATCTTAGCCTATAGTTATTAAATTTCCGACAGTTTCTTATCTTTTTATTTTCAGAATAATACACAATCTGCCCCGCCCATTTGCATTCATTTTTATTTTAATGATTTCTTTTTAGATGGTAATCTAGTAGAAAGCTAAAAGAAGTAGAAAGCTAAAAGAAAGCCAAAAAAGTTTGTGAACTAACATTTTGATTATCATTCCAATTTCAATTTTTGTTTAGTGTTGGGTACCAGTTGTAGAAAAAATTCTTCGTTGTATACCGTGTTTTCAGATTTATTTGTCCGCCGTTCTAAAAATAGTAACATTACATAGTGCGCTATGACGTTTTCCGGTCTGAGAAATGACAAGCCCTATAGCTCTGTGCTTATCCATAATTAACGCAACTTCAATGAATAAACATACCCACAGCCTGTGCATTTCATCAACACATGTATAGCACAGCTCGCCATCAGAGAGACCAACACACAGCATTGTTCTACAAGGTTCTTCCTACGAATGCTTACTAATAAGCGCGCTCGTCACAAAACAGACTAGACAATACGTCACCAAGGGGGAAGGGCGTGAGAAGAGCGTTCACTAACTAATTCACCGCTAAAAAAACACCATGCGCGTAATCAAACATAATATCCAGAGCGTAAAGCAACTGGGCAGTACGATGACCTCCTGGTGTTGGTAAAAAAGCGAAAACTTGAATGGTTTGGCCACGTAACAAGGAAACAAGGGCTCGCCAAAGAAATCATGCAGGGCACAACTGGAGGAGGGAGAAGAAGAGGAAGACAAAGAAAAAGATGGGTAGATAACATCAAGGAGTGGACGGGATTAAAACTAGGCGATTGCTGTACGCAGTGCAGAAGACAGAGAGGAATGGAGAAGGATAGTTTTCATTGTCATCTGTGGCGCCCCAACGGTCCAACGACTAAGGGACATAATGACGATGAACAATTATTTGTGAACTCCCCCACTTTTTTGACAACAGCCATGTCTAGACATTGACGCGCAGATCAGGAATTCGATAGGTCCAAACAAATACATGTATCCGGTAAAACTTTGTATTTTGGTTGATCCTTTTCCTGATCTCCAAATGAGCTGAACATTTGTACACTTAGCGCCCCCCCCCCCGCCCCAACCCCAATGACAATACAACCAGGCAATAGATAATGATAACTAAATGAAAAATAAGACTAAAAAGTACAAAATTATTTTTAAAAACTTTTTTTAAACAAATAGATCTAAATTAAACATTTACAAATTTTAAAAAAACTTTTTTTCCCCAAAAATGTGTCAAAAAAAAAAAATTAATTTTATCCCCAAAACTTCAGTTTGCATAGGATATTCATAGGACATTCATAGGACATTCATAGGACTTTCATAGGACATTCATAGGACATTCATAGGACATTCATAGGACATTCATAGGCCTTTCATAGAACATTCATGGGACATTCATAGGACTTTCATAGAACATTCATAGGACATTCATAGGACATTCATAGGACATTCATAGGACATTCATAGGACATTCATAGGACATTCATAGGACATTCATAGGACATTCATAGAACATTCATTGGACATTCATAGGACATTCATAGGACATTCAATGGGCATTCATAGGACATTCATAGGACTTTCATAGAACATTCATAGGACATTCATAGGACATTCATAGGACATTCATAGGACATTCATAGAACATTCATAGGCCTTTCATTGAACATTCATAGGACATTCATGGGACATTCATAGGACTTTCATAGAACATTCATAGGATATTCATAGGACATTCATAGAACATTCATTGGACTTTCATAGGACATTCATAGGACATTCATAGGACATTCATAGGACATTCATAGAACATTCATAGGACATTCATAGGACATTCATAGGACATTCATATGACATTCAAAGGACTTTCATAGAACATTCATAGGACATTCATAGGACATTCATAGGACATTCATAGGACATTCATAGAACATTCATAGGCCTTTCATAGAACATTCATAGGACATTCATAGGACATTCATAGGACTTTCATAGAACATTCATAGGACATTCATAGGACATTCATAGAACATTCATTGGACTTTCATAGGACATTCATAGGACATTCATAGGACATTCATGGGACATTCATAGGACATTCATAGAACATTCATAGGACATTCATAGGACATTCATAGGACATTCATAGGACTTTCATAGGACATTCATAGGACATTCATAGGACTTTCATTGAACATTCATAGGACATATATAGGACTTTTTGAAAAAAAGCTTGTGGCACCCATTCCAACTAAGACAATGGTTCTCAACCTGTTGGTAGCGAAAACACATTTACTCTACAGTTATGAAGAGCAACGAAAATAATAGTGTGGTTTTGGGTCGCCACAACACGAGGAACTGTATTAAAGGGTCGCGGCATTGGAAGGTTGAGAACCACTGAACTAAGACAAGACGAGAAATTCCTCGGCAATGACCTGCGCCCCTACACAGGCAGGGGAGCTTACGTAAGGGCTAAAGCAGTTTTGGTTTTACAATTTAGAATATTATAGCTTCGGTATTATAATAGCTCTCTAACTTAACATTCTTCACTTGAATAACTAATTGAATATTAATGCTGTTTAAAAATGTAAAAACATAAATAAATGAAATTTAAAAATTAAAATAAAAATGGGATGATGCATCCAACTATTTTCATCACATATACCTAAGATCAGCTCGATAAGTGCGGATTCTTTCTCTTAAAGTAAAGAATGAAAGATACAAAAAATTATTTTGACCCCCCCCCCCCCCCCCAGTCTGTACGAATTTACTCCAGCGTGCTCCTCTAGCGGTTACCCAATCTAAATGATCACTAATTAAGTCATTTTTCTCACTATAAGTGTTCATTTAAGGCTGATTTCTACGCTAGGGAAATACTTTAAAATTTCTTGTGTTTAAATTGTTATAATTGAAAAATGTTGTCTTGGTTGAAATATGTATTTATGTATGTGCTGAAAATGTTATTTAAATTGTAATTTTTTTAAAAATATGTATATCTATTTTTAATTTTTTTATTTATATAAAATACTTATTCAAATATTTCGTGTCCTGATTGAAATATGCTGTAGCTTCCTGGTTCTGAAAAAAAGGGGGGGGGGGAAGCATTAAGCCCACGTTGAGACTTGAGGACAACTGCTTTGTTTCAAGCTACCCTAATGGTAGCAACTTTGCCTTGTTGATCGAGTCATCAGTTTCCTCGAAAGGCTAATATTAGGGGAAAATCTCTTTATGACACCAGCGCGTACACTACCTAGTGAAAGCAGAAGTCCTTCTATGTTGACACCCTATAAGTGTGTGCCTTCAAATGAAACCGAATCTCAGTGTCGCTTAAATGGCTTGAAATGAAATCAAATTGATTTGAATTTGGCTGATTTGGGAAGGTGGGGGTGCTAAAACGTATGGAAGAGCCCTACCGACACTTACAGTTGAGATGTTCTCATAAGAAACTGTTGTGGAATTGAAAAAGAAGACTGGCTTTGTGGTTCAGAATTTCCAGCGCAGTGCAATCGGCTTCTCTCCTCCCCGACCGACCTAAATTATCTTCGTTTCTCCTCCTCCTCCCCCCCCCCCCCCACACACACACAACCTTGCGCTTCCCTCTGAACTATTATGGGTTAAAAATGTGGCCTTGAACCTTGAGGCTAAACAGCATCCTGGTGAAATCACTCTGTCGTGAGTTCTTGGAGTTGTGTTGCCAAAATGGTTGGAGTACATGCGAGGAGTGGGCTGGTTGGGTGAATGCGCTTAATCAACGCTAATTGCGTTTCAACGCACACATCGGTCTCCGCCTCACACAGGCGCTGTAACTGTAGTCTGTGAACAACGCCTTGCCTGTGTCTCAGCTGTGTGGATTACTTCACGTCACGTCTAGGTCAGTGCAGTGTATATTTCCTGTGTCTGTGAGTGAATGTGGTGCTAAGGGCAAGCAGTGTTTACGCATTGCGTGTGCTCCAAGGATTAGCTAGAGACACCAGCGAGTACACCACTGGCTGACAGTACAAGAAAAATGTTTGTCACATTTTGTTATTTTTATGAATTATTCTCTCTTTGTGCTTGCCTCTGGCTTATCTGAACTTTAATAATATTATAATTATAATAATATCACGCACATAATCATAAAACATCAACAAACATAATGACATAGTATTAATTATTCAGACCGATTTGTGTACAAGATCTGCAATTTGAACTATGCCTTGCATTATAGCTTTAAAAGGAGCAATTTAGTCATTAGTAATTAGTCACTAGTCATTAGTCAAATAATTCTTTTTTGCTCATCATTTTGTTATTTCACTTTCACTTGGAAGAACTTTGGTTTAAAAATAAAGGATGTTATTTAAAGTAAAGATAACTTTAAGAAAAATAAAATAATAATAATATTTCAAAATCTCAAAATCAATTTTCATTGGACCTGTTGAACAAAGAAAACAACAGACAATAGGAAGTAGAGGCAGAGGTTACCAAAACGAAGTGGCTATAGGTACACGGGTACCAGAATTGAGAGGTTTAGATTAAAAAACGATTTAAAATATTATTGTTGGGTTTGTAAGACCAAATGAGGTATCAAATGAAAGATAATTGAATGTACTATACGTTTGTAAACTTAATTCTTCATTTTAACTAAAATTAAGTTTACAAACGTATAGTCCATTCAATTATCTTTCATTTGATACCTCATTTGGTCTTACAAACCCAACAATAATATTTTAAATCGTTTTTTAATCCCAACCTCTCAATTCTGATACCCGTGGGCGTGTACCAATAGGTGCAGCCCAACCTCTCCATTCTGGTACCCATGTACCAATAGGTGCAGCCCAACCTCTCCATTCTGGTACCCATGTACCAATAGGTGCAGCCCAACCTCTCCATTCTGGTACCCGTGTACCAATAGGCGCAGCCTTTCCAAAATTGGCCATGAATAGGGCTTGTCATTTCTCAGACCAACGACTACTAGTGTTATGCATTAGGCCTATTATTACTACTAGTGTTATGAATTTTGGATGATCCCAATCCCGTAACACCACATAAATTAGTGTGTTTCTCTCAATCTCTCTCAAAAAGTATTATGCCATTTTATTATTGAGATTGTGGATTTTTTAAAGTGGTGTAAATATTTCATTAAATATAGTTGAAAACAATGTTTTGATTTAGGTTGAGTCACTTCGCTAACATAGCAGTACTGAACAGTGTTGGCATTTTGTCCGCATAATTACCCGGATGATTACAGCAGTTCTATTTATAGATTTCCGCCATTAAATGACAAGGCCTATTCATTGGACTTGTATTACATGGTAATTAGTGTGTCCTTAGCAGCTGTTTCGTTGACTAGAATTAGAATCATGCCTAGGGTTTGAGGGCAAGTGAGATATTCTTTACAGTGACCATTTTTTTTTACTGTAGTTAAAGACTACAAAATTATTTTTTTTAATGATTAAAGTAACATTAGATAGAAAGCATCAAATTTACTGCAAAAAAAAAAAAAAAGGAATAAATATCCCATCTACATTAACAAGACGTAGGTGACCAACATGTTGCTGGTTTTTTTCCCAAAGTAACGCCTGCTGATAAGAGATCTCAGTATAAGTGTAAGCATGAGTAGTGAAAGAGATCTCAGTGTAAGTGTAAGCAGGGAAAGAGATTTCAGTGTAAGTGTAAGCAGTGAAAGAGATCTCAGTGTAAGTGTAAGTGTGAGTAGTGAAAGATATCTCAGTGTAAGTGTAAGTAGTGAAAGAGATCTCGGTGTAAGTGTAAGTGTGAGTAGTGAAAGATATCTCAGTGTAAGTGTAAATAGTGCAACAACAAATAATTGTATATTTTTTGGGAAACCCGTGAGACCAAAATGAGTTTAAATGGCATTGTTTTAATTATTTTTTTTTAATTGTCCCATAGCCAAACTTCTTACCCATGAGTGGGGGGGAGGAGGGGCAAAATAAGGAGTCCAGGAAGATTAGAAAATAACGATTTTAGGGTACTATAAAGGAAGTGTGAATATATTTGTGATGGTTAAAGGTAGTGGGATAATTTTTTTAATAGGTTGTTGATTTAACAGGTAATGGGATTGGAAATGGGATTGGTGACTTCTTCGACTTAAAGGGTATTGAATACATTAATTGAAGGAAAACAAGGATGTTGACGGCCGTTGGAGACATCCCATCTGACATAGACACGGATGTATTAGATGCTAAATCAGCCCCTAATGTCGCACGATGGTTAGCAGGTGATTTGAGCTGTAAGGGAAGAAACATACCCATAGGGGAGGGCGAGTCATGACTAATGTGACTTCTATGACTTGAGTTACTTGTATGACTGCATGTGTGACTTGTATGACTTGTATGACTTATGTGGCTTCTATGTCTTGAGTTACTTGCATGACTTCTTGTGTGACTTGTATGACTTGTGAGACTTGGACTTATGTGGCTTCTATGTCTTGAGTTACTTGTATGACTGCTTGTGTGACTTGAATGACTTGTGTGACTTGTATGACTTATGTGGCTTCTATGTCTTAAGTTACTTGCATGACTTATTGTATGACTTGTGAGACTTGGACTTATGTGGCTTCTATGTCTTGAGTTACTTGTATGACTGCATGTGTGACTTGTATGACTTGTGTTACTTGTATGACTTATGTGGCTTCTATGTCTTGAGTTACTTGTATGACTGCTTGTGTGACTTGAATGACTTGTGTGACTTGTATGACTTATGTGGCTTCTATGTCTTGAGTTACTTGTATGACTGCTTGTATGACCTGTATGACTCGTATGACTTGTATGACTTGTGTGAATTGTGTGACTGGTGTGCCTTGTATGACTTGTATGTTGTATGACTTGTATGACTTGTATGACTTGCATGACTCGCATGACTTGTTCAAATGTCTCGTAGACGTAAGACACATTCGACTACGACCCACAAAACAAGACACATTAATTGCTAATGAAGACACATGACACTCAACGAACCCATCCCCCCCCCCCCTGGAAAAAATATACTGAATCAATGATGGCGGATTTGGGGTGGGAGGAGAGGGTAGCGGCAGATGGCAAGTGTCGCTATTGATCCATGGTCACGTTAGACAAGGACGGCACAGGGGAGATGGAATACTCTGATTTCAGAAGAACCCAAAAAACAAAAAACAAAAAAAACCGATATTTTTATGACATGGATGTTATTACTGGAGGCACGTCAGTGTGGTTACAGCTGCCCCGCGGGTCCTTTGTGATGCGTTAGTGGTAAAGAGAGCTCGGTTTGGAGCGGACCATATTAGTTGTGCCTTCCCATGCGATTCTATTGCTTGAAACAATTTTATTTTTCCATAGATGTGCTTCAACAAACCCTTTCAAGGGAATGAAACTGCGTATTTTTAAATATTTTTTTAGCTTGTTGCATGCAAAATTTCATCGCCAATTGTAATTTTAGGTATTTTTTATTACTATTACCAATCATTATTTATCTTCGACCAAGAAATTTAGACGTGGGAATGATTTGATGATAATCATATTGAGTACGGTAGCTCATAAAAATTAATCAATTAAATTCTTTTTACTACACACAGATATGGAAGATATTTCAGCAGCTGTGTAGTGTAGGACAGCGGTTCTCGACCATCGGAAAACACAGATTTATAAAGTAGCAACGAAAACTATTTTGTGGCTGGGGGATCGCCACAACACGAGGGGCTGTATTAAAGGGTCGCGGCATTATGAAGGTTGAGAACCACCGGTCTTGGGTGTCGGGAGCGTAGATACATATTGGTTTAATTCAATTCTTGTTACGTGCCATCGTCGTTTGAAAGATTTAATCTGTTTTAAGGCTTGGCTCGTAGAATAAACGATACCTAACAAAGGACTGAGGAAAACGGTGTGCAAAGACAACGATATAAAATCTATGAGTATGCTTGATACTAAAAATAGTCAGTTTAATTATGCTATTAAATTTCTTTAAAAATACTTGTTTAAATACAGAAAAAAGAGAGAAGAAAACAAACTGTATCAACTCTCTCTCTCTGTTTCGCTCTCTCTATCTGTCTCTCTCTCTCTCTCTCTCTGTCTCTCTCTCTCTCTCTCTCTCTCTCTGCTAGGAAAGCTGCAGGCCTATAAATATATAGGGATCACATCCGTACGATCTAGTCTAGGAACTCTAAGAATTGCGTCACCTGATACCTTTCTTTACAACAAATACAACGTATTCGAGCGTAAACAACCTTTCCCAATCAAGGACGGGGTGGGTAAGGAATGACGCATTACATTTACTCGGTGACGTCGGTATCATAGCAAAACACAGGGGAGACAAGTGGCGGTCGCCAAAATTATGCCTACACATATGCCTGCGGAGAACATTGAAAAATAGGGGTTCAAAGAAATCCAAACACGACAAACTTACCCTCTCCTCCAAATCCCTTAAGCCAATATAAATAAAATGTGGTAATTGGGAGAGGGGGGCGGGACAAAGGTGAATGGAAGTGGGATAGAGCTGTCGGGCAGTCTGAAATATTTTGAGTGCTTAGATTACCAATCTTAGGGTAAAAATATCTGGAATGGTGTTTATTGACTCTTTTTAAAAATATACATATACATGTGATCGGTGAAGTTGTGTAAACAACTCTTTAGACGAGGAGGCTATTAACAAGAGCTAGCGAGACATTCTGGGCGGATACTCATGGTTCTTAAATTAGGAGCGCTCTCCAACTGTGGGAGGTATTGCCATGGTAACAATCTAACTGGAGCAAAACACGTCTGACACTGACACAGAACGACGGCTGACACAGAACGACAGCGAAAACAAAAATTTTTTTTTTTTTTAAATCGGAGATAACATTTCCATTTAAGTTTTAGTTTTTATCTGGCAAGTGTTATTATACTGTATGGACGACTTTAAACTTTTTTTTTTCCCTTTCCAGTTTCTAGTGGGAAATAAATGTGTGGTTTTTGTGTGTGTTTCAGTGTGCGTTATGTTAAATTTTCTATTTGCATAGGCCTATAAATAATAATTTAAAGATTTAATTTATATTGATGAAGATTAGTTTAAAATTAAGTTTGATTTTGTTTCGTAACATTCGAATATTTTACAAATTTTAACTAATTCGAATATTTGACACATATTACGAGATTCAAATATTTGATAAATTTTAATAGATCCGACTATATTTCAAATTTTAACAGATCGTGTTTTCTGAAGTGTTATGAAGGATGACGTATTTTTTATCACGCCTATCTCGCGTCCCACGTGCATGACCCCCCGTGAACTCTCGTGACCGCCTTTGAAGTGTGGCTAGAAAAACCTTATTTATTCTAGTCAGGAGAACTGTCGAAAATACTAGAATATTCTGGATAAAACGAGAAGGCAAAACAATGCATTAGACGGTTCTAGACATTAGTAGGAAATGCCTATAAAAAGGGCTGACCGATAGAGAGAAAGGAGAGATTTTCTTTTCCTTGATTACGAGGCATGCTATGTGTCATTATACTTTGTTGTGTGTAGAGATTTTTATTTTCTCGTACAATTTTGTGCTCATTGTATTTTTACATATAGTACCGGTACCAGCAAATCTGTAAGTTTATAATTTTAATAATATTTCTCTTGCTGTTATTATTTAATTGAAGTTCACAAATTAAAAAGTTATTAATTGTAATTAGCTCTGGCCTTAATTGTCGTTTTATTTGTTATTATTTTTAACCTTTGGTATCGTCCTTTATTATGGACTGTTTTTAGAACGAGCCCTAGACAAAACAACAGAGATTAAATTCTCCATCTATAACGGTTCGTAATATGAAGTAACAACTTTCATTATATGAATGGGCCCACACCCAAGGCTGAACTACGGTGAACAAGTTATATGTTGGGGCTTTAGGGTTAGCCCCGCCCCCCTCCCCGCCCTATCACGATTACAATGTAATGCAATTAATTTGTTACAAATATTGTTACCGAGTTCAGTTAGTATCATCTGGGTTACAAGGCGATAGGGGGTATATGGGTCAACGAAAAGATTTGTATGCTGTTGTTGTGTCCCTTGCTGTTTCTGTTGTTGTGTCCCTTGCTGTTTCTGTTGTTGTGTCCCTTGCTGTTTCTGTTGTTGTGTCCCTTGCTGTCTCTGTTGTTGTATCCCTTGCTGTTTCTATTGTTGTCAACTTCTATTGTGTTCCTTGCTGTTTCTGTTGTTGTGTCCTTTGCTGTTTCTGTTGTTGTGTTCCTTGCTGTTTCTGTTGTTGTCAACTTCTATTGTGTCCCTTGCTGTTTCTGTTGTTGTGTCCCTACATTTATTTTACAATAAATGAAAATGAATAATCCCTTTAAAACCAAAAGCCCCAAAGGAAATAAATAAATTTATTTTCTATTGATGCCTTCATTTATAAAGTAGGTTATTCATTTATGTGACATGCAGGCAAGCAAGCCAACACTTTAGTTGACATGAACTCTCAACCAAGTTTTAAAACGTTTCAATTGCTACTGTTTTTCGGTACACTTTTTCTCTTAGTTAAAAATGTGTTGTGAGTATGGTCGCTGGGACTTGAACTGATGTCCTCAAGAATAATCAAATATCTTCACTTGAAGAAACTAACAGAAAGACTTTAAGCCCTCGCATTCATTGATTTCAACAGTTAAAAAATAAAAGCACTGAAAGTATCCTTTTAGCTGTAGTTAAACTCTCGGTAAATCCTACAATAACGACCAGTCAGTCTTTATGCAATTGCAATTGTGAGGATCACTTAGGATATTAAAATGAGACTAGTCGTTTCACCTGTCACAAATGATGGCAAGCAACAGGTCTCCACGTGGTATAAAAATGAAACTTAAGACTTTATTCCAGATGACCTCAATTAAACCACTGGTCTGTTTTTATCTCATTTCCCATGTTTGAAATCTAAATGCAAAGAACGGTCAATGAAAAGTGAAAATAAGTTGAGCTGCTCAGATAGAAGGGTTCGTGAACTAAGCAAATGATTTCAGCTCATGTTTCTTGATTAGCTCAAAATTGTTTGCGAAAATTATATGGAACACACCTCTCAGATCTGAACCATCAACACACACAAAAAAACCCAACTGTTTCATGTGTTACCTCGTGGTTAAAATCTATTCGGCTCTATGAAAGTAACTAATCAGAGCGGTATCTTTAATGTTTTTTTGTATATCACAGATGTTAGTACAGCCAGTCACTCAAAAAAAACAGTCAATGGAGCTGACAGGTTAAACATGGGTATATAGATCAATAACATCGGCAAATCAATATTATTCCTTTTGATTATGTAATTATTTACGTTAAGATGCGCTGGGACATTAGTTCAAACCTTACCAATCACTGGGTCATTAAATGTCAGATACTATAGGCATATTGACGAGAGATATTTTAATCATGACAAACAAAGAAGAAATCTTAGCAAAAATAAAATAAATCTTTAAAATATCAGCCAAAAAAGTATAAAAACTTTCAAAAGGAACAACAAAGGGTCGTAAAAACTTTGTAAAGACAATCAATGACTCATTAATGTCAACAAAGGATCCATTCCTATGTAGCCTAATTTATCGCCAAGTTTTGGTAATATACAATCTGTGCCATATTTATAACATAATTATTTTTTTTAATGTTTTAAGTTCAGTAAATGAATACAAAAAAATTAAAGATTAAAAAAATATTTTTGTTTAAATTAAGACTTTAAGAAGGTTTTGAGAGCATTATACAGGAATAAAACAAAGCTACTGGACAATTTATAAATATATAATATATAGAAGAAGAAGAAGAATAGAAAAAATCGTGTTCGTGTAACACATAGGTTTCGAAGACATTTCAATTTACAAAATCTGTACATCTGTGTAACTCTTTACTGTCATTATTTTCACAACAAACAAAATGAATGTGTTCATTGTGGCCATGGATATTTACAAAGGAAATACAGCAGTTCAGATAATATATGAAGTCTCCAACTGATCTGAAACAACTCATTTAATATTTTCCTTATATTTAATATTTCCATCATATATAACATTAGTAAATCTCATATGAGCTTATAGATAACCACCGAGTATCTTATAAGAATCAAATAGTCTTCATATTTAAAAATAGCTTGTTTAAAATTATGTGAAAGACAAATATTTCAATTCCATGTAATTTGTTAACTTGACTTAAGTTTTAAAGTAACCATTTAATTCATGGACAATTGATGCATACTTTTTTTTATCCTGCTTGACAAGATGGCATGCTGATTACCTAATTGAATAAAATGTGACTAATCACTGAGCTCCACAGGCTTCGGTAAATTCTGAATCTTCATAAAAAACCAGCCTCTCCTCCATTGACATCCATTTTCACATATATCCTGTCACTCCAACATCCGTCATACCAATTGCTCATCGAGGCTTCTACCGCATCGCACTGACTCGATGTCATGGCATGTCTCATTGGTCATCATGGCATCTATCGCATCGCACAGACTCGATGTTATGGCATGTCTCATTGGTCATCATGGCATCCATCGCATTCTTCATCATTGGCTTCTCTTTCTCGCCTGAATTCAGGAGTCAACAGACATCGATTGGGATGTTTCATTCTGAGACTCACCATTCCCCCGATTCCATGGTTACAGAAGCTGCTTAAAAGCTGCTCTGTGAAATGTTCATGCGAGGGAAAAGTTTTAATGTTTTATATTGTATTCTAACCAAATTGTTGGCAGTGTGTTCTTATCAAATTGTTGGCAGTGTGTTCTTATCAAATTGTTGGCAGTGTGTTCTTATCAAATTGTTGGCAGTGTGTTCTTATCAAATTGTTGGCAGTGTGTTCTTATCAAATTGTTGGCAGTGTGTTCTTATCAAATTGTTGGCAGTGTGTTCTTATCAAATTGTTGGCAGTGTGTTCTTATCAAATTGTTGGTAGTGTGTTCTTATCAAATTGTTGGCAGTGTGTTCTAATCAAATTGTTGGCAGTGTGTTCTAATCAAATTGTTGGTAGTGTGTTCTAATCAAATTGTTGGTAGTGTGTTCTAATCAAATTGTTGATAGTGTGTTCTAATCAAATTGTTGGCAGTGTGTTCTTATCAAATTGTTGGTAGTGTGTTCTAATCAAATTGTTGGCAGTGTGTTCTAATCAAATTGTTGGTAGTGTGTTCTTATCAAATTGTTGGTAGTGTGTTCTAATCAAATTGTTGGTAGTGTGTTCTAATCAAATTGTTGGTAGTGTGTTCTAATCAAATTGTTGGTAGTGTGTTCTAATCAAATTGTTGGTAGTGTGTTCTAATCAAATTGTTGGTAGTGTGTTCTAATCAAATTGTTGGCAGTGTGTTCTAATCAAATTGTTGGTAGTGTGTTCTAATCAAATTGTTGGTAGTGTGTTCTAATCAAATTGTTGGTAGTGTGTTCTAATCAAATTGTTGGCAGTGTGTTCTAATCAAATTGTTGGTAGTGTGTTCTAATCAAATTGTTGGTAGTGTGTTCTAATCAAATTGTTGGTAGTGTGTTCTTATCAAATTGTTGGCAGTGTGTTCTTATCAAATTGTTGGCAGTGTGTTCTTATCAAATTGTTGGTAGTGTGTTCTAATCAAATTTGTTGGTAGTGTGTTCTTATCAAATTGTTGGCAGTGTGTTCTTATCAAATTGTTGGTAGTGTGTTCTAATCAAATTGTTGGTAGTGTGTTCTAATCAAATTGTTGGCAGTGTGTTCTTATCAAATTGTTGGTAGTGTGTTCTAATCAAATTGTTGGTAGTGTGTTCTTATCAAATTGTTGGCAGTGTGTTCTTACCAAATTGTTGGAAGTGTGTTCTTATCAAATTGTTGGCTGTGTGTTCTTATCAAATTGTTGGTAGTGTGTTCTAATCAAATTGTTGGCAGTGTGTTCTAATCAAATTGTTTGTAGTGTGTTCTTATCAAATTGTTGGTAGTGTGTTCTTATCAAATTGTTGGCAGTGTGTTCTTATCAAATTGTTGGTAGTGTGTTCTTATCAAATTGTTGGTAATGTGTTCTAATCAAATTGTTGGTAGTGTGTTCTTATCAAATTGTTGGTAGTGTGTTCTTATCAAATTGTTGATAGTGTGTTCTTATCAAATTGTTGGTAGTGTGTTCTTATCAAATTGTTGGTAGTGTGTTCTTATCAAATTGTTGGTAGTGTGTTCTTATCAAATTGTTGGCAGTGTGTTCTTATCAAATTGTTGGTAGTGTGTTCTTATCAAATTGTTGGCAGTGTGTTCTTATCAAATTGTTGGTAGTGTGTTCTTATCAAATTGTTGGCTGTGTGTTCTTATCAAATTGTTGGTAAAGTGTTCTAATCAAATTGTTGGTAGTGTGTTCTAATCAAATTGTTGGTAGTGTGTTCTTATCAAATTGTTGGTAGTGTGTTCTTATCAAATTGTTGGCAGTGTGTTCTTATCAAATTGTTGGTAGTGTGTTCTTATCAAATTGTTGGTAGTGTGTTCTAATCAAATTGTTGGTAGTGTGTTCTTATCAAATTGTTGGTAGTGTGTTCTTATCAAATTGTTGGTAGTGTGTTCTTATCAAATTGTTGGTAGTGTGTTCTTATCAAATTGTTGGTAGTGTGTTCTTATCAAATTGTTGGCAGTGTGTTCTTATCAAATTGTTGGCAGTGTGTTCTTATCAAATTGTTGGTAGTGTGTTCTTATCAAATTGTTGGCTGTGTGTTCTTATCAAATTGTTGGTAGTGTGTTCTAATCAAATTGTTGGTAGTGTGTTCTAATCAAATTGTTGACAGTGTGTTCTTATCAAATTGTTGGTAGTGTGTTCTTATCAAATTGTTGGCTGTGTGTTCTTATCAAATTGTTGACAGTGTGTTCTTATCAAATTGTTGGTAGTGTGTTCTTATCAAATTGTTGGTAGTGTGTTCTTATCAAATTGTTGGTAGTATGTTCTAATCAAATTGTTGGTAGTGTGTTCTAATCAAATTGTTGGTAGTGTGTTCTAATCAAATTGTTGGTAGTGTGTTCTAATCAAATTGTTGGTAGTGTGTTCTAATCAAAATGTTGGCAGTGTGTTCTAATCAAATTGTTGACAGTGTGTACTTATCAAATTGTTGGTAGTGTGTTCTAATCAAATTGTTGGTAGTGTGTTCTAATCAAATTGTTGGTAGTGTGTTCTTATCAAATTGTTGGTAGTGTGTTCTTATCAAATTGTTGGTAGTGTGTTCTAATCAAATTCTTGGTAGTGTGTTCTAATCAAATTGTTGGCAGTGTGTTCTAATCAAATTGTTGGTAGTGTGTTCTAATCAAATTGTTGGTAGTGTGTTCTAATCAAATTGTTGGCAGTGTGTTCTTATCAAATTGTTGGCAGTGTGTTCTAATCAAATTGTTGGCAGTGTGTTCTTATCAAATTGTTGGTAGTATGTTCTAATCAAATTGTTGGCAGTGTGTTCTAATCAAATTGTTGGCAGTGTGTTCTTATCAAATTGTTGGCAGTGTGTTCTTATCAAATTGTTGGCAGTGTGTTCTAATCAAATTTTTGGCAGTGTTGTCTAATCAAATTGTTGGCAGTGTGTTTAAATCAAATTTTTTGCAGTTTGTTCTAATCAAATTGTTGGTAGTGTGTTCTAATCAAATTGTTGGCAGTGTGTTCTAATCAAATTGTTGGTAGTGTGTTCTTATCAAATTGTTGGTAGTGTGTTCTAATCAAATTGTTGGTAGTGTGTTCTAATCAAATTGTTGGCAGTGTGTTCTAATCAAATTGTTGGCAGTGTTTTCTAATCAAATTGTTGGTAGTGTGTTCTAATCTAATTGTTGGCAGTGTGTTCTTATCAAATTGTTGGCTGTGTGTTCTTATCAAATTGTTGGCAGTGTGTTCTTATCAAATTGTTGGCTGTGTGTTCTTATCAAAATGTTGGCTGTGTGTTCTTATCAAATTGTTGGCAGTGTGTTCTTATCAAATTGTTGGCAGTGTGTTCTAATCAAATTGTTGACAGTGTGTTCTTATCAAATTGTTGACAGTGTGTTCTAATCAAATTTTTGGCAGTGTGTTCTAATCAAATTGTTGGCAGTGTGTTCTAATCAAATTGTTGGCAGTGTGTTCTAATCAAATTGTTTGCAGTTTGTTCTAATCAAATTGTTGGCAGTGTGTTCTAATCAAATTGTTGGCTGTGTGTTCTTATCAAATTGTTGGCAGTGTGTTCTTATCAAATTGTTGGCTGTGTGTTCTTATCAAAATGTTGGCTGTGTGTTCTTATCAAATTGTTGGCAGTGTGTTCTTATCAAATTGTTGGCAGTGTGTTCTTATCAAATTGTTGGCAGTGTTTTCTAATCAAATTGTTGGCAGTGTTTTCTAATCAAATTGTTGGCAGTTTGTTCTTATCAAGTTTTTGGTAGTGGGATTCTAATCAAGTTTTTGGTAGTGGGGTTCTAATCTAGTTTTTGGATGTGGGGTTCTAATCAAGTTTTTGGTAGTGGGGTTCTAATCAAGTTTTTGGTAGTGGGGTTCTAAACATGTTGTTGATAGGGGTATGCTACTCATTTTGTTTCTCATGGCATTACGATGTTGTTCCGATGTCTTAGTGGTGCTTGAATCATGTGTTAAATGGTGTTCCGATGTCTTAGTGGTGCTTGAATCATGTGTTAAATGGTGTTCCGATGTCTTAGTGGTGCTTGAATCATGTGTTAAATGGTGTTCCGATGTCTTAGTGGTGCTTGAATCATGTGTTAAATGGTGTTCCGATGTCTTAGTGGTGCTTGAATCGTGTGTTAAATGGTGTTCCGATGTCTTAGTGGTGCTTGAATCATGTGTTAAATGGTGTTCCGATGTCTTAGTGGTGCTTGAATCATGTGTTAAATGGTGTTCCGATGTCTTAGTGGTGCTTGAATCATGTGTTAAATGGGGTTCCATTTCACATTCCATCTGATTCGATATTAAAAAATAAATAATGTGTAAGTTTTCTTTCTGGATGGAGATGATTGATGTAACGGAGGATTTATTCCAAGAGAATCGTATGAGGGCTGTTATCATTAAAGAAGTAGTTTAAGGGCTGGTTTCAGTAAAGAAGTGGTTTAAGGGCTGGTATCAGTAAAGAAGTGGTTTAAGGGCTGGTTTCATTAAAGAAGTAGTTTAAGGGCTGGTATCAGTAAAGAAGTGGTTTAAGGGCTGGTATCAGTAAAGAAGTGGTTTAAGGGCTGGTATCAGTAAAAAAGTGGTTTAAGGGCTGGTTTCATTAAAGAAGTGGTTTAAGGGCTGGTTTCATTAAAGAAGTGGTTTAAGGGCTGGTTTCATTAAAGAAGTGGTTTAAGGGCTGGTGTCGAAAATTCTATTCTTATCTATATATTTCTGGTCCCCAAAATGTCGAGCCACGAATAATTCTTTCAGAACAGAGGGTATATATATAGATAAAGGTCCCTAGCGCTACGTTGATTAGTATTACTATGACTATGTCTAGGGAATGATTACTACAATCAACAGTTATACCAAATTAATCCTCACTCACAATAAAGTTACTATTACTAAAAAAACGCCAGTGGTTCAGCCATAAATAATTATTTTAATTAGTAAAATACTAAATACATAGAAACATACAAATAGTAATACTTAATATCGATACAAATACAATGCTTTACTAATAATACGATATTATGTTGCTGGACGTTCGGTGGAACGTTCGTCTCGGCTTGCCCTCTCTTGCCTGCTTCTCGTCTGCTATACACACTGCCAGACTCTTACAGCACACACAAAACCCTGGAAGGTTCGCCACTGGTCACTCAGCTGTGCAGGGGGTGGGGAGGAACTGCTCGCCACGCTCTGCTACCTCTACAACACTTCTGTTTGGGTCGTCTGCTGACCTTATCTCTCTAGTGCGTTACTCGCTCGTTATTATCTGCCTTGTGCAATTACTGCGTCAGGGTTAAACTGTTAACCGCTGACGTCTTATACAGTACTGAGTTCTAGTCTACTGAGCTCTGCTATGGCATATGCTTCTATAGCCCTGAGCCTAATCTCATTCAACTGACTGAACTGAGCTAACGTACTAACTGTATTAACTTACTAAACTAACTACTTCAACTGTACTAACTAACTGGCCTACGACACTTGATTGGACACACTCCAAAAAGCAAATAGTCATAAGCCAGGCTCATACTTGTCTGTCAATTACACTACCGTAATTACAGGGACGAGAGAGAACGACTAACTGACTTACAACTCTATATATACTCGGATCGAACTAACGCTGACCTAAGTCCAGTTAACGGTGACCTCTGGGTCATACATATGATTAATATACTATATGCTAATTTTTCGTCTGGTCAACCAATGGTTCACCAGCTGACCCTAGGTCACAAGCTTGGTCCCACGCTGACCATTTTTCTGGTTGACCGGGAACTTCCATTGTTTCTGACTATGAGTCATTATTATCATCAGTACTGGCCTAATTGAGTCGATCACGTGACAAGCGACTGACAAGTGACCGGTAGGTTGTGTGAGCCAGCGGGTCTCACACAAGTGAGGACCAGCGGGTCTCAACAGCTGCTATCATTAAAGAAGTGGTTTAAGGGCTGGTATCAGTAAAGAAGTGGTTTAAGGGCTGGTTTCAGTAAAGAAGTAGTTTAAGGGCTGGTTTCATTAAAGAAGTAGTTTAAGGGTTGGTTTCATTAAAGAAGTAGTTTAAGGGCTGGTTTCATTAAAGAAGTGGTTTAAGGGCTGGTTTCATTAAAGAAGTGGTTTAAGGGCTGGTTTCATTCAAGAAGTGGTTTAAGGACTGGTTTCATTAAAGAAGTAGTTTAAGGACTGGTTTCATTAAAGAAGTGGTTTAAGGGCTGGTTTCATTAAAGAAGTGGTTTAAGGAATGGTTTCATTAAAGAAGTGGTTTAAGGACTGGTTTCATTAAAGAAGTAGTTTAAGGGCTGGTTTCATTAAAGAAGTGGTTTAAGGGCTGGTTTCATTAAAGAAGTGGTTTAAGGGTTGGTTTCATTAAAGAAGTGGTTTAAGGACTGGTTTCATTAAAGAAGTAGTTTAAGGGCTGGTTTCATTAAAGAAGTGGTTTAAGGGTTGGTTTCATTAAAGAAGTGGTTTAAGGACTGGTTTCATTAAAGAAGTGGTTTAAGGGCTGGTTTCATTAAAGAAGTAGTTTAAGGGCTGGTTTCATTAAAGAAGTGGTTTAAGGGCTGGTATCAGTAAAGAAGTGGTTTAAGGGCTGGTTTCAGTAAAGAAGTGGTTTAAGGGCTGGTTTCATTAAAGAAGTGGTTTAAGGGCTGGTTTCAGTAAAGAAGTGGTTTAAGGGCTGGTATCAGTAAAGAAGTGGTTTAAGGGCTGGTTTCAGTAAAGAAGTGGTTTAAGGGCTGGTTTCATTAAAGAAGTGGTTTTAGGGTTGGTTTCAGTAAAGAAGTGGTTTAAGGGCTGGTTTCAGTAAAGAAGTGGTTTAAGGGCTGGTTTCAGTAAAGAAGTGGTTTAAGGGCTGGTATCAGTAAAGAAGTGGTTTAAGGGCTGGTTTTAGTAAAGAAGTGGTTTAAGGGCTGGTATCAGTAAAGAAGTGGTTTAAGGGCTGGTTTCAGTAAAGAAGTGGTTTAAGGGCTGGTATCAGTAAAGAAGTGGTTTAAGGGCTGGTTTCAGTAAAGAAGTGGTTTAAGGGCTGGTATCAGTAAAGAAGTGGTTTAAGGGCTGGTTTCATTAAAGAAGTGGTTTAAGGGCTGGTTTCAGTAAAGAAGTGGTTTAAGGGCTGGTTTCATTAAAGAAGTGGTTTTAGGGTTGGTTTCAGTAAAGAAGTGGTTTAAGGGCTGGTTTCAGTAAAGAAGTGGTTTAAGGGCTGGTTTCAGTAAAGAAGTGGTTTAAGGGCTGGTATCAGTAAAGAAGTGGTTTAAGGGCTGGTTTCAGTAAAGAAGTGGTTTAAGGGCTGGTATCAGTAAAGAAGTGGTTTAAGGGCTGGTTTCAGTAAAGAAGTGGTTTAAGGGCTGGTATCAGTAAAGAAGTGGTTTAAGGGCTGGTTTCAGTAAAGAAGTGGTTTAAGGGCTGGTATCAGTAAAGAAGTGGTTTAAGGGCTGGTTTCAGTAAAGAAGTGGTTTAAGGGCTGGTTTCAGTAAAGAAGTGGTTTAAGGGCTGGTTTCAGTAAAGAAGTGGTTTAAGGGCTGGTATCATTAAAGAAGTGGTTAAAGGGCTGGTTTCAGTAAAAAAGTGGTTTAAGGGCTGGTTTCAGTAAAGAAGTGGTTTAAGGGCTGGTTTCAGTAAAGAAGTGGTTTAAGGGCTGGTATCATTAAAGAAGTGGTTTAAGGGCTGGTGTCAGTCGACACGTCTTTATTAGGGTTGGTATGGGCGGTTCACATATTATACCCCAACCTTTATATGGTTATATTACATTGGCCAACCCTTAATATATTATATAAAATTTCTAGCAACTACTCCCCTCTCACTCTCGCTATAAACTAAACAAAAGTAAAAAAAATAATAATAATAATAACTAGCAGAAACTAGCCAATTTCAAGCAATAAGCTAAAATTATATTTTTTTTAAAAATTCGCTAATCACTGTTCTATTTTAAGCAAATATATATTTCGTAAATTTGAAAAACTAAAATTTTGCAACAATAAAAATTCATTAAAAAAAACAAATAAAAAGAGTTGTCATATAACATTATTCTCGACCATCACACCCTACGCCATATAACATTATTCTCAACCATCACACCCTACGCCATATAACATTATTTTCGACCATCACACCCTACGCCATATAACATTATTTTCGACCATCACACCCTACGCCATAAAACATTATTCTCAACCATCACACCTACGCCATATAACATTATTTTCGACCATCACACCCTACGCCATATAACATTATTCTCGACCATCACACTCTACACCATATAACATTATTCTCGCTCTCCACACCCTACGCCATATAACATTATTTTCGACCATCACACCCTACGCCATATAACATTATTCTCGACCATCACACCCTATACCATATAACACTATTCTAGACCACCACCTCCTATACACCATATAAAATTATTCTAGACCACCACCTCATATACACCATATAACACTATTCTAGACCACCACCTCCTATACACCATATAAAATTATTCTAGACCACCACCTCCTATACACCATATAAAATTATTCTAGACCACCACCTCCTATACACCATATAAAATTATTCTAGACCACCACCTCCTATACACCATATAAAATTATTCTAGACCACCACCTACTATACACCATATAAAATTATTCTAGACCAACCCCCACCCCCTTTGATAAACAACCCCCACCCCCTTTGCGTTAGGTAATGTGAGCACGGTCCGTGTACGAAGAATTATCGCATTAGTTTTCGTATCAGCAAAACGTATTAGGACTGTGTTATAAGTAGAAACGTATTAGGACTGTGTTATAAGTAGAAACGTATTAGGACTGTGGTATAAGTAGAAACGTATTAGGACTGAGGTATAAGTAGAAACGTATTAGGACTGTGTTATAAGTAGAAACGTATTAGGACTGAGGTATAAGTAGAAACGTATTAGGACTGTGGTATAAGTAGAAACTTATTAGGACTGTGGTATAAGCAGAAACTTATTAGGACTGTGGTATAAGTAGAAACGTATTAGGACTGTGGTATAAGTAGAAACGTATTAGGAATGTGGTATAAGTAGAAACGTATTTTGACTGGGGTATCAGCAGAAATGTATTAGGAATAAGTAGAAATGTATTAGGACTGTAGTATAAGTAGAAACGTATTAGGTCTGTGGTATAAGCAGAAACATATTAGGAATGTGATAGCAGTAGAAAGTTGTATTAGAACTGTGGTATAAGTAGAAAGTCGTACTAGGACAGTGGCATCAGTAGAAATTCGTATGAGGAATGTGGTACCAGAAGAGATTCGTGTCACAGAACGGTTGTTGCGGAGGAGGGCTCCGGTCCTGACTTTTTATAAACTGTATTGATTTAGTAGTGGTCAGTGCAGGGCCGCTTCTCTCTGTGATTTATATGTTGTGTATCTAGGCCGTTGGGACAGACAAAGCACAACGTAGACTTGAACGAAACACCTCAAACTCCAGGTGTCCAGATGATAAAAGAGAATGTATTTATTACTAAAATATGACACGCTCTTCTGTAGTCTTCACCGATTGTCAGCCATCTTTATGAATCTCTAAAGCTATGAATGTTTCTATAGACTGTTGAGCTGTTCTGTCTCAACTATTCCTATGTTCAGGTAGTCTCCTGATCTCTCTCGACTGTTCCTTTCAACTGCTATACCACAACTTCTTTTTCTCTCTCTCAACTAACTTCCCATATTAGGAAAGAGTTCTGCCATATACCATGACAGCAAGACGTCGCGCAATAATGAATATCGGAAGTCTGACTTCTGGTAGACGACTGAAAGCCCAAATCAATTTCGGCCCCGAAACCGAAATTCGATCGGCCTCTAGCTGAAGGGCATCTATGGATGAACTCTAGAACATTTTACTGATGATAAACGATACGTAATGTTTTTTTAGGGGACAAGAATGGGTTGCAATAGAGGTGGCTGACCTATAATAGGGGGTGTATAAAGACATTTGTGGGGGTATGACTGACATGTGGGGAAGGGGGTCGACTGAAATGACACTTGCCGATGTGCGAGATCTGAAATCCCCGCCGGCCGTGCCTTCACCAGTGACAAAATTTTTTTTTTCTTATTGTAAGTCTGTAGATTAGTAATGGGGTTTGCAAAGCAATAAAGAAGAATTTAATAATTATAATTGTAGTTAAATGGATTGATATTATAAGAAGACAATAAGTATTTTTTAAATTGTAAATTTACATTATACTTATAATATTTTTTTTTCAAACAAAATACTGTTTAAATGAACTTTTCAGTTATAATCCTACAATGTACCGGTACAATTTTAATTACCTGTGTGTAAATGCACAACTATTTTTTTTTGCCAATTGATGAAAATTAGGCTGGATTTTTTAAACAGATGCATCGCATCATAGTTTGAACACATTGTAGAAGTAACTGAAATTCATCATATTTTACTCTCTATTCTTGATTGAACACTATCGTTCCCTCTTTGGCTTGTACTGTTTTTCGTATGGTTACTAATGTCTAATAGCCTAATGATAAAGTTTCCGAGCCTACTACCCCCCCCCCCCTCATAAATTCTATAATATTAATAGTCTATATTGATTTCCTTTGAGATTTCAAGATTTATGATCAGTTTATTTATTGTTGAGACTGTTCTATGCATATGGTGTACGAGGTCAATTTGATAAACTTTCAACACATGGATGTAATTTTTAGTATTCAATGTAAAATGAAATGAAGAGAAAATTGAATTTCTTTAATTATTAACTTTTTAATACTTCACAATATTAACTTTAATTTCAGAATATTTCTTATTTATTTATGAATGGTTAAAAAAATTAAAACCAGAAAAGAGTTAAAACAAAACATTTTTACCTTGCTACTTTAAAAAACTATTTTGCTTTATTTTCACTTAAATTTTATCACATATGTTGTTTGCATTTTTTCAAAATATGTAAAAAAATCTTCCCCCTGTTAATATTTCCCAAGGTTTTGCCTGATTTTCAAAATTATTCCCCAGATCCAAATTGGGGGGGTGGGGGGGGGGTCGGGAATTCCCAAGATCTTGGGAAATTTCCCAAGGTGTGGTAGGCCGCCGCCCAGTGGGAAGCAGCCACTGCAAGTACGGGTTCTGTGCACACCGTCAACTATATGTACCAGATTGGATAACAGCCTGACGTCATCTCAGTCCTTGTTTCTTAATTGTAAGATAATAGTTTTATCAAGCGAAACATGTCGTAACAAGTCGGAATGATTTATTATGTTATTAGCGGGCGCAGGGATTATTGGAGAAATTGTATTTCGTTCCTTCTCACAAGGATATGGTACATGGGGCTCTTAACTAACTTGGTACGTACGTTATGGTTTTGAAGATTTAATCTGTGTTAAGATTTGGCTAGTATAATCAACAATATGTAATAACAGAGGCAAAGCAAAGGGAGGGCAGGGGGACAGATGTCACCAGGCGCCATAATGTGCTTTGATTATTTTATTGATGAAAATAATGGGTTTGAGAGTTGAAAAAAGAAAAGTAGGCATCTTAAAATGAATCTAGTCCCCGGGCGCGAATCTTGTCCCCGGGCGCCAAACACTCTAGCTACGCATCTGCGTAACAAAGGACCAAGAGAAACGATAGGCAACGAAAGCGATACCAAAGCTAGTGATACTAACAATATTTAATTTAATTATACAAATAAATTGCTATAAAAATACAAATCCTTACAAAAGCAAAAAATGATACCGGTATCATTTTATAGCAAGTAAAAAAAAAAGATACACTCCTACATTAATATACAAAAAAAAATATACGCACAATAACGTTTTGTAACAGATCAAATATATTTGTCTCGCTCTGTCTATCTGATAAGAAAGCAGGCAGCCTTTGTATAGAGACCAAATCAAAACTTTCTACTAGCGAAATTCTAGAAATTGCGTCACCTCTTGGCATTCTTTAGAATAAATGACACGCATTCGAAAGTAAACAAAATTTTTCCCAGCCAAGAAAGGGGCGGGCAACGTTTGAGTGACACGGTACATTAACTCGGTACTTCAATATCCAAGCGATACTCTGTGGGAGAGATAAGGTGGTGGCTAAAAAAAGCTATACTCATTATGCCATACTTGGCGATACTATAACAAACGTATATCTTAGTACGATGATTTGTAAGCTTGGGTATGTTGGAAGATGTCCTGTTATTCCTTGGTACAATTATATGGAAGTATGTTAATATTTGTGTTTCTTAATACAAAGATTCCAAAGAGTAATATCGTGTGCTACAGACAAACCAAGGGTTTCAGTCATTGCGGCCCAGGCCTTCTACCTCTAGCAATTCCACTTATTACAACGGACTTACCGGCATGGCTATGTTGGAAGGTGAAAAAGCTACCTCTCTGTCTTCATTAGGGTCACAGTGTGCGTGCGTGCGTGTATGAAAAATGTGCGTGTGTAAAAAGTGTGCGTGTGGTTTAGGGGGTGGGTGGTGGTCGCTACACAATGATCCTTAACGGCCCAGTCTGTGTCGTGACTACGAATCGTTCCCGTGACATATTGTTTGTGGTACCACCTTCTTCCAACTAACAATGGGCCGCTCCTTTGCGAACAATAACAGTCTCTATCAACCCTGACCTCTCACCCCCTCCCCCGCGGCGACCTTGGCCGATAACAGACATGGAAAATTTCTTGGTGAAAAATCATTTATTATATTCTTGTATATTACAACATGATATTTGATCTGTGCACCACTTAAGTGTATGGCTGAAGTGTTATGGCATGATATTTGGTCTGTGCACCATTTAAGGGTATGGCTGAAGTGCTATGACATGATTGACATGATATTTGATCTGTGCACCACTTAAGTGTATGGCTTAAGTGCTATGACATGATTGGCATGACATTTGATCTCTGCCCCACTTAAGTGTATGGTTAAAGTGTTACCTCATTACTTTCCTGTCATAGTACAATAAAATTAAGATTTTCATAAATGAAATTGTTGTTTAATCCTCCTCCCCTCCCAAATATTTACCCCCCTTACTGCCCTCAACAGCAATAAATCGGTAGAGAAAACCGAGAACAGTGAAATGAGTAGAAATGAAATGTGCTATTAATTTAGATTTTGAACGTATATGAGATCAATATTCTATAAGGATGGTAGAAAGTAGAGTTTTAAAAAAAATATAAGTAAACAGATTTGACAACTTCAAAAGCCTCTTCGTTCACCTATTTCAAGTTTGTTCTAAACTTTCGCCACCCACACCCTCGATATTTTATTAACCCCCCAACTCCCCCGCCCCCTTTTCAAATTACTAATAACAAAAAGTGTGTGGGGGGGGGGGGTAGTCGGTATTTGTTGTTGTTGGGTGTTGTGCAGAGGGCATAAGAGAAATATATTGTTAGATTTTATTGCTTGAAATAGGAGCCAGAATGATCAATGATCGTAATCTACCACACCTTGGGAAATTTTCCAAGATCTTGGGAATTCCCGACCCCCCCTTGTTGGGATCTGGGGAATAATTTTAAAAATCAGGCAAAACCTTGGGAAATATTAAAAGGGGCATTAATTACTAGATAGAAAAGCCCCTTTTAAAGAAAACTCTTATATATTTATATGATCTTGGGAAATCTTGGGAAATTGTTTGACAAAATCTTGGGAAATTTTAAAAAAGTGAGTGGCAGCCCTGAGTGGGCCCTTATTATATATAGAAGAAGAAGTTGAGGGGATTTTCACTGTGCAGTGCACTGTCATTGGGCAGCAACTGATTTTCACTGTCTTTCAATTCCTCTTCAGTGTTATTAAGATTAATGGCATAGGGTAATTGCTACACCATAAAGGGTGGCGTTAAATGGCTACTCATTATATTTAAAATGATTAGTGTTATTGTTAGTTTATCATTAGGATAAATAGCGGAATTGCAAAATTATAGTTAAGATGATTAGTGTAATTGCTAAGTCATAGTTAAGGTGATTAGTGTCATTGCTAAGTTATAGTTAAGGTGATTAGTGTCATTGCTAAGTCATATTTCAATCATGACTGATATTTTTACAATGCGCTTAATATAATAAGTATTTGATTTTGTTTTAATGATCGGGGCGTCTTTACGGAAAGTTTGATATAGGCGTGTAGTCTGATCTTGGCAAGTAGTCTGATCTTGGTGTGTAATCTGATCTTGGCATGTAATCTGATCTTAGGGTAGTCGGAACTTGGTGTGTAATCTGATCTTGGCGTGTAGTCTGATCTTGGTGTGTAGTCTGATCTGGTGTGTAGTCTGATCTGGTGTGTAGTCTGATCTTGGTGTGTAGTCTGATCTGGTGTGTAGTATGATCTTGGCAAGTAGTCTGATCTGGTGTGTAGTATGATCTTGGCAAGTAGTCTGATCTGGTGTGTAGTCTGATCTTGGTGTGTAGTCTGATCTTGGTGTGTAGTATGATCTTGGCGTGTAATCTGATCTTGGTGTGTAATCTGATCTTCGTGTGTAATCTGATCTTGGCGTGTAGTCTGATCTTGGCGTGTAATCTGATCTGGTGTGTAGTATGATCTTGGCGTGTAGTCTGATCTTGGCATGTAGTCTGATCTTGGCAAGTATTCTGATCTGGTGTGTAGTATGATCTTGGCGTGTAGTCTGATCTTGGCATGTAGTCTGATCTTGGCAAGTAGTCTGATCTGGTGTGTAGTATGATCTTGGCATGTAATCTGATCTTGGCATGTAGTCTGATCTTGGCATGTAATCTGATCTTGGTGTGTAGTCTGATCTTGGCATGTAGTCTGATCTTGGTGTGTAATCTGATCTTGGCGTGTAGTCTGATCTTGGTGTGTAGTCTGATCTGGTGTGTAGTCTGATATGGTGTGTAGTCTGATCTTGGTGTGTAGTCTGATCTTGGTGTGTAGTCTGATCTGGTGTGTAGTCTGATCTTGGTGTGTAATCTGATCTTGGTGTGTAATCTGATTTTGGTGTGTAGTCTGATCTTGGTGTGTAGTCTGATCTTGGTGTGTAGTCTTATCTTGGTGTGTAATCTGATCTTGGTGTTGTTACACCCCCTATTATGTTCAAGGAATTTGAACAGGCTCGTGGTCTAGGGGATTTGAAAAGGGGCTAACACAGGTAGATTTTATACACACTATTTGCTAAAATAAAGACAATCAGTGCTCTATATAACTGTACTTTATTGCATGGAATAGAAAGTGAACAAAGATACATAAAATCTACATAAAAAGAAATGAATCTAGGTCTAACACTAATACTAACTAAAGCTCACAGTAATATAAACTAATACTAGCACAAGTCTAAGTTCCTGGAATACTATTTCTATTAACTATTTAATGGCCCTATCAAGTACAAAGCAAATGCAACGGTCAGCTAGTCACGCATCCCTAGGCTCATCTCGTCTCTCACTTTGTGTTCTGGGACTACACAGCGCACTTATAGGCTACTGTAGTTGGCGTGGCTTGACCTACACGTGACCCTTCCTGGACGCTGGTCATCTGACACGTGTAGGCTAATGGGGTACATAAAGAAAACGGCCCTAGCTCGTATCAGTGTGTAGTCTGATCTTGGTGTGTAGTCTGATCTTGGTGTGTAGTCTGATCTTGGTGTGTAATCTGATCTTGGTGTGTAGTCTGATCTTGGTGTGTAGTCTGATCTTGGTGTGTAGGCAAGTAATCTGATCTTGGCAAGTAATCTGATCTTGGCAAGTAATCTGATCTTGGCAAGTAATCTGATCTTGGCAAGTAATCTGATCTTGGCAAGTAGTCTGATCTTGGCTTGTAATCTGATCTTGGCTGTGTAGTCTGATCTTGGTGTGTAGTCTGATCTTGGCAAGTAGTCTGATCTTGGTGTGTAATCTGATCTTGGCAAGTAGTCTGATCTTGGCAAGTAGTCTGATCTTGGCAGTTAGTCTGATCTTGGCAAGTAGTCTGATCTTGGCAAGTAGTCTGATCTTGGCAAGTAGTCTGATCTTGGCATGTAATCTGATCTTGGCTTGTAGTCTGATCTTGGTTTGTGATATATTAATTTCCAAACTTTTGTTTGAAACATCCGCACTACGTTCTGACTACATCCCATGTAGGCGCTTCGGCCTGCCTCACCACTTCCTTCCACTCAGATTTAACTGATGTTTTTTCTTTTCCGTGCTTGGATTCCCAGCTGCTGTAGATCTTTTCCACGTCATCCATCCATCTAAGCCCAGGTCTGCCATCTAAGGCCAGGTCTGCCTTTGAGACGTTTTCCTCAAGGGCTTTGGTAGTGCACCCTCTTCACGCCTCTGTCATTAGGCATTCTCTTTAAGTTTCCTGCCCAGCGCAGCCTGCGCTTATTTATTTCTGCTACTAGCTTGGGATCCTGATATAGACTATACAATTCCTGGTTGGTTCGATTCTCCATACATATATATCCCTTGTTGTTCCATACATTCTCCGAAAAACATGTGTTTAATAGGTTTTCTGCCGTTTTTTTGAGTCGGTACAGCTGATTACAGTTTTATATATAGCCTTATTTGCATTTCTTGTAATGTTTTTACTTTTGAGTATTTTTTGACTACTTTAGTATGCCCTGTTTCTGGACAATATTCTGTCTTTTATTTCTGTTAGTAGTTCTTTACTTTCTTTTTAATAAAGATCCTAGGTATTTGAATTGATTTTTAAACGCGTAATTTCTAATTTTAATGTTTCATTTGTATTTTGTTCTCTTGTCATAGACAATAGATGCTTCTTCTAATTCAATAAAGATTTTTTTTTTAAATATAGTTCTTTACCACGTTTCCGTAACTGTGCTATGTCATCAGCATATACAAGATACTGAAGGGGTTGATTGTGTCTTGGGTTTCCCTCCGAAAGTATCCTGTTTTCGTTCCTTGGGTGTCAATACGCATGATTCTAATAATCGGGATTTTGCTTTTGCGTTGTTTAATGTTAGATGTATCAGTCTTGACAATTGTTGGGTATGCCAAACTCCTGCAGGGGCTCATATAGATATTTTCTTTTGATGCTGTCATAGGCCATTTTATTGTTCACATAGAGTTGATGTACTGGGATATTATATTCATAGCATTTCTCTAATAGGATGTCTTTAGTGTACTATTGTTGTCTCTTGGCAATTAGTTTTGTCAGTATTTTGTATGTAACATTTAATAGGGAGATGCCTCTGTAGTTTTTGCATTGACGTTTGGAACACAACTTTTGTATTGTGGTTATTAATGTTGTTTCCCATTCTTTAGGAATTGTCTCTTCTTGACAAATGTTAGTTATAAGTTGGATGTTTGGATGAAATGATCTATCGGCCTTATTTGTCACACAACTTATTATTCCATAAAAAGTACACAGATCTATTTTATTTCTAAACATAAACAACAAAATTCCAAGCTCAATTCTTCACAAATATAAAGTCTGTTCCTTTATTATGGGCGGCCACACGATCTATTTGTTCACTGAATCACCAAAGCATTCCCTTTTTAAAAATATATCACATGGTCGAAAAAATAAATTAGTTGTCCTGGTGCTGCAGCAAGTGAGGTATCTTTTTTTAAAAAAATGGTAATAACGCAATCAACGCCATTCTTTTTTCAAGGCTGACAGATAGCTTTACAGTCGCTCTAGCCCAGTGGTTCTCAACCTTCCTAATGCCGCGACCCTTTAATACAGTTCCCCATGTTGTGGCGACCCTCAAACACAAAAATTATTTTCGTTACCACTTCATAACTGTAGAGCATATGTGTTTTCATGTGGTCTTATGCGATCCACAGGTTGAGAACCGCTGCTCTAGCCTCTCATGACTGATAAGCTGCCATCCAAAAATCAAATGAGTTATGTCCCGTTTAAGTTTTAGGGGAAGTAGAGTGTGCTTCTCTGACCACTTCAGTGCTTCTCAAACGCCATAATATGTTGTTGGTCCACCCGTATCCAGACATTTGTGCTAAAACATTTTTTTCCAAACCAAATTTTGCAAAATAATGTCATTCAATGTCATATGTTGTTCAATGAATTTGAACAGGCTCGTGGTCTAGGGGATTTGAAAAGGGGCTAACACAGTTAGATTTTAGACACACTATTGGCTAAAGTAAAGACAAACAGTGTGCTCTATATAAATGTACTTTATTACATGGAATATAATATGAACAAATATACATAAAATCTACATATGAAGAAATGAACAAAGGTCTAACACTAACAATATCTAATTCTCACAGTAATATTAAGAGAACTGTCAGAGTCAAAGTTCCTGGAATTACTATTGCTTCTAACTATTGGATGGCCCCATCTAGTACTTAGCAAATGCCACGAAAAGCTAGTCATGCATCGATATGCTCATCTTGTCTCTCTCACTGACTGTAGGGGAATACAACCAGTACTTATACCGCATCATTTCCAGTGGCTTAAATACATTTTGGTCAAACGCTCGCTGCAGAAGCTGGTCTGGCATCGAATTATTGTAAAAACTTATCACCCTTCCTGGAAGGGGTACGCTGACAAGGCTAGGTCAATGTGGTAAATAAACAAAACGGCCTTACCATGTAAAAATGGGCAAACATAAAAAAGATAAACTTTTAGTGACATGTTTAGGCCTACATTTTCCTCATTTCTCACTCGCACCTTCACTAAAATAAAATTAAAAACATTTTTGTTGAACAAATTTCATTACCTCTGCAAGTGGCTTAGAAAGGGCGGCGAATTGGGTGGTCCGCCTAGGTGTCACGATTTTAATGATATGGAGGGGCGGCATTTTCGGATAACTGCAGAGTTTTTATCTTGAAAGGGAGTGCGAAAATATGGTCTGTGGAGTCACCGTCCCAGAGTTGTTTTATTTTTGTTGATTATTTTAAAATCAAGAGGTGCATTTTTTGGGTATACTTGCAGTAAGTGTTTCTATTGATCGGGGGAAGGAACTATATTAACGTCACTCCATTTGTGGCGCGCCCGAGAGTAATCATTTGGAAAACCCTTAAATTCAACCCAATACTGTCACACTGTTCAGCGTGAGGGAAGAGGAGCGCAAAAATTCAGGATGTCGAAGACTCTTGTGCAAATGTAAAATGTAGGGATGCATTTTGGCGCATACTTGGAATGGGTGTTTCTTTCAGACAATTTTGAGGAGGCATTTCAGACTTTCGTTTTGGAAGCGCCAAATTAGACATGATAATGATCAAGAATGTCTCTAACTTTGCACAAGCGCAACATGAACTAAGTGTTTGCCCTAGATTATTCTCGTCCATTAAATCTTTATACAACCCAGACAAGTTTTGACACATTCAAAATACAAGAATACATTTTAGAACAAACCCAAATTTAGTTTTGCAACATTCTACACTTATCTGGAGAGCAACAGAAGATATCCTAGTTCAAAATGTATGTGTTTAGCTTTATGCTGGATTCTCATCTAAAAAAGAATAATTTCTTTTTAAAAGGACATGCAAATAGGTGGAGCAGATCATATTGTTTATTTGTCTATTATTAAAAAGAGAAAATCAGTTTGAATAAAACTTTAAGAAATATAGGCAAACTATTTTTATTAAACTCCAGAAACTTTGTTACAAAAGTAGCACATTTATAATTTGAAGACAACACACACGTTTTCTATATAATAATTGATGAAACGTGCAATATTTGTATGAGACCGTTAAATTATTATTATTTTTTTAAAAATAAAAATAAATAATAATATATTTTTTTAAGTTTTCCTTTTATCTAGCTCAACATATATGTAGTCAAGTACATTTAATATTATGCTACTAAATATATTTTTTAAGCCATCATACAATTAAAACCTATCTTAACTTTAAAAGTCATGCTTTTATAATAAAATATAATTTGAAAACAGATTGCACATGTCTGATCCTAAGCAAGAACTGTTTAAAAATTTTAGACCTTGATATTGATGTTAAGATTGTTTAATACAGTGTTATTAAAGTATTTAAAATTTTGAAGTTGCAAAAAATAATTTAATAAAATACGGATATATGCGAACAGGAAGTAAGCGTACAGCTGATAATCGGGAGCGGCCAATTTTCCAACAGTACGATATTCTTAATCGAATAGTGAAAGCCTCTAACACAGTGGTTCTCAACCTTCCTAATGCCGCGACCCTTTATTACAGTTTCTCGTGTTGTGGCGACCCCCCAACCACAAAATTATTTTCTTGCTAATTCCCAACTATAGAGTATATGTGTTTTCCGATGGTCTTATGCGACCCCTGAGAAAGGGTCGTTCGACCCCCAAAGGGGTCGCGACCCACAGGTTGAGAATCGCTGCTCTAACAATATAAGTCTTAAATATAACAAACATAAAATATATCTAGCGATATTTCATAGATTCCACTAATTGTAATCAGCTAAAGGCACGAGTATCTATTCTTTTTCAAATTGTTTTTAAAATTAACATTTGGACATTTTTTATAAAATATATTTTCATTTTATTGTTGCACACATTTTGCTCCGGGAGGGGGGCACTTGACTTTCTGTGCGGGGAAGGGAGCAGTGCGCATTCTGTTCTTTTATTTCATCTATTTCATCACCGTAAAGGGCGTAGGTGCTTCTGTTTTAACTTTTCCAATTTTTAAAAATTCTTGGTGTTGTTAAGATTTAGATTCGTATCTGGATATTGAGCCTTTCAACTGAATTAATTTATTTTAAGCCATTCAATTTATAAAAAATTAAAATTATTTTTTTAAAAATCACGTGATGATAATTTGTTACTTATTGTCATTGTGTAACATATATTATTCCAAACGGATTTCCCGAGCTTACTGGTTACCGTTGTTTTTCGAATAACCGAAAAAAGCACATGGAAAGCTTAAATTAAAATAAGGCTAAGAATTTAGCCTAATAGGTTCTTAACTAGTAACCTAATAACTTATTGTGATTTATTATTGTACATCCTTACCGCACGGTGTATTGGGGTCAGTCGTTTAAAAAATCATAATAAAATGCGAGGTCACTTTGTATTTACATGCAGTCATTGTGCCATAAATATTAATTAACAAGCTAGTAGATCACATAATCCTAGTCTCTTCACTGCATGGACAGTACGTATCTAAATTTTATCTGGATAGTGTGACAATACTGAAATTGTTTTCATGTGTTTGTACGCTCCACACCATGCATACTACTACAATACAAATTTAATGTCAGGGCAGTTCGGATAAACGAAATTTCCGAATGTTAACAAGGGTAATTGCACGCTACTGGTCCCTCTGTCGCTCACCCTAACCCGAACCCTAAATCTATCATAAACAAAGGGAAGTGACTCCCAATAAGGGGACCACAGAAGCACATTAGCCGTTAACAAGTATTTTAAAAATTTGGGGGATTATTATCTGGCAACCGACTGCTGGTCACTGAAGACGCGCTTGCATCGTTTTGCCGCCATTGGGATCCAAAAATAAACAATAATTTTTGATTACACGGAGAGCTCTTCTATCAGTGAAGAGTTTGCTTGAAAACAATATAATACTATCAATGGGCCATGGCGAATTTGGTGTAATTATATTTCTTTTACTTGTGTCATTATTTCAGCTTGGAGATTAGATATACTCGATCTTTTTAAAAACTAAAATATTAATAATTTAAAAAGTAATATTTATATTCTTAAACTGTTCTGGTTTCATCTTTAAAAAAAAACAGGACTATGACTCATGACAAAGTCAAAGGTCCGAAAACTAGTACTGTCCTGTTAAAACCATTACAGATGGTAACCTTAAATAAGACTACCAAAACATGAACACAACTGGTAACCATAAAGTAATATAACATACGACTACTAAAACATGAGCACAAATGGTTACCCAGTAAGTTGCATAACACTGACAACTGAGATGAGCATCTTCTAATTACTCTAAATGATAGTTCTATTTAACATAAGTACCGCAACCGACAATTACGTGCATCCATCTTAAATTTCTCATAACATAGTGCTTGTAAATCAATACTCTAGGCATTTGAACATGGGCAAACGTAGATGGATGGAAGGACAGACGACACCATAGTGGGAAAGAGGAAGACAGACTAGGAAAAGGACAAGTCACCCCCCTACCCCCCTTTTTTTGCACCGAGTAATTCTTAACCAGATCTTACAGCTACAGAATCGCTTATACTTATAGTATTGTTTGTAAATGAGTTGAAAATCCAAAAGCAAAAAAGACATAAGAAGAAAAGATAGAATTTGAGTTAAAAGCTATTAAAAATACAACAAAATTACTTTTTTATTGAAGCATTACATTTAACAGTTAATTAAATTTTCCTTCACCTTATCACTTTCAATTCAAAAAAAATTCGCAAGGCAAGAAAGCTGGGTCTGTTGCCATGGAAGAATTCAAATAGTTCTTAATAAGTTTCACTTTTGATAAGCTCCTCTCACCTGAAGCCCCAAACGCACAAATCTTGAAAAGTAAGTGTAGGCTAGTATCATTAAGAGGATTGAGAGAGATTTCTGACCCTGCTCTGGTGCCACCCAACTCAACTGTCTCCCTGTTCTGTTTGCAACCCACTCTGATGCCACCCTGCTATGTATGGTGAAACCCTGTTCTGTTGGCAATCTCCTATGGTGGCCGCCTGATCTGGTGAAAGTATGCTCTGGATATACCCTGTGCTGGTGGCACCCTGTTTTGTTTTCAACCTACCCTGATGGGACCCTAGTCTTTCTGATGACAACCTTTTTTTTGGCGATCAACTGTTTTAGTGGCACCCTGTTCTGGTGGTACCATGTTTTTTGCATTTAATTAAGTGCTGCCATGGAACCGACTTGAGCCAAATCTGTCAAATTTGCATTTTCCATTTGTTTTCACACAAACACCCCCCCCCTTTTTTTTTAGCTTTTAGGTGCCCTTGGCAATAAGAATATTTAAAATACATTCAGATATTGCTCTTGCCTACATGGCAACCCATATCATTAAAAAGTATATATATTAATATGCTACATATTTTCATAGTTGTGACAGTATAAAGATTTAATTTCTTGATGACTGACACTATAATTGTACTCGATTCATGTTTTTATAACTAACCTGTACCATTATAGTAATGAAACTATGATTAAAGTGCATGAATTAAATAATAAATATATAATAAAAGCTGAACACAAATGTTTTGAATGCTAACTCAATTCTCTTTCTATCTTCCCCAGGGACACAAACATGGGGGGTGGGTTCTTTGCATCACGTAAACTGCTAATCTCAGGCTTTGTCCTATTTGTTGGAGCCTGTGTCTTTGTCTTTGCTGTAGTCATGCAGCAAGGGGATCAAACCCAACAGTTCAATTTTCAGCTGCCCAGCATAACGACACCAGACGTGGTTGTTCAGGCATCAACACAAAAAGCAACAGTACGCCATAAAGACATTTTTGACAATTCAGGGGCTATAAGTAAGTTGGGCCTCACAGTAACCAGCCAATTCAGTTTTGTGTATATATATATATATATATATATATATAATATAGTAGGACTCAATATCAGTAGTCTCATTGGGGTTATAGTAACACTCAATACCGGTAGTCTCATTGGGAATATAGTAGCACTCAATACCAGTAGTCTCATTGGGAATATAGTAGGATCCATATTCTTGGAGTTTACTTTATTTTTTAATACAAAAAGTTCATTAAATGTTGTCATTCAGTGTTATCACTTTTGTGATAAGCTTCCTACTTCCCCTTGACTCAAGTTTTTCAGGCAATCAAATTCTTTCTGAGATAAATACAAAACCAATTAGTAGGATGGAATGTTGGCCTAATGGAAGTTTCTTCAAGCTAAAGAAATGGCACCAAAAAAAAAAAAACTGTATTAAAAAGTCTACATTTCCACCATACCTCAGCTCAGCCTTCGTTTAAAATAACTAAAAATACCATTTTTAAAAAAAAGAATCTAAACCAAAAAAAATTCAATTCATGCAAAACCTTTTTTTAAACAAATAATTATATTTAAAAAACTTCCTCTCAAAAAGCCACCTTCGTTCAAATTGGTTTTGTACCTAACAGTTTAGTATAAATTTCCGGTGACCCTGATTAGCACATCTTAACTATCTCATGACTGGGCATATTATTCTGTTATTTTCTTAGTATTCTGTTTCAGAATATCTGCAGAGTTATGCAGAGGCTTATTATTCTCTTATTTTCTTAGTATTCTGTTTCAGAATATCTGCAGAGTTATGCAAAGGCTTATTATTCTCTTATTTTCTTAGTATTCTGTTTCAGAATATCTGCAGAGTTATGCAGAGTTATTTAAAGGAAAAAATGAGGACTTGCCAAATGCTGATCCAAATAATCCAGACAGTATAAAAACTTGGTGGCAGGCTGCAGCAATGATTGATTGGTAGGTAAATAATGTAATGTCTTACATGAATTTTCAGGAAAATATTGTAATTTGATTCATGTATTAGTAGGCTGACATTATAGTGTGTTCATTTTTTAATGAATTTTAAAATAGATAAATCTGCAAATTTATTTTGCTATTTACATACTAAGTGATTTATTTTATTTTATTTTATTTAGTCATCGAAGTTTTAATTTCTAATTTATTATATTATTCATACACCTTTCTATAAATTAGCTGTATGGTAAATTTCAAGTCTCCTGAAAAATCAAATGGTCATAAAATAGAAAACTATTCTTATATTCTGCTGCTTTATAAAGTTTTTTGCAATTTGACATTACATAAAATTCCTTGGCATATCCATCTGATTTTGTTGTTGTTATCTTTTGAATAGGTACATAAATACCCCTCTGCGATACAAATGTAAGAATAAAGTTGCATATGGTAACTGGCATGTATGTCAGGACCCTCCATACTCTGTCCAACCTCCATGTCTTGTTTATTCCTTTGGGTAAGTTCAAATTTAGCACATACTTAATTTACTTAACAATTGTGCTGCTAGAACATACATCATTTACTTATTATGCCTACACAAAGAAAAGGAAGATTTACATTTTAATTAAGTATAATTTCCAATGGAGACCCTTGATTCAGCAAGAGAACTTGGAAGGTATGCACAATGTAGCCCAAAGAAAGCATACAGCAAGGAAAAGTGGAATTGCTTCCAATCTTTCTAGGACCCTTAAACACATGTGGTTAACTTAGGAAACACCATCAACAATGAAGGAAGTACAGAGGAGGATATCATGCACACAATTCTGGAAGCAAGAAAAGCATTCGGCTTGCTTAAGCAGTGTTTCAGTATATGCCTACCCCTAGTTATGTACGCACTGCTCCAGCCCAAAGAAAGCACACACCAAGGAAGAGCAGAATTGCCTCCAATCCTACTATGGTCCTTAAACACATGCGCCCTACATGTGGGCAGGCTAAGGACTCACAAGCCACCAGCATACTCACCGTCATATACAGCTTTGGTCAGCTTTGAAAGGTCAACAACAACATGGTAACAAATATAAAATAATTAAACATCCCAGACAATAAATCTATTCCATTAAAGCTGCCTGCCTAACAGAAGTGATTGGATCAGCTAATGTGGAGAGAATTTCTGTTCACAAAAGGGTCAACACATGGCACACCCTACATCTGCAATGCATAGTTTCAATGAGGACCTGAGGATTTGCAATGTTCGCATACAAAAGAAGAATTTGAGATTAATCCGACCCACTTGAGATAGAATCTGCTAGGGTAAAGATGGTTGGGTGGGCCCAAGAAAACATGCAGCAGAGACGTAAAGAATATGAGCAGATGGGACTGACATGGACACACTGAGAGGGCTACGGCAGACTGCAAAATAGAGAGGAAATCCTGACAGGGATGCTACAGAAATGTAATGATGATCATTTCAGCATATCCTTTGTTTGTTTACTCAAATCTATGTTTGCTAATTTTGTGGAACTGTTTGTCAATGGCTCATCCCTAGTTGTCACTAATAAGAGTGACCATGAGTATTTTATGAGATTCAATCTCTCAAAATCTTCACTAAATCTAGCATTTTTTCCCCCTAACAACACTTAAATAGCTTAAAACTATTATTTGCTGTTTTTAAAAAAAAAAATAGTTGCTATTTAAAAGAAATATAGTGTTGTTATTCCTACATCTAAGTTTGGGTGTACCTCTCACTGTCTTTGTCACTATCAATGTATTTAACAGAATTTATAAAAGTGGTTTTATTATTTTTTGTCCAAAATAATTACATGATCTATGTTTTTCCTCTATGAACTGCTATTTTCCCACTGTACTGCTATTTTCCTCTATGTACTGCTATTTTCCTCTATTTACTGCTATTTTCCCTCTACTGCTATTTTCCCTCTTGTTGTTTATCATTTAAACTAATGCTTGGACTGACGTTGTCTTACTTCAAATTGGTTCAAATATAAAGACATATCTGAATTAGAATTAATGCTTGAATACACTGTTTTCTTACTCAAATTGTTTGGGTCTTATTAAGATATTTAACATACATGATCAGATTTCAGAATTTTAAAAAGCAATTATTTCAGATTCTAAAGTGTTCTACAACATTTAGATAAATATTTTTTAAAAATATAATCATGAGAAAAGTTGCATAGCCTACGCAAAGATTTTTGTCAGCCCGCTACCCTCCACATAAAAAAAACTCTGCAGTCTGTCAAAAATGCCTCCTCTCAATATAAAGAAAAATGTTCTGCCCAGTATGGGCTGCCCCTTTGGCTCCTCCTTCCTACGCCACTGCATGAAAAACATTAAAGTTTACATAGAATTAAATATTATTCCATGATGTATCTACAGAATAAATTTTGATTTCTCCTTCGATGATGCTATGGCTAGTCTTGGATGTGAAGTCCATTCTTTTGACCCCAGGTACATATATTGTTGCCTTAATAGAGTCTCAGTCATTGTTGTAGTCCAAGAGGTAATAGTTTGTTGGTTTTTTTTTTAGCAATGTTTAAATACTTTCCAAATTAAAATAATTTTTCAAATGTCAAAACATCTTAATCTACTTTAGTTTATTGTTATTAAAATCCAGATTCAGGCAATGAGTTAAGTTTGTAAGTAAGTATATTTCAATATGTGCTTATAAAGTTTGACTGCACCGTGAGACTTCAATTGTAATTACGGATACTTTTTTAAAAATCAATCGAGAAAAAGTTTTTGTTTTCTCTTCTTTATAAATGAAATAAGAAAATTAACTAGTTCAATCCTGCTATCTAATTGAAGGAATGAGTAGTTTCCCTTTATTATTGATGTACAGTGGACATTTTTTTCAAAGTCCACCAAGAGTGTTTGATGCTAATGGGAAATCCTTTATTTATTGTAAGAATATTTATAATTTAAAATTTTGCTGTTAAATTTTCTTAAAATTAAATTACTGTGATACGCCAGAGATGAAATTTAATCTGAACTAATTAGAATATATGATGTAGATCATATAATTTTACAAAAGATATGGTTTTAATTCTATGATCCTTTTTCTCTGACAGCATGGAATGGGAGGATAAAAAAAGGGGACCAAACTCCACTTTTCACAACTTGGGTCTCAGCAACAGAAACACGGATGGATTTAATCCCAGGAAGGATATGTATGTTCAAAAAAGCCAAGTGTGGAAAATGAGGACGATCAAGTCTGTCATGAAAGAATTAGGTCATGAAAAGGTACAGGAATCAGTTTAACTTTTTTGCCCTGAGAAAGTTCATTGTTAGTTTATTATTATTATTATGTGGTTTTATATAGCACAGTACGCCAGCCTAAGGCTAGGCTCACTGATATGTGACACTGAAATATCTCATTGGGAAATGGCGTCAGCGGGCCGTTGAGATCAAGCTCTTTATGCCCTCCCTGGCGCTCCCCCACACAAGCCAGGCGCTGGGTTTCCCCGACGCCGGACCGTGCGGGGGTATGCCAGAGATCTCCCCGGGCGTGGGCAACCCCCACCAGCAACCGCTTGATCAGGTTTGCTGATGGAGACCCATCCCTGTCCTGGGACGTCCAGTAGATCGAAGACGCTGCATTTAAAGCGTCTGCAGTCCACTCTCAATATCTCCCCCCACCAGTCCTCTAAGAGGGATTCCACCTCGCAACTAATTTGCAAAATAGCTGGGACAAGACGGTTGCCTAGGAGCAGCTTTCTCAGGGCTGCGTATCTAGAATCATCGGCCAGATACTTCCCCCACTGCGTCTTGCCTCATATCCCTACCCCCACAGCCTCTCGCCTCATATCCCTTAACGGCAACTTGTAATCATGATCCCTACCCTGTATCTGCCTTTGTGGCAGCACTGTAGGATCTGTTTATTCCAGCAGTTACCATGCATGCCCTTGTCTATCACGCGAGGCACGCAATGGTGGTTATGCCACCACAGACTTGTCAACCGGAACCCGGGAAGGATATGTGGTACTAAAGGATTCCCTTTGTTTTGTTCACTTTGGCCAAAGTTTGCCTACAGAATGATGTTTTTTTATTTAAATGTCAATCATTTGTGTTGTTTATTTCAGCGCACCATAGATGTATTAAAGATAGACATAGAAGGGTATGAGTGGGATGTCATAGACAACATGATGGAGACAGATGTTTTCAAATATATCAGGCAGTTCATGCTGGAGTTTCACTTATTCCATGACTGGCCAGTTAAAGAAGATTATGTTTATGTGTATAAGGTAAAAATTTGTCTTCCTTCTTCACACAGATATCTGACCAATTGACTTACTTCTGGAAAGATCTAGCAGTGTTAACCCTACAACTGCGATCCCCCGTTAAACCCCTTTCCATAGTGTGATGGCCGATATAATCAGCCACTAGTAAAATCATCATTAAAAATGCAAATGATTTAATGTAACCTGATTAAGGGGAAATCAGTCTATATAAGTCAGGGGAAATCAGTCTACATAAAGGAATTTTACTTCCTATTTACATTTTAATCTCTGTGATAATGTGCTTTTATCAAAGCTTTTTGTGATTAATCAGGTTTTGTTAGGTGCTGTTTTGTGCTGTTGTCAATATGGAGAAATTAATCTCTTATTTATGTTTATGGCTCGTTCTAAAACAGTACGCAATAAAGGACGATACCATAAGTTAAATACTATAACAAAGAATACGATACTCAAGCCAGGGCTAATTACAATTAATACATTTTAATCAGTTAATGATAAATTACAAAATCAAAAAGAATTAAATTAAAGCTATGGACTTACAGAATAATGATTTGCTTGTACTGGTACAGTGCTGAAGAATACACAATATTGTACAAAGGTACAATGATGATAAGGAATCTACACACACACAGTACACAAATCTCTTGTCTCTTATTAAAAATAACACACGCTCAAAATATCTCGTGATAAAATGATAGCCAAAATTCTCTACACACGCATCTGTCGCTCAATATATATAGCCGGTTTCAAAGACATTTCGAGAAACCGGACTACGCATTGTCATCTCAAACCTTCTACCTAATTCTACAAAATTCTAAGAATAAACAGACCATAGATTGTAGTTAATTGTAGCCGAGGTCAAATGGAGACAATAACATGACGTTTACATAACAGTATGAAATTTACTTTAAAAAAAAATTTACCCCTATATAGAACCCTATAATGTCAGATACTTGAGAGGGTCCCCAGTCTAGATTTCAACACAGAATTTCTTTATTGGATTTATTTCAAATGGATTTGCAATGAAAGCAATGATTTCAGAGATATTCCATATGCTAGTAGGGACGGAATTCGTTCTATTGATGATGGTGACGTAAGAGTCTGATATAGACAATTTTAACCCCCCCCCCCTCCCCCCCCCAAGCTTAATCATATTGTTACAGACAAATTTGTTTGGGAAAGAGTGAAAATTTGACAGAAAAGATTGGATCCCAAAGAACTTCCCTAAAGAGATCCAAAGACATTTATGTTTTTGTATGTTCAGGAGTGCTAATTATTTTAAAAAATGGATTCAAAACTTCATTTCAAAAGGATTTTTGAAACTCATTTCATGCCTTCCTCATTGTATTTTAATAATGTTTAAATGACAGAAATTTGAAAGTAGTGAGTGAAAGTAATTCACCAATGTGACCATTTTCAATATAAGTACCTATAACTTGAAATTTTCTGAAAGAATTTTGCTGCTAGTATTTCAAACCATGATTTTATGATAGTTTAAACAATTTATGGAATATTAGGTTGGGTTGAATTCAGAAGGTGAGTAGTAAAATTTTACTCACTCTTTAAGGGTCAAGATCAAAGCCAAAATACTTAACATAAAAAAAAAAAGTTCCATAAGATACCTTGTCCAATGTACTTCAGAATATGTGTACTTGTAAGGGTTTCTAAGTTCATTTAGTATGGGATTTTTGTCATTGTCGACAAGCATATGAAAATGATCTTTTAAAAATGGCTTGACACCACAGAAGAATGCATTTGAAAGTTATAGGGTTAAGGAATAGTTTGTGTGTGGTAAAAAGTGGGATAGAGTGGGCTTTAGTTTTAGTTCACATTAAACTGTATACAAATCTGTGAAATTTTATAATTTTTTATATTCAACTTAAGAGTGATAACATTCTTGATTTTTATGTATTTCAGATTTACACAAGGCTCAGAGAAATGGGTTTCCGTGAATTCTCCATAGGACCACATCCTAAGACTTTAAAAGCAAACTCTTTTAACAATCAAGGGGATTGTGAATATGTGAATGCGTTTTTCGACAGGACAAACAGCTAGAGCTGAAGCTTGCCCATTAGGGCTCAACCAAATAAATTCAATGCTGCTCTGTCAAACAAATGGACTCTAACTAGGCTTTAAATTTGTATAAAATTAGCTTTTGAAATTATTTTAAACAAAGTGGGCTGAGATGTTAGTCTTAGACATTGTAAAAGGTTTTTATTATTGTTCATTTAATCCAAGGGTAGGCGAGCTTTTCTAGCCATAACCCCAAAATATATGTGTTTATGTTTAAGCCATCATTACTCCTCACCCCCCAGGATTTGAAAAGAAGAAAATTATTGACTATTTAAATGCAAAAGGTTTGGCGAAGCTTTTTATATGGATAACACAATTAGAAATGTAATAAGTATAACATTGAAAAAATCTTCCTTCTGGTACTAAAGGATTTTTGTTGAATTAAAAATTTATTTTTTTACTTCAGACTGGAGAAATAATGTTGATAAACTAAAATAAAAATTTTTTTTAGTTGTCAGATCAATTTGTATGCTGTCTTCAGGGATCATTTGATTTCTCTGCTATGTTTTAATGTTCATCAGAGTTGAGAATCCCTGTTCACAAAGGTAGCTTGTTGCTAAATGCAGCAACTTATTCAATACCTCCTAATGTGCAGTTTTAAAAGCCTTCGCAGCTCTTGACATCCAAAAATTGCGACAGATCTGCTTTATTTTCAAATTCAATGTGTGCTTCATTGTTGGAACGAGGTTCTGGTACATCAGCAGTTGCACAAGTAAATGGATCTACAACCCAACTGACAGAATGTGAATCAAGATCTGGAAAGTAATCAGAAAATCTCTCTCTATGTTCGGCATAATTTTTTTTCTTCTTCTCATCAGAATTAAAATTTTCCCAGCATCTAAAGAAACAAGGCTAAGTATGAAAAAGTCTTCCACGTGGTTTTGTACTGATTTCTGTTTCCAGTATAGAAGCTGTGCTTAATAAATTATGAATTATTGAGCTTATCATTTGTTAATAATAATACCTTATCTTACTTTGATTGTTGAAGTCTTTGAAGGTTAGATAAAACAATAGGTGACAAGTCAAACATGGCGGGTCAAACATGATGAGTCAAACATGGCGAGTCCAACATGGCGGGTCAAACATGGCGAGTCAAATATCCCAAAGTCAAACATGATGAGTCAAATGTGATGATTCAAACGTGACGTAGACAAGGCTTGTAGTTGTGCTTGTTGCAGAGCGTCAACATTTTTTTGGTGTGCTCTCTATTACACTGGCCAGGTGCACAATGGCCAGAAAATTTAATTCTGATCGATCACTAAACAGGCTATTTTCATTTTTACCCCAATTGGAGTAATTAAGCCCAGTTGGCTGACCACTGATTTAATCACAAGTCCCCAATCTTAACACAGAAAAAGTAAGGAGAAATATTATTTTTGAAAAATGGCTTTATTACCGTACAGAAATGTCACAAAATATTTTAAATGGCCATTTTGGTACATCCAAGTTATTGAAGGGGAATGTCAAACCTACAACTGTGGCTTGTTTAAGCTGGATGGGAGGAGATCTCTGAATTAAATCATTAAAAAAAATTTTAAAGTTCAAGTAATTGCAACCCTCTTCCAATGTTATGTAACCAATGTCAGATTATGTGCATCAAAACAACAAACTTTGGTACTTACATACTTACAAATATTTATGTACATGTATTGCTCAATAATAATAATAATAAAGTTCATTTGAAAAATCACTTTCATCCCCAAAGGCTCAAAGCGCGAAACAAATACAAAGCTGGGAGATAATAACTAGCTGGAAAAGATGGTAGACAACTTCACCCCAGAAGGTGTTTGCGAAATAGATGAGTTTTTAAATTTGTTTTGAAGGACTCCAGCGTCTGGCTGTTTCTGAGAGCGTCAGGAAGGGTGTTCCAAATAGTTGGGCCAGCAAATGCCAATAGAAATATCAACAAAGTAGATTGACGCTGACCCGTTCCTAGACATGTAGTCTCACTTGGGTAAAATCAGTTTTAAACAGAGAGGCAAAGATACAATATGAAAGAAGGATTTTTTAATAATTTTTTTTTGCAAGGAAAAATAAAAACCCATTATGGGGAAAGGACATAAACTGAGCATGAACTAAAGATATTAATATTTCCCTTTGCACTTGTTTTATCAATCTGTGTACAAACCATTTTTTTCATGGAGATGAATTTAGAATCGTTGTGTTTCTTTTGTTTATTAAGAAAAATAGTTGAAATCTTTGATTGTATAATGTATTTAATTTCATATTGTTGTAACAATGATCAACTCTTATTGACCTGGGGGACTTTTTAAGCTTTAGTTTGCTTTTTTTTTTTAAATTTAGTAGCAATATTGGTTTCTTGTTGTTTTTTTTAAAATACTTATTTGGGTATCTAAAGGTATTTTCTTGTCTTCTCAATGCAGAAGAGAACAATTTTAAAAGCCTTACGGCACCAGCAAACTCCAAAACTAGGATTATTAACCAAACCTGTGTCCAAAATGTCCATAATTTATGTGTTGTTTATGCACATACTTCTGTACATTAGGGTTTGAACTTTCAGACTGAGACATTTGTGATATTGATAAAAATTATTTCTTGACACTGAGACGCTGTTTAATCAATTGAGATTATTTGCAATAGTTGTGTCAGAGATAAAAAAAAAATAGTTTCTTATTCACCGAGAAGACCATCACACAAACCATGCGTCAAACCCTGTCAATTAAAAATAAAATTTACCTGTCCAGAAGAGTTTTCAAAAATCTAAGTCTCATGTTGATCTTTTATAAAAACATAATTTGGGGATTTTATTTTAGGAATGGAGAAGCACAGATGGGAAAGTATCCCTTACGACAATATTTCATGTGTGAGAATGATCTTCTGAAGCCAATATAAGATAATAAGGTGTTAATAATAATTTTGTTGAATTAATATGTTTGTTTCATTTTTCATTCAGAAATATTTCACAATAATAATAAAAAAAAAAACATTTCCCCATCCAACTTACAAGTTGTTTTTGTCTTTGTGTACATTTTTTTCCCCCTAAAGTCATTAGTATCGAATTTTTCAAAAATTTGACGAGCACTGTTAACGTTAATCTGGCACCAAACTCTTATAATATATATTTTCTTTCATATCCTTAGTTTAGAAACATTCTCAGGGACAAACTTATTAACTTTAACATACCAGGTGAACCAGTCTCACTGCTTACGAGGGAGGAATACAAATATTTATTTCATGTCTAATCAAAGCTAACCAGCTTATTCAGTGTGAACTTTGATATATGACACTAGCTAAGAAAAAAGTCCCTTGTTAATCTGTGTTCCCCTGGGTCGAGCCCCATACTGTAAACTAACTACGGTCCTCATATGATGCTTGAGTCTTATGTAAACAAGTTTCAAGACTTCACGGACATTATAAATTATGATTCCATGGTTTTAATAAAAATGTTTTAGTTTCAATGTAAAGAAAATGCAGGAAGCCATGTTAATTAAATTTGGGTAGTCTGAAATTGAAATGTTTTTTTAAAATGTCGAAATTGCTTCTAAATAAAGGTACACCGAAGGCAGAGTGTAATCTCTGCTTAAATCTCAAGGCTACATTATTTTTATTCCAATTTCATTTAAAGAAACAAGGCCACGTCTGATATTTTTAATTTGATTATTTCAACTTCTTAAATTTAAAAATAATTATTGTTGTTATGTTTGTTATTTCCCCTTTCACTTTACTACTTCCGACTCAAGAGTTGTACAAATTACACGATGGTAGAATAGTTTTTGCATTCTAATAGTTTTTTCAATATAATGTTTTTTAATTGTGCTATTTTTCATTAGTGCAAACAAAAAGAAATGATTTAGAATTGAACTGTTGTTTAGAAGCTAGTTGATGGTGTTAGCCATCTTCTGAACAATGTAATGTCATATGACCTCATCTGTGTAAGTGTAAGTAATAATGTCATATGACCTCATCTGTGTAAGTGTAAGTAATAATGTCATTTTATTGTCAGGATCATAAAAAAAAACAAATGATGATATTAAATCATTTTTTTCTATCGACTTTAACAATGGTAACAAAGACGGCCGGATGGGGAATAGGACAGCAGGAGGGGACTAAGACACCAAGGTTGGGACTAAGACAGCAGGGTGAGGACTAAGACAGCAGGGTGGGGACTAAGCATCTGAAGCCTTGATAAAAGTATCATGAGTGATTAGGTCATTCATGGAGAGGCGTAGCTAAGTGGGGCCAGAAGAGGACAGATGTCCCCCAGTGCCAGAGTAGTGGGGGGTGGGGAGGTTGCCAAAATGGGCTTTGACTGTATTTTATTGATGGAAATAATGGGCATCAGAATTTAAGGGGTTGTAAAAATTAATGTTGCCCTCCTGGGCAGCAAAAAATCCAGCTACACCAGTGAATTCATGGTTTAAAGTTAACAACGTACACCAGTCTTAATTCTTGTGTAAACGTTTACTCACTGTTTACAAAAAATATCATATTTTTGACAGAAGTATTTTGAATAATTGATTTGAGTGAAATTATACAATACTATGTACTGTTAAGAAATACTTTGAGATTCAGCAATTGGTCAAGTCTTAAACTATTACTACACAAAATGGCTCCACCAACCAAAATAGGCCGAGCTGAACTTACACTTGATCATGGACAACTTACAGATCTCTGTGTTAAACTTGATACAAATTTGCTTGAAGTGCTGAGAAGGGCTTCCTGTGCAACACAGCATTACACAACTCTTTTATGTTTCCCCAACTAACAAGATGTGTTGATAACAAGGGTTGATAACTAACAAGATGTGTTGATAACAAGAGTTGATAACTAACAAGATGTGTTGATAACTAGATTTGATTCAGGTTAATTAATTTCTCTGCTCTTTAAGGTCTCCATTCCTTTACTAATGCTAATGACTGATGTGAATTAAGATGGAGTCAAAATTTGCAATTAACATTTTTGTTTGTGTAATATATATATCAGATAACAAATGTAGACCAATTTATTATGATACAAATTATTGTTACAACTGTTACATTTTTTAACTCAATGGTTAGTCTCATAATTTAAGAATTATTAAGTAAAAATCTGTGAGTATGGGACAGTAAGGTCTCTTTAGTACTTGAGTCAATGCCATTATATTAAAAAAAATTGAATAAATATTTTTGTTTTAATTATTATTATTGACAATATTTAAAAAGAAAAAACTGTAATATATTCTGTTATGAAAGAATAATTGAACGTGACGTGTGTATCTGTCTATTTGAGAGATTTTTCATTAAATCATTATGGGGCAAATTTTCATAAGAATATATATTATTTGTTGTTTTTTTTGTCGATGGGATGGGAAACTAAATGAATATAATGTTATGATCATACACTAGATTTTTTTTTTTTAGATCCTGTTAATACTTTGTAATATTAACAATGGTGTTTTGTATCACAACCAATTTGTTGCTTTTTTAAAAATTGATGACTTTACTACTTGTCCACCTATGATATAGGCCTACACGCAGCATGCTTAGAACTGTTCACACTCCGTGTAGAACCTTTCACACACCGTGTAGAACTTTTCACACACCGTGTAGAACCTTTCACACACCGTGTAGAACTTTTCACACACCGTGTAGAAATTTTCACACACTTTGTAAAACTTTTCACACACCGTGTAGAAAGGGTTCGGTGGAGTTAGGCAGATGGCTTTTTCTTCGGCTCTGCATTGTCATTCCACGTTTCATACTTGGCTCATTTTTTTTTAAACATGTATTCTCTGTGTTTTGTGATTTTCATGACCGTTGGCTAAAGTTAATGACCACCGCAAGACGACACAAACTCCAGAAACTCCAATGAGCCACACTCACTGACATTCTGTTGTGGTGTGGGCAGTGTGGGTAGCCTTGTTTCGCTGCAAGAATACTCCTCTTCATATCGTTTTCATAACTTACCATTGCAATTTAAAAAAGCCCCGTCTAGAGGGAGGTGTGTTTGAATAAAGCTCCGTCAAAAATTTAGTTAACAAAAGATCAATTCACTTCCCAGAAATGTATTTGTTCAAATTTTAAATATTGTTTCCAGCTTCAAGCGCTAAAATGTTAATATATTAATTGTGGGTCAATTTATTAATTTCCAACTTGACTCAATCCTTTTCCCCTATTCAAATAATTAAATTATTCCCATCTAGAATAATTACTTTCTTTTTCCAAACTGAATCATGTTGTACACATTCTACCCAACTTGAAGAAATAAAATTCAAACGAATAATAATTGGCTCTTATTTTTGATGTATAGACTATTAGACACACCCGTCCACCTTTCCCCATCATCAAATCCCTTACTTCCCTCATAAATTATTGTCCTAAACTCTGAATCTGACACCTGTATAATCGTAGAGACTCTCTAATACAGCGGTTCTCAACCCGTGGGTCTCGACCCCTTTGGGGGTCGAACTACCCTTTCACAGGGGTCGCCTAAGACCATCGGAAAACACGTATAGGCCTACTCTACAGTATAAAGTATCAACGAAATAATTTTGTGGTTGGGGGTCACCACAACACGAGGAACTGTATATAAGGGGCGCGGCATTAGGAAGGTTGAGAACCACTGCTCTGACGCAACCTATCAACACACATAAACACTGCCACACACACACAAACACTGCCACACACACACGTAACACTGTTGCGCACACATAAGCATTGTCACACACACTTATGCACACAAATACAGACTTAAACACTGTGTTGCACACACACAAACGCCATGATACGCTTATTAATACAATCAAGTCAATTTAAATTCAAGACTTTGTTTAACACTCTGTCACAAAACATCAACACTCAATTTAAAAAAAAAAAATCCTTTAAGCTTGTTTCTTTCCTTCAATACCACGGTGCTGTTAACTGATGTTTTGTTAAGGTAGTGTCTCAACTAGGGGTTGCAATCCGGGATCTCAAAAATACCGCACCATAACGCATGCTCTAAAAAAATCAGGGATTGGATTTATGAAAACGGGAATTTTTATTTAGAAATTCCCGGGATTTCATTTTCAAAAATATTTATCGTTTTTCTTTCAAATCGTAGTTAAGGCAAGACATCAATAATTTATATGATATGCGAACCCCTCACACCACGTGTATCAAATTCAAAGAGAGCCGACCGACGGGCTAGATCTGTGAACTGGTCATTTGCCAAGAAGCATGGTGTTGTGATTATTGTTTTTACATCGCGCGTGTGTGATGTGTAAGTGCAGACGAGTCGCGACGTGAAGGTACAGGATTGGTAAGTAAATGTTTTCATATTATTGACAAATAAGAATTTTTCAAATACATGACTATGATAAGAGAAGAACAGAAGATGAAACCATTAATATTAGAAACCAGACTTTTGAAAAAGTAAATCAATTCAAATACCTAGGATCTTTATTAAATGAAAGAAACGAATTACTAACAGAAATAAAAGAAAGAATATCAGTTAGAAACAGGGCATACTTCAGTAGTCAGAAAATACTCAAAAGTAAAAACATTACAAGAGAAACAAAGAAAACTATTTATAAAACTGAAATCAGACTAGTTAGAAAATATATTAGCAAGATAAACTTGTACCCTAACAAAAAACGGCAGAAAACCCATAAAACACATGGGAGAGAAAAGTTCTCTGGAAAATACATGGACAAACAAAAGATGAATATGGATGGAGAATACGAACCAACCATGGATGAATAATTGTATTTGTTCAGTCTATATCAGGATCCCACGATGGTAGCAGAAATAAAAAAAGGGCAGGCTACGCTGGGCAGGACACTTAGATAGAATGACAGAAGCGTGAAGAGGGTGCATGATCAAAACCTCAGAGGAAAACGGCTCAGAGGCAGACCTAGGCTTAGATGGATGGATGATGTGGAAGAAGATCTACAACAACTAGAATCCAAGCATGGAAAAGAAAAGCATTAGCTAGGTCTGAGTGGAAGGACGTAGTGAGGCAGGCCAAAGCCCTACATGCGCTGTAGCGCCACACGGATAAATAGTCGAATGAAGAGCTAATGGTGACTTACATTAAGAGTTTGTTTGTAATATGAATTATATGGAAATAATAACGCGTTTTACTCGAATCATGGGGTCAACTTTGTATGAGAGAAATGTTTGATTGCTTGAGTTCTTTTAATTATACCAAAAAACCTACATATTTAAAAATATGACTAAATCCGTATTTTTAAAATTAAAGTTTAAGACACAGCATCATATCTCCTAGTCACAATACCATTGACAACACAATATCTCATAATGACAACACCATATCTCAATATAACACTCAAGTTAACGTTTTTAAATAATTGCATTAGCAAAGGTCTGCATTTGTATGTTGTGTCATCATTAGTAAAGCTTAACCTCTAGTGTTTTATTTACAAAAATATTTGTGTCGTATTTATTTGAAACTGAAAACATCGCTAGTTTTACATTTCTCCAAAAATAGAATTCGGAATCGAATGTAAGTGACACACCTATGGAGATAATAATATGTCTGTAATAAATCATGTATTGTAAACATTTCGTCACAATGCATTTCTCGCTCGTCGATATCGGAATATTTCGTCTTCTTGTATATATTACGGGCCCACGATCAATTTATTGATCATTCTGGCTCCTGATAACCTGTTCTTTTTAAGATTTAAATTATTATTAAATATATAAGAAAGTGAGCAAAATATTATTTTGTAAACCCTATATATAAGTAAAAGTCATTTTAAATTTGTTTTTATTTTCTACCGATTCGATTCAGGTAGGCTACTTATAATCGCCTGACTACATCGTATGTGATATCAATGGAAAGCTTTATTTTTCAGAAATTATATATATTTAGCTTCCTATCACGAATGTTACCAAACACTTGAACCGGCGTTAAATCGTGATAAAAATGGTGTTTTTCTTACCTATTTATAAGATCACCTCATTTTTAACGCATCACCCTTGAATTCTAAATATGGCAAACATCTGGACTGGTTACATGGGTGAACAATTTAAGAGTGATCGCTTTCCCTATAATGAAATTTGATTAGACCGAGCAGGTTGTGCTCTGTATATGTGCATTTTTTTTTCCATTTGGTGTCACCCCTGGGATGGTGTCAACCGGTGCGGTCCGCACCCCCCTTACTACGCCACTGGTGTAAACTAAAATTCCCAGAAGTTAGGAATAATTTGGATTCATATAAAGTGCGTTACTTGGATGCATGTTCTGTCAATTAAATTTAGTCGATGGGAAGTTTCTAGTTATTAAATGATTTCACAAGTTTGTAAATTAGAACACGTGTATATATTTTGTATATTTTATTATTTACTTCTATTAGGAATTCAGTTCCAGTGCGTGACTTAATTGTTTGGTCGACCACAAATGGTTACCGGAAATTTGATCGAAATGTTCGTCAAATTTCTTTTTGAACGCACTATACTATACAGTAAAACAAAATAATGCGTCCCAAAAGAAATTTAACGCACAATTTTAACGTGTAAACTAAAAAAAAAAAAAGATTCGACCAAATTTCCGTTCGATCAAATTTCCGTCGATCAATTTTCCGTCAACGAATTTTCTATCGATCAAATTTCCGGATACGACTACAAATAGGGTTATATACGACCACAAATAGGGTTATATACGACCACAAATAGGGTTATATACGACCACAAATAGGGTTATATACGACCACAAATTGGGTTATATACGACCACAAATAGGGTTATATACGACCACAAATAGGGTTATATACGACCACAAATAGGGTTATATACGACCACAAATAGGGTTATATACGACCACAAATAGGGTTATATACGACCACAAATAGGGTTATATACGACCACAAATAGGGTTATATCCCCTAACTGAAGAAAGCACTATACAAACTAGAATGATTGCTTAGATTAAGTTTTTAGCACCACGAATGAGATGTGATAGGGTGATTGGGCAATTGTTGTGTGGCAATCGCTGTGTGGCGAGTGTGATGTGGCAGCTGTGTGGCGAGTGTGATGTGGCAGCTGTGTGGCGAGTGTGATGTGGCAATTGTGTGGCGAGTGTGATGTGGCAATTGTGTGGCGAGTGTGATGTGGCAATTGTGTGGCGAGTGTGATGTGGCAATTGTGTGGCGAGTGTGATGTGGCAATTGTGTGGCGAGTTTGATGTGGCAATTGTGTGGCGAGTGTGATGTGGCAATTGTGTGGCGAGTGTGATGTGGCAATTGTGTAGCGAGTGTGATGTGGCAATTGTGTGGCGAGTGTGATGTGGCAATTGTGTGGCGAGTGTGATGTGGCAATTGTGTGGCGAGTGTGATGTGGCAATTGTGTGGCGAGTGTGATGTGGCAATTGTGTGGCGAGTGTGATGTGGCAATTGTGTGGCGAGTGTGATGTGGCAATTGCTGTGTGGCGAATGTGATGTGGCAATCGCTGTGTGGCGAATGTGATGTGGCAATCGCTGTGTGGCGAGTCTGATGTGGCAATTGTGTGGCGAGTGTGATGTGGCAATCGCAATGTGGCGAGTGTGATGTGGCAATTGTGTGGCGTGTGTGATGTGGCAATTGTGTGGCGAGTGTGATCTGGCAATCGCTGTGTGGCGAGTGTGATGTGGCAATTGTGTGGCGAGTGTGATGTGGCAATTGTGTAGCGAGTGTGATGTGGCAATTGTGTGGCGAGTGTGATGTGGCAATTGTGTGGCGAGTGTGATGTGGCATTTGTGTGGCGAGTGTGATGTGGCAATTGTGTGGCGAGTGTGATGTGGCAATCGCTGTGTGGCGAGTGTGATGTGGCAATCGCTGTGTGGCAAGTGTGATGTGGCAATCGCTTTTTGGCGAGTGTGATGTGGCAATCGCTGTGTGGCGAGTGTGATGTGGCAATTGTGTAGCGAGTGTGATGTGGCAATTGTATGGCGAGTGTGATGTGGCAATCGCTGTGTGGCGAGTGTGATGTGGTAATTGTGTGGCGAGTGTGATGTGGCAATTGTGTGGCGAGTGTGGTTATGCAAGTGTGACCCGATGCGTCAATTAATTCAGGAATTAAACGTAATTTTTAAAATAAATAATGTTTTTTATGTGCCAAGCATAGACCACATTTGTTGTTTTCTTACATTATCCTCTGTTTTTTTTCCTTTTAACATTTACTAAACTTATATATACATATCTTACAATTTCCATGTATCATTAAAATGCTGTTGTAAAATAATGGAATGTGAAATTTGTTAGGTACAAATGCATTTAATTTAATATATTTATCGATGTTAAACATTGTCAATAAAAACAAATATTTTGACCTTGTCACCTGAACTACCCATTTGAGTGTTTTGCGAATGTTCTAATTTAGTAAAACATGTTCTCGTCACACATGTCGTTCTCTTAATATGTATAATCTAATTGATTTACCTACACATTTTATTTTCTATAATTATAAGACACAAGTACAATTATATTTTTGTTAAGGAAATTTATGAAATAATTAATGATGAAATAACATGTCACTGCAGTAATATAATCCACGAAGAGATTGTTATAAGTGGCGGGAAAAAATAAGATTTGAACTCCTTTAATTTTCTGTTTATTCGATAAGGAATAACTCGATCAATAAAAAAACAACAAAAAAAAAAACTTCTCTAAAATGTGGTCAAGCCTTAGGCTAAACCTGTTTATAAGATCGTGAAGACGTATGCCTGTCACTCTTCAGTTTCTTTGGGTTTCAGTTCGCACTTTTGAGAAGTAAATTCACATTCGTAACCATCAGGGCAAACCTCGTGACCTTGGAAGCCCAGTAGAGACAAACCACTGCACACGTCACCTGCATCTGGAGAAGAACAAAAACGTTTGGGGTGTGTGTTTGGGGAGGGGTGCGTTAAGAGTAAAGCGTTCGATCAACAGAGCAGCTTGGAGACAAGTGAAAGCTGAAACTAATTACCCGAGCCCCGTGGTGGGCCCGACATGGCCAAACTGACACCGACCGACACTTGTGGCGAACGGACCTCTAAAGTGGAGCTCATTCGGCTTAGCACCAAAATATTTTTCAAGAAAGTAAATGGTCTAGAGTCAATTTTAATAAATCAATGTATCAATTGATCATAGTTAAATTGTATTTATTCTAAGCATCCGGTAAGGTAGGCATGCAGGGCGAGGAACCACATGAATACACGTTCATTACACATACAATGTTAATGGCATTAACGTAGTGTTGAGCTTACTCAGAACTGTTGCACAGAGGTCACAGCATCCACACAAGGCCCCTCTGCTTATTATCTTTCCTTTGCAGTTCTCTTGTGATATTTCCGGACACTTAATAATATTACAAGGATCGCCAGTGCAAGAAATGGCGACACTGAAACTGTACATTTGTAACAGTATCACCGCGAAGAACAAACCCGATGTCGTGCGGCGTCTCATCTAAATAGTTGAAAATAAACAATTATTGTCATTCCAAAATATAATTTTAAAAAAAAGACGAAAGAATATGATCACTACTTGATAAGCTATTTATAAGGACCTCTGATTATGTATTCGATTTCTGACTAACGAGCCTTTAGTGCCAAATTAAACGATATTTCATAAATATATTTTTTTTAAAAATCTTAGTAATCAAAGGCTATAAAATAAGAAATGCCAATCTAAATTTATGATACTATCACAAACTTGACCGGTCAACTACTAACACTAGCAGCTACAAACGAAAGACAATTAGAAAACACATTTACCCTCGTTCTGGTAAACGATTAGATCACAGTCAATTTTTCTTTGCCTACGTATTTGTGTTGTGATCTTTCAATGATGTCATTAAGTTTCTGGCTCTATCAATGCGATGTACCTATCCTATCTCCTAATGTACTTATCCTATCTTCCAATGAAGCCGGTAATTGTTTAACAGTTTTAAACGATCACACTTTAAAGCAGTAAAATGCGCGCTTTTTTTATTTTAAAGAAAAACTTTGCTAAAAGAAGACCAAAACAAAGGAATGTTGCTGCTTATGTCCTTTACTTTAAAGAAAGAGGCTAAATTATCATATACAATTTTTTTTTGTAACTATTAAGACTCAAAAGGGAAATCTCTAAAGTGTTTTTGTGTGATTTTTTTTTAATGTGATCTGATACTTGTTATACTTCTTTTTGTCTTGTTTTCTGATGAATGCTCTAAGCCAAAACGTCAAAATCTTTTTTCCTGTCTATGAATTAAAGTTTAGCATACCTTGTTCTTGTATTTTAAGACTCAAATCCAGGTTAGCTCAACAAATCGTATGAAAAGCACTGTTAATGTTACTCACAGTCCCTTTGATCATTTCCTTATCGTGCAAACCTAGATATCTGTATCTACACAGCCTCCATGATTTAGAATTACCAAGCTATTCAATAACTAACAACTGAATTTATCGCGGAGCAAAAACCTAAAAATTGTATCATTATAAACATAACTCATTCCCCTTTACTAAAGTCGGCGCAGTGATACGACCCTGGGGTAACACTTTGAATGTCGTTGGTCTTTTCAATCAATAGATACACATACAGAAGAGTGTATCTTTAGCAGTGATCCCCAACATGTGAAACTTGGAGCCCTTTAAAGGCTCCGCGTGTCCATCTCAGGGGCTGCGCCAGCAGCTTCATGCAAACTTGAACACCTTTAACGTGTAAGACATAGTTTAGACCGTATCCGGAAATTTGATCGAAAGAAATTTGGTCGAATCGTTTTTTTTATTTATACGTTAAAATTTTGCGTCAAATTCTTTTTGAACGCATTATTTTGTTTTACTATATAGTATAGTGCGTTCAAAAAGAAATTTGACGAAAATTTTAACGTCTTGACTGAAAAAAAGATTCGACCAAATTTCCTTTCGATCAAATTACCGTCGATCAATTTTCCGTCGACGAAATTTCTTTCGATCAAATTTCCGGTAACCAGTTTAGACACTAGCCCGCCCCCCCTCCCCCCCCCCCCCTAATAGATATTGATTTAAAAAGCTGCTACGCGATTTAAAAAAAAAGTTTGGGAACCGCTGGTGAATAGAATATTGACAACAACCTGTGCAGAATTTACTTAATGAAGTATTTAAAGAACAGGGGGATCGGTAAGTTTATCAATAACGACGCCATTTAAAGGAGCCCCAAAAATGTATGTTGCATGTACTTGTTATGGGTGCTGGCAGCGGCGTAGCTAAAGTTTTTGGCGCCCGGGGGCAAGATTCATTTTAAAGCGCCCTCTTTTCCTTTTTTTTCAACTCTGAAACCCATTATTTTCATCAATAACATAATATCAAAGCAAATTTTGGCGCCCCTAACTAGCAGGCGCCCGGGTACATCTGCACCCCCCTGCCCCCCTACGCTACGCCTCTGGCTGCTGGATGGCCGAGCGGTCTAAACTGAGTCTATCCCAAGCAGGTGGACTGGAGTTTACCTTGGATGGAATTGTAGTCTACTGGAAATATTCAACTATGGAAGTGATGCATGAAATCAAAGAATTTGGACATGAAATTAACCAGAAACGTAACTGATTAGATATAAAATTAATAGAAAGTCAATAAAATAAAATTAAATGAAATAGCAGTCTGCTATAAAACAAGTAGGAATGCGTAGGCAAGGTTAGCGTGGATGTTAGATATGGGGGCAAATAGCATGGAAAGAACGCAAAAGACAAATGACCTCCACCGGTCTTTACTGATCCCCACATTTCTTTACTGACCTCCACCTGTCTTTACTGACCTCCACCTGTCTTTACTGACCACCACCTGTCTTTACTGACAATTTGATCTTTTGATCAAGAACATTTTATTTAAATTTCTTTTTGAACGCATACTATACAGTAGAACAAAATAATGCGTTCAAAAATAAATTTGACGCACAATTTTAATGTGTAAAATAAGAAAAAAGATTCGACCAAATTTCCGTTCGATCACATTTCCGTCGATCAATTTTACGTCAACGAAAATTTATTTCGATCGAATTTCCGGATACGCATATCTCCTAGTGACAACACCATATCTCATAGTCACAACACCATATCTCCTAGTCACAGCATTATATTTCCTAAGCATATCTCCTAGTGACAACACCATATCTCCTAGTGACAACACCATATCTCCTAGTCACAACACCATATCTCGTAGTCACAACACCAGTTTCCCATAAATAAAATTATGTCCCCTTGACAAAACAATTATCCCGTAATTATTCTATTAGAGAGCTATTTTCACAACAACAATTTACAAAATCAGCTTCCCTGGTTATATCAGCAATACGTCTAGCCACAATACCGATTCCACCCTCACAAAAGCAGTTCCTCATGCACAACAGCAGCAACCCTAGTCACAACACCTGTTTCTTACGCACAACAGCAGTGACCCTAATCACAACACCAGTTCCTCACGCACAACAGCATTGACTCTAGTCACAACACCAGTTCATCAGTTGCGCGCTGAATCCTACAATTCGTCACCATCTCCCCACCTTCTCCTAAATCAGCCTATTCAGTAAGAAATCGATTAAACCATCTTACTCGGTGAGTACATGTGTCTGAAGTCACGCCTCTGCTCTGTATTTAATTTAACTAAAATAAAATGTTATTATACAATGTTCTCATACAATGTTCTTATACAATGTTCTCATACAATGTTCTTATACAATGCTCTAATACAAAGTTCTTTTAAATATACTTATACAATTTTCGAATACAACGTTCTTATACGATGTTCTAATACAATTTTCTAATACAATGTTCTAATACAATGTTAAAATACAATGTTATAATACAATGTTCTTATAAAATGTTCTTATACAATGTTCTAATACAATGTCCTAATACAATTTTCTTATACAGTGCTCTATACAATGTTCTTATACAATGTTCTAATGCAATGTTCTAATAAAATGTTCGTATACAATGTTCTAATACAATTTTCTTATACAATGTTCTAATACAATGTTCTTATAAAATGTTCTTATACAATGTTCTAATACAATGTCCTAATACAATGTTCTAATACAGTGTTCTTATACAATGTTCTTATACAGTGTTCTTATACAATGTTCTAATACAATGTTCTTATACAATGTTCTTATACAATGATCTAATACAATGTTCTTATATAGTTTTCTATACCATGTTCTTATAATATGTGTTCTTATAAAATATTGTTATAAAATGTTCTAATACAATTTTCTAATACAATGTTCTAATACAATGTTCTAATACAATGTTCGAGGTCAAATTTAGCATAAGTTTTATGCTATGATTGTTAGCAGTTATCAACGTAATTTATTTTTTTTTAAATCTGATATAGCTTTCAATTTATCGATTATTGATAAATGCAACCCTTATTAAATGAGCAATCTATTCTGAAATTTTAATTAAAATTGTGTGTGTGGACTCCAGATACAATTGCATAATAATTTAAAACGTTTAGAAAGAGGAACTTTCTATCGACAAGAGGCCATATGTCGCAAAACAAACTAAATCAAACACAGTTACACATTGTTGCACTCAACTGGACCAGATCGATACTAACGTAATTCGTTTTAGAAAAAAAATATATTGTATAATCCCTAAGCTGATCTGACCACGGCTGTTGAGCCGCATTTCCTATATATGCAACATCTGCTGCGGATGTCCAGAATGGAGCTTATATGAGTCGGCTACTTTTATGTTTGATGTGCTTTGAAAGATTTTCTCAATTCTCAAATCTTTTTTTTAAAACCACCGGTTTTAAAAAAAAAAAAAAGATTTGAGAATTGAAAAAAAAAAAAAAAAAAAAGATTTGAGAATTGAGAAAAATCTTTGATTTTTTTTTTTTTTTTTTTTTTTTTTTCTTTTTTCTCAATTCTCAAATCTTTATTTTAAAACCCCCGTGAGCAAGGCGAAGTAGGAAAAGAACCCACCTAAAAACAGTTACAGTAAAGAATGTAACTTTGTACATGGCATACAACATTGAGATTATCCTTTGGCATTACTCGCAAGATATAGTACAATTAGTGCAACAAAACCCCCTAGTTTATTCTCGTGTTCTGTCTCGTCTTGACCATTGCAACTCTCCTCTGTCAGGTTTACAAAAACACTTCTTAGAAAAACTACATAAGTTTCAAAACTCAGCTGCTAGGCTAGTTTTAAAGGCAAAAAAAACATTATCACGTCACACCACTACTTCATTCACTTCATTGGCTACCTGTACAAGCACGGATTGATTACAAACTCTATGTTCTCTGCCACAACTTTTTCTCGAATTCCTGCCTTTCCTATCTAACCGAACTTCTCTCTGTCTATTCACCCTTTCGACAGCTTCGCTCCTCCGCAGACGCGCTTATTCTTTCTGTCCCCAAAACTCGCACAAAAACATACGGTGAAAGATCTTTCTCTTTCTGTGCCCACAAACAATGGAATTCTCTTCCACTACGCATCCGCAATAAACCAACCATCACAGCCTTAAAACTGCACTCAAAACACATCTCTTTAAACTCTACTACCCCGACTGATTCCCCACATCTGACCTATAAACGCTACCGATAGACGATACTGCTGGGAGCCGTCAATGTTTCTTGACATTTAAAAAGTTATGCAATGGTTAGGCGAATACACATTTGTTTTGTTTTATTTAATTGATGTATGTTAATTTTTAAGTTCATGATTATGTTTTTTTAATTGTATGTACAGCGTGGTGAGCCCAGCCATAGGTTGGGGTACTACGCTATAAAAAACTTCTTATAATAAAATAATAATAATAATATATATTAAATTTAAATTTCAGACACCTTTGTCTAAAATTCAATTAGATCAATTACGGAATACTTTGAAACGTTCTTTTTTTTTCTATCCCTTGATTATTAACACACTTGGCGTAAATTCATAACAGTTTAAATTTTTTTATGGCTTACATTATACCAGGTACACGTAAGTTCAATGATGTAAGTTTTATAGGTAAAGTTCAAACTACAGCTGATGCTCAACAATAATCTACACTGTTTGGGACTTTTAAAGAATGTGATATTTTTTAAAAGTTGATTTCGTTGTTTTTTTAAAAACTTTATTATTGGTTGTTTAGTTTTTTTTATAATTATTATTGAAAATTGTAAAACGTTCCTTTCTTTGAAGTTTTTTTTTCGTTTGTTTTGTTAATCTTAAGTCAACGTTCATTCAGTAACAAGGTTCTCAGTTATAAAATGCATTTAGGTTTTGGCATCATGATTCGGCGAAATAGGGAAAACTAAGCTGTATATTTAAAAACAATAAAGTTTTGGGTTTTTTTGTTGATATTTTTAAAATTAGATTAAAGTTGTCATTCAACAATCTTAGAACCTGCAGATATGGGGGAAGGGGGAAAGCTTTTGCTACTTTTTTTTCATTTCTTTCCGAGATTGATAGATCTGTTGAATTTTTATTCAGATAGCGACGTTTTTGAGAAGTTGATATCGAGTTTAGGGCATTCTTTGTCAACAACAAGCCAAGTGTACAACTTTCAAAGTGTAAAGTATTCAAAGAGCACGACATTAAAAATTTACGACTTTCTTAGTGTACAACATTCGAAGTGTAAGATATTCTTAGTCTTTAACATTCGAAGTGTAAGATATTCTTAGTGTACAACATTCGAAGTGTAAGATATTCTTAGCGTACAACATTCGAAGTGTAAGATATTCTTAGTGTACAACATTCGAAGTGTAAGATATTCTTAGTGTACAATATTCAAAGTGTATGACATTCACATTGGACAACATTCAATATGTACAACATTCAATATGTACGACAGTTTAGTGTACAACATTCAAAGTTTAAGATATTCTTAGTGTACAACATTCGAAGTGTCAGATATTCTTAGTGTACATTATTCAAAGTGTACGACATTCAAATTGTACAACATTCAATATGTACAACATTCAATATGTACGACAGTTTAGTATACAACTTTCAAAGTTTAAGATATTCTTAATGTACAACATTCAAAGTGTAAGATATTCTTAGTGTACAACTTTCAAATTGTAAAATATTCTAAATATGCAAACATTCAAAATGTACTTGTCGATGTTCGACATATTCATATTAACATAGCCAGACAATATTATCTAATTTTATCGAAGTAATCGTTGATCTTAAATTGGACATATTCATATGTGACGTCTAGCGAAACTTTAAGCTAACTTACGGATGACGTCACTATGTCAATTTTTAAGGCCCCCCCCCCCCCCCGAGCAAAGTAGGACGACTTCCCATTAACACTGATCAAAAAGGTCACGTATGTATCATGGAGTCTTTTCCGTGATTTGTAAAAATGGTCAACGACTCCAACATACGCCTTGATGACATAATACCTGATTATTCAGAAATAGACTCTTTATACATGGGTCTAGTTTACTTTGAAATAACACTCCATGACTAAAAAAATGACTTGGTGACTTTTATACACAGCATGGGTGTGAAATAGCATTATGATTATGGCCGCTTAAACTTGACACATCATCAGTATGACCTAAGATTAAGATCATGGCTGTTTAATCTTGACACATCATGTGTATGACCTAATATTAATATCATGGCTGCTTAAACTTGACACATCATGAGATGACATAACATTAAGATCATGGTTGCTTAATCTTGACACATCATGAGTATGACATAAGATTAAGATCATGGCTGCTTAATCTTGACACATCATGAGTATGACCTAAGATTAAGATCATGGCTGCTTAATCTTGACACATCATGAGTATGACGACATTAAGATCATAGTTTATTGTAGATGGATAGGTAACACACCTGTTTGTTTTAAACTTATTATACTTTTTGTGGGTGTCTTCAGTGTAAGCGTCATGGCAACAGTCATATTCTGGTCAAGAAGGGTTAAATATTCGCTCGTCGGGCTGCTCCTGTTTGTCCTTCTCGTGGATTTCTGTTTAAACCTGGCACGTTCCCATGGCAACTATATCTACGGACATGTGGACATTTCCAATTATTTCATGGACTCTGGACAGCAGCCGTTTTTGTTTTCGAATGACCGCGGAAAGAAAATGGACGAAGTTGATAACTCTGCCGCCACTGGTACGTTTCCTTTCTCTCGTACGATGTCTGTCTGCCGCCACTGGAATATTTCCCTTCTCTCGTATGATGTCTGTCTGCCGCCACTGGTATGTTTCCTTTCTCTCGTATGATGTCTGTCTGTCGCCACTGGTATGTTTCCTTTCTCTCGTATGATGTCTGTCTGCCGCCACTGTTATGTTTCCCTTCTCTCGTATGATGTCTGTCTGCCGCCACTGGTATGTTTCCTTTCTCTCATATGATGTCTGTCTGCCGCCACTGGTATGTTTCCTTTCTCTCATATGATGTCTGTCTTTAATTTTTTTGTTTTTTTACACAAAATCAGACGGTATGACAGCATTGTCCCTGTAATCACAACGATATTTCACTATTTATCATTCTTATTGTGTTATTTCTTATTTCCCTAATTCTTTATTTATTTGTATGCACGTGAGATTATATTACTTGGCACCAATATTAAACTAGACACTCTAGACCAGTGGTTCTCAACCTATGGGTCACGACCCATTTGAGGGTCGAAGGAACCTTACAAAGACGTCACCTAAAACATTCGGAAAACGCATATGTTATGTATATGTTTATGTCATCTTTCCTTGTGAATGAACTCTAGCTGACACCAAGCTCGAAACCGCATTTAGAGTGTGTCTAACTAAAAATAGTCTTTGACCTTGTTTACAACTAATTAAAATATATAACCTGTATTATTATTAGAATTATGTAGAAAAATCTAAAGAAATCAGGAAAGGAAAACAAAATGTAAGCCCTTTCTAGAAATATCAGTAAAACAGACTATAATTCTTGATTATCATTTATTTTTCACGAGGTATTTTTGCTATGTGAGACTGAGAATTTGTTTACTAACATTTCCTGTGTGTGTGTTGAATTCCTTTTCATCATTGCCCCTTTTTACAACATTGTATCTTCATATTGTACCGGTACAAGCCAATCATTATTCTGTAAGTCAATAGCGTTAATTTTATTTCTTTTTGATTTTTTAATTCATTGTTAACTTAATAAAATGTATTAATTGTAATTGGCCCTTGTTTGGGTATCGTATTCTTTGTTATTGTATTTAACATATGGTATCGTCTTTTGTTGTGTACGGTTTTAGAACGAGCCATATACTTAAATAAGAGATTAATTTCTCCATACTGATAACAGTACGTAACATATATTTATGAAAGGCAAACAAAACTAATTGTATGGTTCGGAGTCATCAGAACATGAGGAACTGTATAAAAGGGTCGCATTATTAGGAAGGTTGAGAACCGCTGCTCTAGACTGATACATGTGATTAATTCGTATTTAAACTACATCTATATGAGTTGAATGTTATAACTATGTGTAAGACGTCAAGACGTGTGTTATATTTATGATGTCCTAAACCCAGCTGTCAAATATTATGTTGTTGTCTACACTTAGCTGTCAAATTTTATGTTGTTTTCTTACACTTAGCTGTCAAATGTTATGTTGTTTTCTTACACCCAGCTGTCAAATGTTATGTTGTTTTCTTACAATCAGTGATCAAATTTTATGTTGTTTTCTTACACTTAGCTGTCAAATGTTATGTTGTTTTCTTAAAACTTAGCTGTCAAATGTTATGATGTTTTCTTACGCTTAGCTGTCAAATGTTATGACGTTTTCTTACACTCAGTTGTCAAATGTTATAATGTTTTCTTACACTTAGCTGTCAAATGTTATGATGTTCTCTTACACTTAGCTGTCAAATGTTATGTTGTTTTCTTACACCTAGCTGTCAAATGTTATATTGTTTTCTTACACTCAGTGGTCAAATGTTATGTTGTTTTCTTACAATCAGTGGTCAAATGTTATGTTGTTTTCTTACACTCAGTGGTCAAATGTTATGTTGTTTTCTTACACTCAGTGGTCAAATGTTATGTTGTTTTCTTACAATCAGTGGTCAAATTTTATGTTGTTTTCTTACACTCAGTGGTCAAATGTTATGTTGTTTTCTTACACTCAGTGGTCAAATGTTATGTTGTTTTCTTACACTCAGTGGTCAAATGTTATGTTGTTTTCTTACACTCAGTGGTCAAATGTTATGTTGTTTTCTTACACTCAGTGGTCAAATGTTATGTTGTTTTCTTACAATCAGTGGTCAAATTTTATGTTGTTTTCTTACAATCAGTGGTCAAATGTTATGTTGTTTTCTTACAATCAGTGGTCAAATATTATGTTGCTTTCTTACAATCAGTGGTCAAATGTTATGTTGTTTTCTTACATTCAGTGGTCATATGTTATGTTTTTTCTTACAATGAGTGGTCAAATGTTATGTTGTTTTCTTACACTCAGTGGTCAAATGTTATGTTGTTTTCTTACAATCAGGGGTCAAATGTTATGTTGTTTTCTTACACCCAGCTGTCAAATGTTATGTTGTTTTCTTACACTCAGTGGTCAAATGTTATGTTGTTTTCTTACAATCAGTTGTCAAATGTTATGTTGTTTTCTTACACTTAGCTTGCAAATGTTATGTTGTTTTCTTACAATCAGCTGTCAAATGTTATGTTGTTTTCTTACACTCAGTGGTCAAATGTTATGTTGTTTTCTTACAATCAGTGGTCAAATGTTATGTTGTTTTCTTACACCTAGCTGTCAAATGTTATATTGTTTTCTTACACTCAGTGGTCAAATGTTATGTTGTTTTCTTACAATCAGTGGTCAAATGTTATGTTGTTTTCTTACACTCAGTGGTCAAATGTTATGTTGTTTTCTTACACTCAGTTGATAAATGTTATGTTGTTTTCTTACAATCAGTGGTCAAATATTATGTTGCTTTCTTACAATCAGTGGTCAAATGTTATGTTGTTTTCTTACATTCAGTGGTCATATGTTATGTTTTTTCTTACAATGAGTGGTCAAATGTTATGTTGTTTTCTTACACTCAGTGGTCAAATGTTATGTTGTTTTCTTACAATCAGGGGTCAAATGTTATGTTGTTTTCTTACACCCAGCTGTCAAATGTTATGTTGTTTTCTTACACTCAGTGGTCAAATGTTATGTTGTTTTCTTACAATCAGTTGTCAAATGTTATGTTGTTTTCTTACACTTAGCTTGCAAATGTTATGTTGTTTTCTTACAATCAGCTGTCAAATGTTATGTTGTTTTCTTACACTCAGTGGTCAAATGTTATGTTGTTTTCTTACAATCAGTGGTCAAATGTTATGTTGTTTTCTTACACCTAGCTGTCAAATGTTATATTGTTTTCTTACACTCAGTGGTCAAATGTTATGTTGTTTTCTTACAATCAGTGGTCAAATGTTATGTTGTTTTCTTACACTCAGTGGTCAAATGTTATGTTGTTTTCTTACACTCAGTGGTCAAATGTTATGTTGTTTTCTTACAATCAGTGGTCAAATTTTATGTTGTTTTCTTACACTCAGTGGTCAATTGTTATGTTGTTTTCTTACACTCAGTGGTCAAATGTTATGTTGTTTTCTTACAATCAGTGGTCAAATATTATGTTGCTTTCTTACAATCAGTGGTCAAATGTTATGTTGTTTTCTTACAATCAGTGGTCATATGTTATGTTTTTTCTTACAATGAGTGGTCAAATGTTATGTTTTTTTCTTACAGTGGTCAAATGTTATGTTGTTTTCTTACAATCAGTGGTCAAATGTTATGTTGTTTCTTACAATCAGTGGTCAAATGTTATGTCGTTTTCTTACACTCAGCTGTCCGTTGTTATGTTGTTGTTTTTAGTTAGAGAGAATTATTAAAACGTCATTTAGTTGATTCCTTGCAATGTTTTGTTACGTTTCACATCGTTAGCATGTCGGCCATCTTGATCAGAACTCAAACATTATTAGCATGTCGGCCATCTTGATCAGAACTCAAACATCGTTAGCATGTCGGCCATCTTGATCAGAACTCAAACATCGTTAGCATGTCGGCCGTCTTGATCAGAACTCAAACATTATTAGCATGTCGGCCATCTTGATCAGAACTCAAACATCGTTAGCATGTCGGCCATCTTGATCAGAACTCAAACATTATTAGCATGTCGGCCATCTTGATCAGAACTCAAACATTATTAGCATGTCGGCCATCTTTTTCAGAACTCAATCATCATTAGCATGTCGGCCATCTTGATCAGAACTCAAACATTATTAGCATGTCGGTCATCTTGATCAGAACTCAAACATTATTAGCATGTCGGCCATCTTGATCAGAACTCAAAAATCATTAGCATGTCGGCCATCTTGATCAGAACTCAAGCGATTCTTCATTTTTTCCCCTCTTCTTCTAATTTTCAAGTGTTCCTGAAAAAGTATAAAGACCTATTTGGTAATGCATCTGACCCTGACCCCAATCAACCGGAAACAATCAAAACATGGTGGGAGGCTGCAGCTATGATTGATTGGTAACTATGACATACCATACTTTTTAATGTTGGAGTGCATATGGATTTTGTTGATCGCCTTTTAATATTTTGGAATTATATTGTGTAAAGTTTTATTTAAAAAAACAAAAAAACTTACAAGACCCCGATTTGATTATGAGTACATTAATGTGTTGTTAGCCACTAATTCCTGGCATTTGGAGGTTCTTTCATAGAATTAAAACATACATTTTTCAATAAATGATTTCAAACATTTCTTTTACACCAAAGTACCGTAAATTGACTTTTTGTTTAAAACAAAAACTAGCATCTTTATCTTTTTCAAAGAACACAGAGCGCGTTCGTTTTTAGAGAAAAATCTAAACTTTGATGGGACAAAAAAATAGGGCGGGATGTCTTCACTGTTTGAGAGGTGTTTTTTTTTCTTGTTTGTTTTTGTTTTGTTTTTGTTTGTCGTTGTTTTGGGGTGGGGGTATGTTAAATGATTGAATGTTTGGTTCTACTAATAATGGTTTAATATTCTATAAAGAATCTTCATCTGCCGTGCGCCTGCATGTTTTGACCACATGCACGGTTGCATTATAAACTAGGCGGTTTCACTCAAACATTGGTGGTTTCATTCTAAACTTTCTTTACGGGAAACCTCTAATAATATAGCATTCTATGAGGCACATTCTATGAAGCACATTCTATGAAGCACATTCTATTTAAGCACATTCTATTAAGCACATTCTATGAAGCACATTCTATTTAAGCACATTCTATTAAGCACATTTTATAAAGCACATTTGTCTCAATACTTTCCATTATACATCACTGCCTTCTTACATCTAAGCAACTACTTATGACGAAAAAAAACTTTCCTACATTCATCCCACTAATGTTTGCCTATATCTAGATCACTAATGTTTGCTTACATCTAGACCACTAATGTTTGCCTATATCTAGACCACTAATGTTTGCCTACATCTAAATTACTAATGTTTTCCTACATGTAGCCTACTAAAGTTTGCCTACATATAGACCACTAATGTTTGCCTACATCTAGACCACTTTTGTTTGCCTACACCTAGACCACTAATGTTTTCCTACATCTAGCCTACTAATGTTTGCCCACATCTAGCCTACTAATGTTTGCCTACATCTAGCCTACTGATATTTTCCTACATCTAGACCACTAATGTTTGCCCACATCTAGCCCACTAATGTTTGCCCACATCTAGCCCACTAATGTTTGCCCACATCTAGCCCACTAATGTTTGCCCACATCTAGCCCACTAATGTTTGCCCACATCTAGCCCACTAATGTTTGCCCACATCTAGCCCACTAATGTTTTCCCACATCTAGCCCACTAATGTTTGCCCACATCTAGCCCACTAATGTTTGCCCACATCTAGCCCACTAATGTTTGCCCACATCTAGCCCACTAATGTTTGCCCACATCTAGCCTACTAATGGTTTCCTTCATCTAGACCACTAATGTTTTCACTACTTGTAAATAGTAAATAATTGTTAACTACTCCTGAGCAACTAATTCTTTATGGACCAGGTACATGAACAAATCCTTCCGTTACTCATGTCTGAACATCAAACATTTCGGAGGCTGGGACCTGTGCCAGGACATTCCCTACGAGGTCACGCCTCCCTGTCTAGTCTATTCGTTTGGGTGAGTTGAGATACCGACTTTCTTTTTAAAACAAAGGTAATTTAAATATTACCCTAAATAATAATAATAATAATAAGAGCATGTTAGTCATTTACATTTTTTCCTAGTATTTGTCATTTCTTTAGCTTCCACTAAATGGGGCACTCACATAATTTACACAGTAACATAAAATATAACGTTGGATTAAATATACACGATAACTTTTAAAAGTATTACTGATTCGCAAATGCTAAATAATTTGCTCTTTAAAAATAAGGTGTTGGGCAATTATTTTTCATGGATGATCTTAGATTTGGCGTTCCAATCGCATAATTATATTATGCTACAACAAGGTGTCACCAGACAGGATAAGGCATCACTACAACATGGTGCCACCAGACAGGATAAGGCATCACTACAACATGGTGCCACCAGACAGGATAAGGCATCACTACAACATGGGGCCACCAGACAGGATAAGGCATCACTACAACATGGGGCCACCAGACAGGATAAGGTATCACTACAACATGGTGCGTCCAGACATGACGTGGTGTAACTAGAGCAGGTTATGATCCTTACTCAAGTGGAGTTGAGAAGATCCACTAGAGGTGACTCCAGAGCACCACCGGAACTTAAAACCTCGACGGGCTGTGGATAGTCGGGCGGCCTGAGAATGGCAACTTGGCAATTTACCAGTGAATCGGCCAAATTAACGGGGGATGACAAAAGGGGCGGGGACTGTGATCGGGAACATCCCATGTAGCTCGTAACGGGTGGCAAACCCAGCAAGGAATTCTGGGTTATGTGATTGTACCAACTCGATTGCTACTTCGATCAAGCCCATTCAATGATATCCTAGATGAATATCCATTGATATCCTAAATGGGTATCCAATTACATCCTTGGTGGATACCCAGTGATATTCTAGACGGATATCCAATGCTATCCTAGACGGATACCCAATGATATCCTAGATGGATATCCAATGATATCCTAGACCAGTGGTTCTCAACCTTCCTAATGCCGCGACCCTTTAATACAATTCCCCATGTTGTGGCGACCCTCAACCACAACATTATTTTCCGTAACTACTTCATAACTGTAGAGTATATGTGTTTTCCGATGGTCTAAGGCGACGCCTGGGATATGGTCATTCGACCCCCAGAGGGGTCGCGACCCACAGGTTGAGAACCACTGTCCTAGACGGATATCCAATGATATCTTAGACGGATATCCAATGATATCCTAGTCTGATATCCAATGATTGCTAATTCACAATGGAAGTTGGTTGCCATTGGCTTGCGCTCTCGTTTCCTCTTGCGGCGTGCGGGGGAGTCACTGTTGGCGCAGCACAAGACGAGTGTAGAATGGCATGAAGGAGGATCCGTGACCAGTTGGTCACTGCCCCCATTACTCATGGATACGTCTCGGTAGAACGCGCCCCATGATGGGGGCTGAAGGGGCACGAGGTGATGTCCTTTGTCCTATGTCCATTCAGCGGTTTGCTAGGACTTCGAAATGGTCAGTGTTTAGAACACAAAAGCTGGTGGGGTACGCCCCGAGAACGCCGGGAGCTCTGATCTACTAGATTTTACTACCCATGTCTTGTTTAGTGGATATAGGCCAGTCGGCTTGGGCAACTCGATTACGCGGGAGCCGTCTGATCTAGGCTATCACGGGGCCAATGGCTTCTCCAAAAAGGCGGGGGGGGGGGGGGGGGGGGGGCTTCGGGCTTTAGCTTCACAAAATGGTGACGAGGGTGAGTTCTGACTCCCGCATGTGAAATCTCTCTCTATATATATATCTATATATATCTATCTATCTATCCATCCATCCATCCTACAATTCATCCATCCGTCTGTCCGTCTGTCCATCCATACGTCTGTTTCTCTGACTGTCTGTCTGTCTGTCCGTCTGTCTGTATGTCTATCTGTCAGTCTGTCTATCTATATATCTATTTTATTCAAGTAAATCAAACAAAAGTTAGCCACTCATAATGATATCTGATTTGATATGTTGAATATACTTTTGACGCTGGAGATGTAATGGAAATATATAAGGTAAGTCTTCTCGGAACTCCCCCCCCCCTTCCCCCCCCCCCCCCCCCCGATGCACCCTATAAAAACCATGATCTATTTTTAGAAACTGTAGATTTACCACCATTTATATTGCATTTATTTTTATGACTTCTTTAAACTTTCGCTTTGTTTACACACTGTACCCAAGATTAATGAGGTACACGTACATGCAAATATATATAAAAGGTATCAGTCTGCCAATCCATACAAAAGGCAAACTTGACCATTACAACTGTCCAGCCTCATTCTGTCCAAAAGGCAAACTTGACCATTACAACTGCCCAGCCTCATTCTGTCCAAAAGGCAAACTTGACCATTACAACTGTCCAGCCTCATTCTGTCCAAAAGGCAAACTTGACCATTACAACTGTCCAGCCTCATTCTGTCCAAAAGGCAAACTTGACCATTACAACTGTCCAGCCTCATTCTGTCCAAAAGGCAAACTTGACCATTACAACTGTCCAGCCTCATTCTGTCCAAACAGCAAACTTGACCATTACAACTGCCCAGCCTCATTCTGTCCAAACGGCAAACTTGACCATTACAACTGTCCAGTCTCATTCTGTCCAAACGGCAAACTTGACCATTACAACTGTCCAGCCTCATTCTGTCCAAACGGCAAACTTGACCATTACAACTGTCCAGCCTCATTCTGTCTTCTACCGTTATCCACTGAAGTAGTCAGGGATGCGGAGTGTGCAGTCTGCTTTGGGCGTCTTTTTTTTGTATCTCTATTTGGAGGGCCGGCCTTTTCAGCCAACTGCAGAGTCTTTTTCGTGAAATGAGGGCGTCAAAATGTTGGCCCGCCCTGCGCGGAACTAACACCTAGCTACGCCCCTGCTTTTATCCTATGTTTAAAACGTTTGAAAGTATATTTTTTTTTAAAAATAAATAAATATGACATTTAACTTTTCATCAGACAGTACAAGTTAAGTAAATTATAATGGTACAAAAAAAGTAAATTTTTTTTTTTTTAAAAACTTTTCAGAATAAACCACGAGTTGTTGTTCGGTAAAGCAATGGAAGGACTAGGCTGTGAAGTTCACTCCTTTGCTCCAAGGTAATCATAACTGTTTTTAAGTACGCTATCAGGCTTAATGGGCTCAACGGTGTTTTCATCGTAAACTCTACATGTCCGACTTAATCCTTTGCATCACGGGGTTCTGACCGGAGATGTGTTCAGCTGTGCCCAACCTTTGTAACCAGAGATGTGTTCAGCTGTGCCCAACCATTGTAACCAGAGATGTGTTCAGCTGTGCCCAACCATTGTGAACGGAGGTGTGTTCAGCTGTGCCCAACCATTGTGACCAGAGATGTGTTCAGCTGTGCCCAACCATTGTAACCAGAGATGTGTTCAGCTGTGCCCAACCATTGTAACCAGAGATGTGTTCAGCTGTGCCCAACCATTGTGACCAGAGATGTGTTCAGCTGTGCCCAACCATTGTGACCAGAGATGTGTTCAGCTGTGCCCAACCATTGTAACCAGAGATGTGTTCAGCTGTGCCCAACCATTGTAACCAGAGATGTGTTCAGCTGTGCCCAACCATTGTGACCAGAGATGTGTTCAGCTGTGACCAACCATTGTGACCAGAGATGTGTTCAGCTGTGCCCAACCATTGTAACGAGAGATGTGTTCAGCTGTGCCCAACCATTGTTGTTAAGTTCACATCTCATAGCCTACTCGATTCAAATACACTGAATTTTCTTTTAAAGCACTCAATCAAATTTAATCTACCGTTTTTAAAGTTAAACAAGAGAATTTTTTACAGCAAGAAATAATTAATAGTTGAGAACGTCAGTGTGTCAACATATGTCAAACTGGCCAGGGTTAAATCATGTCAAACTGGCCAGGGTTAAATCATGTCAAACTGGCCAGGGTTAAATCATATCAAACTGGCCAGGGTTAAATCATGTCAAACTGGCCAGGGTTGAATCATGTCAAACTGGCCAGGATTAAATCATGTCAAACTGGCCAGGATTAAATCATGTCAAACTGGCCAGGGTTAAATCATGTCAAACTGGCCAGGGTTAAATCATGTCAAACTGGCCAGGGTTGAATCATGTCAAACTGGCCAGGGTTGAATCATGTCAAACTGGCCAGGGTTAAACCATGTCAAACTGGCCAGGATTAAAACATGTCAAACTGGCCAGGGTTGAATCATGACGTTATATCCTCCGGCTACACTCCTGTGAAGGATCCCCAAAGAAAAATATAATTTAGGTACGATTAACTGCACTGTGTCTTCAAATTTTTTAAAGAGCTGCTGAAAGTGGCAGCACTAAATAAAGTGGCCAGTTGGGTTTTTCCTTTGCGTTTGTTGTTTTTATTGATTGGCAATCAACATTGAGTCGATGATCAAGTTCAAAGCTATCAAATGACAATACGGATGACATGCTACGCTTATATAGATAAACAGTTGCCCACACTCGAATCAAATGTTATAGCATCTATCTATGATTGGTCAAGTCGAAATGTACTACTTATTTTAGAGATCTGAACCATTCATTACAGAACATGCACTTAACTTTAGAAGTAATGGTTAATTAAGTACTTCAAAGACATTGTTCCATAGTTGACGTGTGCATATTACATTCAAGAAAAAACGCCATTTTTCTCTAATCCCAGCTCGGACAAGGGTGACAATTCTAACAGGGGCCAAAACTCCACATACCATTCGATCAGTCTGGGCAGCCAGGACATCGATAAATTTATCCCCAGACAAGACAAGAACATTGGTGAACAGGTGGTTTGGAAAGTCAGAACCTTGAGGTCTTTGATCCAAACTCTAGGTCACGAAAAGGTAAATTAAATATGTGATTCCCACATTTAAAATAAAAATAGTCAAATAACAATTAAGCTTCTCCGTCGAAATTTTTTTTTTTTTTTGTGATCAAAATTGGTGGGTTTTTCCCCCTAAACTCCACTGCTTCATCAAACACAGTCTCGCTGAACTGATGTTATTCATTGATGTCCCTTCACATTTTATGCCACTCCATATTTTACATAGCTTCGAGATCGAGGACTCTGATAAAATGTATATTATCTATAGACTCAGCTGTCTACCGAATTTCATCTCAGCATTAAAAAAATGCGATTCAGATATTTCAGCAATTATTGTTTACATATAAATAATTTATAATGTATACCAATATACTTTCCACCCATATAGAAATCAGTTACAATGCAAAAGAAATTGTAGAACCAGTTGTGTAAAAAGCTTGTAATTAAAAGACGTGGCAGTGAAAAGGACGTTTCGTTTAGACGCCTTCTTAATGATAAAAAGCAAGAAATAATAAAGAGTAAGAAATTTAGGACTTATTGCGTCGGTAGCGGTCATAAAATGTTAGAAAGAAGTGGTAATAATGTGTTAGAAAGAAGTGGCCATAATATGTTAGAAAGAATTGGCCATAATATGTTGGAAAGAATTGGCCATAATATATTGGAAAGAAATGGCCATAATATTTTAAAAAGAATTTGCCATAATATGTTGTAAAGAATTGGCCATAATATGTTGGAAAGAAGTGGCTATAATATGTTGGAAAGAGGTGGCCATAATATGTTGGAAAGAAGAGGTAATAATATGTTGGAAAGAAGAGTTCACAAAATGTTGGAAAGAAGAGTTCACAAAATGTTGGAAAGAAGAGGTCATAATAAGTTAGAAAGAAAAAGCACTAATATATTAGAAAGGAGCATTCAAACTTTGTTCTCGATGGTCAAGTCTTCATCTCTGTGTGTGCCATGCTTTTATGTGACGCTTCATCCTTCACCCAGAATGCTCTCACGTCTTCCTTTGAGATGTGAAAAGCTGGTATTAAACTTCTTAATTAGCATGTCTTTCGCTTACATCTCACCAATCCTAATTCTGGCGGGGGTCATGTATTTCGCCGAACATTTCACCAAATCCTAATTCTGGCGGGGGTCATGTATTTCGCCGAACATTTCACCAAATCCTAATTCTGGCGGGGGTCATGTATTTCGCCGAACATTTCAACAAATCCTAATTCTGGCGGGGGTCATGTATTTCGCCGAACATTTCACCAAATCCTAATTCTGGCGGGGGTCATGTATTTCGCCGAACATTTCACCAAATCCTAATTCTGGCGGGGGTCATGTATTTCGCCGAACATTTCACCAAATCCTAATTCTGGCGGGGGTCATGTATTTCGCCGAACATTTCACCAAATCCTAATTCTGGCGGGGGTCATGTATTTCGCCGAACATTTCACCAAATCCTAATTCTGGCGTGGGTCATTCTTATTTTTGTACCATTATAATTTACTTATTGTACAGTCTCGTGAAAAGTTGAATGTGATATTTATTTTTTAAAAAAGATCTTTAACCAGGGCTCGGTAAACGGTTTTGACAAGGGCCCAGTAGGAGGATGGGCCAGATAGACTGTGTCACAAAATCCTCGTGATCATTTTGGTGTGGTCATTCTAGTCATTCTGGCGTGATCATTCTGGCGTGATCATTCTGGCGTGATCATTCTGGCATGGTCATTCTGGGGTGATAATTCAAGCGTGATCAATCTGGCGTCGACATTCTGGTGCAGTTCACCAACAATTAGCTTAAAGCGAATTTCTCTGACACATAACGAAGGTATCATAACAACAAGCACACGTTATTAACGTTAACATCAAATTAACATATTTCGTGATCTTTTGCTTGTGTTGTTTATTCCAGCGCATCATAGATGTATTAAAGATCGACATAGAAGGGTATGAGTGGGATGTCATACACAACATGATGGAGACAGATGTTTTCAAACATGTCAGGCAGTTGATGATGGAGTTTCACATATTTCCTGATTGGCCGTCCAAGGACAGATATGTCCACATGTTTCAGGTACGACCGAGGTTGATGGTCTTAATCATTAGATCATTTATCATTGGACTAAAATGAATCGGAACGAGTTTCCGTGATCATCGGATATCTACGTCTCACTTTTTGTAGCACAGTTTAAGGATACATTTCCCACGCATACAATGTCCAACAAATAAAATCCCAGCTGTTAGAGAAGAAGAAAAAAAAAAACAACATCTGAATATAAACAGCCCCCCCCCCCCCCCCCTTTCCCGCACTTACTTCAAAGAAAAAAAAATCCTTTAACAAATGACAACACCTGAAGTCGGCGCAGACATTGGATCTAGGTCTCCTAATTTCAAGGTACCAAATGACCTCGGAGGCAGACATTGGATGGTAGGTCTCCTAATTTCACGGTACCATATGACCTCGGAGGCAGACATTGGATGGTAGGTCTCCAAATTTCAAGGTACCAAATGACCTCATAGGCAGACATTGGATGGTAGGTCTCCTAATTTCAAGGTACATAATGACCTCGGAGGCAGACATTGGATGGTAGGTCTCCTAATTTCAAGGTACATAATGACCTCGGAGGCAGACATTGGATGATAGGTCTCCTAATTTCACGGTACCATATGACCTCGGAGGCAGACATTGGATGGTAGGTCTCCAAATTTCAAGGTACCAAATGACCTCATAGGCAGACATTGGATGGTAGGTCTCCTAATTTCAAGGTACCAAATGACCTCGGAGGCAGACATTGGATGGTAGGTCTCCTCATTTCAAGGTACATAATGACCTCGGAGGCAGACATTGGATGGTAGGTCTCCTAATTTCACGGTACCATATGACCTCGGAGGCAGACATTGGATGGTAGGTCTCCAAATTTCAAGGTACCAAATGACCTCATAGGCAGACATTGGATGGTAGGTCTCCTAATTTCAAGGTACCAAATGACCTCGGAGGCAGACATTGGATGGTAGGTCTCCTAATTTCACGGTACCAAATGACCTCATAGTCATAGGCAGACATTGTATGGTAGATCTCCTAATATCAAGGTACCAAATGACCTCGGAGGCCGACATTGTATGGTAGGTCTCCTAATTTCACGGTGCCATATGACCTCGGAGGCAGACATTCTGTTTTTAAATGTGAAAATACCACATGAACTTTTTATCATAAATCCTGAATAGTTATTTAAGTACAAATGAAGTACAGATGGGGGGGGGGGGAAACTTTAAGAACTTTAAGTTTGGTCAAATGAATGGTCCAAACGAATCAAAAGAAAGGTCATTGATGCAAGATATCTGTACTAAATATACATACTGCCACATGTTTTATGCTATTTCTTTCAGACGTACACAAGGCTCCGAGAGATGGGATTCCGGGAATACAAAGTTTCTCAACATTCCAAAAGTCTGAGTGCCGACAGTTTCAACTTAAGTGGGGCCGTTGAGTTTGTGAACGCATTCTTTGGAATAGAAACAATTTAAAGATTGAGATTCAATTCACATGGGCTTAACACATGCGAATACGGTTCAAACCTTAAACCATATGTGCCTAACTCAAACTACCGTTCAACCATTTAATGATGTGGGTTTAATGATGTGGGTTTAATGATGTGGGTTTAATGATGTTGTTTTAATGATGTGGGTTTAATGATGTGGATTTAAACTGAGGCGTCGCAAGGGCGTGCGGGCCGCACCGGGGGCACCCTCACATGTTAGTGAACCCCATGGTTGCCAATTCCATGATATAAAATTAATGGACATATATTCTAAATCTCCTCAAATTTTACGGAGTATAAAAAAAAATTAAAAACCTTTTTTTTTAAAAATTATGATCGCGAATGTATGAAGCTAATAGAAGACAAATACGACTACATTGATATGACTTTATGTACAATGTCAATTATCAAATGTGTTTCTATTACTCTCGATATATAATGTCAAGTGATCATGAATAATGAGCCCACATTTACGTGCTTGCTTGTTGTCTTACACCGTCACCAGTTCTCTCTTCATTACCAGTTAAAAAATTTAAAGTAAAGATGTTAAACACAAACCGGTTTTCCAGTTTTCAGTTCAGAAACCGAAAACCGGTTCTTGATTTTCAAAAACTGGTTACCCATTTTTTAAATTTAATTTTTTTTTATATTAACAAAAAGAAGAAAACAATCAAGATTTTTAATAAACTCATAAACTCACAAATTCATAAACTCACAAATTCATAAACTCACAAATTCATAAACTCATAAACTAATAGTTAATGCACTATTATTTTTATTATTTAATATATGAAACGCTGTTTAAAAATAATAAATATGCTGTATAATCCATAAAATAGGTGAGATGAATGTTCGCGTTGTTATTGCAATCGTTAATTGTTAACAGCCCAATCCATTTAAGGAAAACTACATTGTAAGGAGAATTCATCAAGCAAAAAAATTAGCTGCTTAAAGTATGCACATTGGGCCAACAATGCCGCCCGCCGCACCACCCCTCAATGCCTCCCGCAGCGAACAGACCTCTCCGTCACCTTCAAGCTTCGCCCCTGGATGATGCAGTTTTATCAAATATCAGGTCGATCTGACGTGGAGGAAAGTTTTAGAATGCAAGTCTTGGGGGGGGGGGGGGGGTGTTATAGGAACCTGCATAAGGTACTCACCAACACCTTCCCCCCCCCCCTTTTTTCAATGTAGTCTATTTATTTCTTATTAAAGTACAAGAACAACGTTCTCATGCGCTCTTACAGGACTCGAGGTCTGATTGTAAAAACCGAAATCCCGATTAAAACCGATTTCGAATATTAGTTTGCCAAAAAAAATCGGTTTTAACATCTCTAGTTTAAAGCAATCTTCCAAATAGGTTTGTTCAATGTCTCATTTTGTTTAAAATTTTGTTTAACTGACATCATAAAGCTCTTACGGTTATTTACGGATACGTCAGTTAAGGTCATATTTTTTTTACGGACTGCTTTGAAATTCGACACAACTTGCTCGAGTCGGTTTCATCAAAAAAATCTAAGTTGAATACAAGAGCTTGATGCCACCAGACAGAATCAACAAAGTGTCTCAAAAACAGGTTGCCACAAAAGCAGGGTGCCGCTTTGGGGTACACCGAACAGAGTGTCGCAAGAACAGGTGGCCACAAAACCAGATCGCCGCCAGAGCATCTAGTGATTTTGTTTTCGTTTGCTTCTTCGCGTAGCTTAAGTTTGTGATGCCCTATGCGTGTCATGATTTAGAGGCACTATCACACTAAAAAGAAAACCCCGACAAATAAGCTCCTATGTCAATTCAATGTATGAACTGTTTTAAAACAATTGCAAACGTCTTTGATGCGTATAAAAGAAATAATTATTGTCACCATTTTATACATTCAATCTGTTTGCCTAAGGGTCTGTGGCGACAAAAGCAATGAGTTGTCACAATTTGTAGTTTTAAAATTCTAAATAAATGGAACTTCCTAGAATCTCCCCCTCCACCCCACTTTTTTCCCTCTCATTGCTCCATGTATGAGGAGACATCTAAAAGAAAAGCTATGAAGATCTATGATTGTGCGATCTAATATGAAACAGCCCAGTTTTTCTGGTCTTTGTCTTGAGACGTTGTCGGTTGAAATTTGCAAGGGATGAGGTGAAGAGTGCTTATTTTGATCAAACGAGATGTCTCGGCACTAAATCGTGTCAGCAATATCACACGGCACTCAATCGTGTCAGCAATATCACACGGCACTCAATCGTGTCAGCAATATCACACGGCACTCAATCGTGTCAGCACTATCACACGAAAAGACGCTTTTAAACCTCGCCAAAACAAAAATGAAGATCGAACCAATCTCATATTAATCTATATCACAGTAACAACTTGACAGACAAAAGAATATATTTTTAAAAAAAAAATCGTAACACACTTCTTGCTGACCCGACACTAACAGGGTATTCTCATTCCCTCCACTGATTGTCTTCAGACGGGACAAAAATCTAGGAGACCATCTAGCTCATAGTCGCCTTCGAGCTGACCCGTCTTACACTGTACTAAACAATGCTTAAGAAGCCGATATAAGACGTGTCCCTATAAACTCCAAACAGAAAATATTAGCCTACCTAAAGGTACCTTTACCATCAAAGAGGGTTTCACATGTGTTAGTCAGAATGCCATATATGTCATTGTTTGCCGTAGATGACATTCTAGTTATATATAGGCGAAACAGGGAGAAGATTGGCAGATAGGTTCACTGAACATCTTCGGGATATTGAACAAGGTAAACGTAAAGGTAAACGTTCCCCAGTCTCTTCACACTTCAACAGAGGGCAACATAAACGTGCATTAGATGTATCCATTACGGCACTAATTTCATGCACAAACGCACCAGAGAGAGCGAAAAGGGAAAACAAATTATTTTTTTTTTTTTTACATGTTAATGGCAGTGCTTCCCAAGTGTTTTTAAACCCCAAGCCCCAACAAAAAAATATTTAAATTCAACAAAATAAAACTAGTGGGATTTTTAAAAATGATGTCTTAATTCTGCCTTAAAGAACATTTAATTCCAATATTGCGGACATTTTACGCCTGGCGATTTACAATAATGGGATGAAATTAACAAATATAAGTGAAATAAAATAACATTTGTATAACAATTTATGAAAAACAATAAAGGTGGTTAACTTAATTTTTTAAAATATGTTTTAACAATACACCCCTCCCTCACAAAACACACACATTTGTAACATACATTCCTTATACCCCAGAGCTTTGAGCGTAGCTAAGGTTAGCGCCCATACTTTATGCGCCCAATCTCATAAAAAAAATTAAAAAAAACTTTGTGGTGGGTGGAAAATGACACCCTTCCTAAAAATTAAAAAAAGTGCCCCCCCCCCAGTGAGGACCACGTCTCCTTTCCCCCTAATTTGCTTTTTTCTTCTTCTTTTCTATATTTTGAGTGCCCACGATCAATGCCTTGATCATTCTGTTCTATATTTTGAGTGCCCACGATCAATGCCTTGATCATTCTGTTCTATATTTTGAGTGCCCACGATCAATGCCTTGATCGTTCTGACGCCGATGTATGTCTAGCGGGATTCGCAATGTGTCTGTGTCTGGTATGAAAGAGGATATTTCATTGATTGCAAGAGCTACTCAGCGAGGGTATCAGGATCTTGGGGTTGGAAGGCGTGGGGCGATAAACGCAAATGTGTCATGAGTTGTCGTCTGAACTGTTACTAAGGGTCGGAAGGCCTGGGGCAATAAACGCAAATGTGTCAGGAGTTGTCGTCTCAACTGTTCCTACGCCGCTACCCCCAGAGACTATTATATTATTATTGGTAGTTTTCTATAGCGTGGTACCCCAGCCTAGGGCTCCACTGTGGTGGTACGTTACAAGTTGGGGAACACTGAAATCCGTTGACAGAAAAGCGTAAGAAAAAAGGAAAATATCTGAAAAGATACAAATAGCACAGCTTAACAATGTCCTAAACATTTGAATTGTTCATCTAACAAATAAACATGTTAAACAGCGCTGTAATTACAGTTGATACATGGTGGCCATAAAGTACCTGTTATAAAAATGGCAATTAAAATTAAATTCGTGTAATATTGTTTGATTATAAAAGAAATCACATGACATGTTTTAACTTGTACTTGTAGCACGTACTCCGTCTTATATTCAGACTCAGTATGACCAAAACTTTTTTTTTTTTTAAAGTTCAAAACCCTGCCAAATATGGTCAAAATCCATCAATCCATGTAAAAACTAACAAACCACAACCCACAAACAAATTTTCATTTATCTCTCACTCTATTTTTTTTTCTCTCGTGCGGAAATACTGATCTCCCATCGAGCGCCTCCCCAGGTGGCGGATAAGGGAAAGCCCACCAGATATGGAGGATACCGGGGAAATAAAATACCTGGGGCGGACCAAAATCAGAACCTACTGCCTTGTAGGAAGTGGAGTGATCCACAAAGGCCAGGGAACCTTACCCAAAAACTAAGGCAGCTACCCAGAGAGATGTAAAGGGCAGCCCCTCAGGCGATTGAGCCCAGAGCTAACAACCCGGTCATGAAAAATATTAACGTTACGAAAGCCAATCAACAGAATAAAACCCGGACTGATACCAATGGAAATGGAATGTACTAAGCCTGTTTAGAGCAGGAGCCTTAGCCAACCTTATAAATCAACTGATTAAATATAAAATATCTGTTACTGCATTGCAACAAATTCGATGGAAAAATTCAGAAATCCTCCACACAAAAAAAGCATACACCATATTTTATAGTGGTAACAACACCAACACCAACACCAACACACTAGGAACAGGATTTGCCGTGAAAAAAGAAGCAGTCAGTGCAGTCATGGCTTCGAACCAGAAAATGAAAGATTTTGTTCTTTGCGTGTGCGAGAAAAAATGTTCAACAAAGCATTCATAAATGTACATGCTCCTACCGAATATACGGAAGATCAGGATACTGAATCCTTTGATGAGACACCGGAAAAGATCTACGAAGAGGCACCACAACATGATATTATTAAAATAGTGATTGGAGACGTATATGCCAAAATAGGAAAAGAAAAGGTGTTCATGCCAACTATTGGCAAGGAAAGTCTGCATGAAGAATCCAATGACCATGGGATCTGAGTCATAGGATTTGCGGTAGGAAAATGGATGTCCCGTAGCAGCACCAAGTTTCCGTACAGAAAAATACATAAACCTACTTGGAACTCACCAGATGGAATCACCCACAAATAAATTTACCATGTTCTAATCGATCAGATGGAGACTCTGACCATCTACTTGTAAGAGTTAAATATAAGGAGAGAATAATCATAATTCACAATGGTCATAATCAAAGAGAGAAACGATACCATTACCAAAAGCTTACCAAAGACCCACTAACTGCAAACGCTCACCAGAATTAAGCAGAAGCACTGATAGAAGCATCACAAGAGGAAGTAAGCAGGGAAAAAACATAAATGAACAGTGGGACAGGATAAAAATTGCTATGAAAAGATCAGCTGAAAAAGTAGTAGGACTCCAGCAAACTAACAATAGAGTAGGCTGGTTTGATAATGAATGCAGAGAGACTGTCGAAGAAAGGAACAAAGCACGAATGAACATGATACAAAGGGAAACAAGAAAGTCAGCACAAACATACAAGGAAGCCAGGAGCAAAGCCACAAAAATATGTGGGAAGAAAACGAAGGAATGGGGAAAAGCTAAACTAAAAGAAATAGAAGATTTATCAAGAGAGGGAAACATCAGAGGAATGTACGTGAAGGTAAAAGATGAAAAGAATGGATACCAAGCCAGACCGCTAATGTTTGAGAGCCAGAATGGAGAATTAATCACGGAAAATAGTAAAGTACTGGAGAGCTGGGCGCAATATTTTGAGGACATACTGAATGCAGACTGTTTTGAACTGGATTGTTGTGAACGTTTGGTAGGGGGGGTTGTTGATCGTGAGGTCAGAGCGTGAAGTTGGTTTGTCGTGTTGAGCTTTAACGTATGCTGAGTGTTTGTGTGAAAAGATATAAAAGAGCAGTGTGTGAAATGATCGTTAGTTGAGAGGAGCCGAGAGATCATTAGTAGAGAGAAGTGAAATCGTCGAGAATTGTGAGAGTCGAGAGTCCAGAGTAGATCGTTAGTGTAGTCAAGAGTCGAATAGTGAGGGGGATATTATGTTTGTTAGATTCGCTTTAGGGCTTGTTGCCTGAGGATACTGTGTTCCTGCAAGATGCATTTGTGTAACAAAATGATTGTTTAGTATATGGAAATAAATACGGAATTTACAAAAAACTATTCAGTGTTTGAGAAAGACAAGAATTAATCAATCAGGTCTGACAAAAGGCTACACATCAAATCTGAGATAATAGACAACGAAAGAGGCCGCAACACTGACAATAGACAAGATGAAGATTACCAACCACTAGAAGGGAGGACCGGAGCCTTTTATAAGCTCCCCAACTCTAGAAGAAACTAAAGTAGTCATTAATTATGTGGAAAACCACGAAGCCTCTGGGGAAGATCGCAACACAGCAGAACTTATTAAATATGGAGGAAGAGAACTACACACTCAGATACATAAAAGTATAACTAAAATTTGGCAAGAAGAGAAAATTCCAACAGAATGGGAAACAGAATTAATAACTCCAATACACAAGAAAGGCTTCAAATTTCATTACATAAACTACAGAGGAATCTCCGTAGCAGAGGAATCTCCGTATTAAATGTTTCTTACAAAATACTCACTAATTGCCAAAAGACTATAATCATACACTGAACTAGGTGACTACTAGTGTGGATTCAGGCAAAACAGATAAACGGCTGATCAGATTTTCACTATCAGATGCCTATTTGAGAAATGCTATGAATACAATTTCCCAGTACATCAACTCTATGTGGACTATACAATGTCCTATGACAGCATCAAAAGAATATATCTATATGAGACTCTGCAGGAGTTTGGCATACCCAACAAACTGACAAGACTGATACATGTAACATTGAACAATTCAAAAAGCAAAATCAAGGTTCAAGGAGAATAGTCAAGGGAATTTCAGATTAGATGATGGCCTAAGACAGGGAGACTCACTGTCTTGTATGTTTTTAATCCTAACATTAGAAAGAGTTAAGAGAAACATACATATTGACACCCGAGGAACAATAACAGGATACTTTCTGAGGGAAACCTAAGACGCACAATAGAATGGGCACTCTCTACAACCAACCCCTTCAGTATGATGCATATGCTGATGACATAGCCCTTTATTGAATTAGAAGACGCATCATTACAAACAGGGCTGGAAGTATACAACCAAAAAAAAAAAAAAAATACATGAATATGATAAGAGAAGAACGTACAGATGAAGCCATTAAAATTAGAAACCAGACTTTTGAAAAAGTACCTAGGATCTTTATTAAATGAAAGAAACGAATTACTAACAGAAAAAAATAAAGAATATCAGCCGGTAACAGGGCATACTTCAGTAGTCAGAAAATACTCAGAATTACAAAAGAAACAAAGAAAACTATATCTAAAACTGTAATCAGACCAGGTGTAACATACAGTGGCGTAGCGAGCTTAACTCGCGCCCGGGGCACAATACCTTTTTTAGCGCCCCCAATACCTTTTTTGCGCCCCCCCCTATTCGAAAACCATACAATATTATAGTAAAATATACCATTTGGCGCCCCTTTGTGAGTAGCGCCCGGGGCATGATGCCCCTTGCCCCCCCTCACTACGCCACTGGTAACATATGCAAGTGAAACTTGGATCCTAACAAAAACGGCAGAAAACCTTTTAACACACGGGAGAATAAAGCTCTCATGAAAATATATGGATCAACCAGTGGCGTATCGAGTTTAACTCGCGCCCGGGCACAATACCTTTTTAGCGCCCCCCCCCCCCATTCGAAAACCATACATAATTATATGTAAAATATACCATTTGGCGCCCCTTTGTGAGTAGCGCCCGGGGCATGATGCCCCCCCTTGCCCCCCTCGCTACGCCACTGGGACCAACAAATGATGAATATTGATGGAAAATACGAACCAACCATGAATTGTACAGTCTATATCAGGATCCCACGATAGTAGCAGAAATAAAAAAAGGGCAGGCTACGCTGGGCAGGACACTTAGAGAGAATGTCAAATGACAGGGGAGTGAAAAGAGTGCATCGCCAAAAAATCCAGAGGAAAACGACTCAAAGGTATACCTACGCTTAGATGGATGGATGATGTGGAAAAAGATCTACAACTGGGAATCCAAGCATGGAAAAGAAAAGCTTTAGTTAGGTCTGAGTGGAAGGAAGTAGTGAGGCAGGCCAAAGCATCAGTTAGGTCTGAGTGGAAGGAAGTAGTTAGGCAGGCCAAAGCATCAGTTAGGTCTGAGTGGAAGGAAGTAGTGAGGCAGGCCAAAGCATCAGTTAGGTCTGAGTGGAAGGAAGTAGTGAGGCAGGCCAAAGCATCAGTTAGGTCTGAGTGGAAGGAAGTAGTGAGTCAGGCCAAAGCATCAGCTAGGTCTGAGTGGAAGGAAGTAATCATCATCATCATCATCAAATAGCGCCACATGGATATATGGATAGATATATATTCTAAATGGCTCCGACAAAAATCTTTATATAGCAGATTATCCCCGATTGTAGTTTATTATCGTAAGCATAGAAATAACTTTTTTTTTTCAATTCTGACAGTCAAATAAGTTTTTGTTTTAAATATAAGATTGCTTTTTTAAAAATAATTCTTGATTACTTTGACATTATTATCTAATTCAATTTAAGAATTGTAAGATAATATGTTATAATTCCGTTCCACTTTACAACACAAGATTACAACAGCCGTCAAAATTAGGTCATGGAATTTCCTTCTCTTTGCATTTCAGGAATATTCAACTTTTCGTTTCAGCTGGAAGCTATTATTAGCGTTTGCTATATTTAGACATTATGAAGCGGGTCCAACTTTGGGTATTGCCATTATGCGCTATCTTCCCGTTACATTTAGTTTTTTAAAAATTTAAACATCTTATGATTTTATCATAATTTAGAAATTAACATTATTAAATGTACGTAGATTGAAAACTGCTTTCAAAATAAAAATCGGGCAGATGTCCTGAAATGATAGTATCTTGTTTGGAGCATTTAACGTGTTAGTGTTTTGAAAATTCAATAATATGTCATTTTGACATCACTAATTTTTTTTTAAATTTAGGATCAGTCACTAATTATCCCATTGGGAAACAACACTAGCCAGGTCACAGTGCAATAGTCGTGTGATTGGGCAACTACTAACTCTCTTATCACTCAATGACACTCTTTAATCGGGTCAAAGTATGGAGTGAACTCAAATGAAATATTCTTGACCTGAATCGTGACAATAATATGAAATTATTCTTAATTAAAATTATCCTTTCTTAACCTTTAATAACGGAATCAGAAATTATTTATAAACGTTGTCTCTACGTGGTTAGCCTTATCGGTTTTGTAAAATCCGAAAGAAAAATCCCATGCACTCTCTCTGGAATTTCCCAATTATTTAAATAACCAGCACGGAGACATCGCAACCATGTTACGTGTGTAAAATACGGGAATAGTTGCATAATAAATAGTGTAATAACAATTTCAGGTGCATTCTTTTGTCTAGGTCGACTATGTGACTTTATGACTTTTTTTTTACATTTCACAAAGCCTAGGATCTGTCTCCTTATCTGGCATTTCAACACAAACTATTTTTAAAGTATCATCACGCAGTTCTGGTTTTATTTGTATCATCTTTGAAAGTATTAAGAGGAAATGACTAATCTACTACTAATCTACAACTAATCTGCTAATAATCTACTACTAATCTACAACTAATCTGCTAATAATCTTCTACTAATCTACTACTAATCTACAACTAATCTGCTAATAATCTACTACTAATCTACTACTAATCTACTACTAATCTACAACTAATCTGCTAATAATCTACTACTAATCTACAACTAATCTGCTAATAATCTACTACTAATCTACAACTTATTTACTACTAATCTACTACGAATCTACTACTAATCTACTACTAATCTACTATTAATCTACTACTAATCTACAACTTATTTACTACTAATCTACTACTAATCTACTTTAGAAAAACATTAGATTATCGAGCCGAACCTCATGAAGTCTTCCCCAACGCACCATCCACTAGACTCAATTGGCCATCAACTACTCCCCCAGCAGTCTTTACGACAGTCGGGCCGCTAAGCGGCACTGCCGGGAGCTTTCCGCGCCTTGGAACGCCTCACCCACCCTTCCACTCGATTGACTATGCGAGTGAGGCGGCACCAGAGAAGGTACACCTGGCCGGCCGGGGTGTTCCTTTCCCACAGCTATCCGGGCCGGACTTTCTAGAGCTGGGGTGGATACGTTTGCAGATCGACCGATTGTGATTTTCTGGTTTCGGTCAAAACCTAAACCAAACCGAAATGTTAAAAATGACTTCCGGCCAAAACAAAAAGATTTAGGTCTTTTGAAAATCGTTTCGCACTCAACGTTCTGCGCACATCGAAAATATGAGGAGAAAACTTTTTGTGGCCATTTAACAATCGGCTCTAAGAAGCCTTCGGATTTTTGTGCTCTACAAACACAGTTTTGTAACAAAATATTTAATACTATTTCAAAAACGATTACATGTAAGTATTTGTCTTATGGTGACACTCAGACAGTTAGACCAACAAGATGAACTTCCGTTTTGTTGTTGTTGTTTTATTGTTTTGTTTGTTGCTGTGTTACGTTGACCTTTGGGCATCGAGGGAAAATATCGATATATTTAATATATTATGTATTTTAAAAATCAGATTATAATAAAATCTACTAGAAAAAATATAATGGATACTTTAAATTTTACCATTTGCATTAAAATGTACTTTAAATTTGTAATTAAAAGAAAAAAAATAATGTTAAAGTAGAAAGATACAATTTTACTTGGGGAGGAATAAAAAAAAGGGGGGGGGGGGCGAAATTCATGAAAATAGACCCGTGGAGGCCCTTTACTTTTGGAACATCATTACAACGCTACCGAGACATATTTGGTATCGATCCAAAGCTTAGCCAATAGATATATATTGTTTAAAGATATCGCCCACAAACACTTTCAGACATAAGTATGAAAGAACACTTTGTTCCAGAAACACAAATGTGTTCCTTTTGTATTTGATGTGCATTTTGATGCGCATTTTGTGTGCATTTGGTGCGTACGGGAACAAGCGCATGATGGGGGAATCAGCGCATGACAAGGCATCACGGTGCGCTATGAGAGCTGGCCGGAGAAGAAGCACTCGGGAACGGGAATTAATATTATGGATTGACACTAAACACACGCACACACACAAAGGACGAAGAACACACGCACGCACACAAAGGACGAAGAAGACATGCACACACACAAAGGACGAAAAACACACGCACACACACAAAGGACGAATAACACATGCACACACACAAAGGACGAAGAACACACGCACACACACAAAGGACGAAGAACACACGCACACAAATCAACCGAGCTTATTCTTGCATGGAAGTTTAAAATAGTCATTTTCATTGAGTTAGATTTTTTGGTTTAAAGTCAGTGACACCCACATTTAAGCAGAACAGTAAAAATAATAATCAAGTTTAATACATAAATACACTTTTCAATTATTTAAAAAATACTGAACATATTTTGGAAACGTATTTGCATTAGAATGTATTGTTTTAATGTCACCGATGTCTAGGGTAGTGAAGGAGAAGGAATGGAAAAAAAGGGGGGGGTGTACGGTAGGGGCACCCCGCTCTGTAGTGCACTTTCTTTTTTTTTTAAATTGAGGGGTACCATATTCAGCCAACTGCAGAGCTTTTTTCTTTGGTGGAAAGGGGGGGGGGGCTGTAAAATTATTGGCCGGCCCCCGGGGGCACTGACCGTAGCTACGTCACTGCAATTAATTAATCAAGGTATAGGTTAGTAGAGAGAATGAATAATCAAGTCTCCATTGTGTCACAAATACCTATAGGGTGACCGGGACACCAGGAAAAACCTAGGTGGGTCGGAGGACCGCCAGTGTCGCTCTGTCGGTGATATATACAAATATCACTGAAACTAAACTTTAATGTTCATCTATTGTTTACACCATAAATAGAAGCACTCTCGCCGTAATGGTGTTGCCAAGGAAAGATACATTACGGTTACAACTCCAGCTTTAAAAAATATTTTGTGCCGCACATGCCATTTGGAAAATATTGATATACATGTACTACAAATTATGGCAGCTACGTGTTTATTCTTTCACTGTGTAGATCAAGAAAACCAACGTGTCGCGACAACCTGGTGTTTTTTTGTTGAAGGTTCACGGGTGTGTTTTGAAAATAACGTTAAAGTACGGAAATTTATGAGTTTAAAGATGGTTAAGCGTGTATTACATTCAGAGCAATATATTCAACTAATTCCAGGTAAGACTGCACCTGTATACAGGGCCGACCCTAACAATTACGGGGCCCATTCTGGGTAGAGGATAAGGATCATAAGTGAAAATTAAGATTTTGTATTCGAAAATAAATTCGGGGCGGGGCCTATGAAAGTGCGGGGCCCACTGCGGCCGCATAGGTTGCAGTGGCCTAAGGCCGGCCCTGACTGTATACATTCACGTTATCCAATAATAAACAATATTCTAGGAAGCTGCTAACAAGGACACGGTGAATATTTGTGTTTCTTTATACTTTCCTTAATGTGTCGTAAAATCAACGAAATTGCTCTTTGCTGTGTCGCGCGAGAAAACGTGATTGAGACCGCTGTAGATTAAAGATTACTGTAACGGAAATAATGTGCTAGTAGTAGTAGGAAGTACACAGAACACCACGTCCTTTGTACACTGTACAGCTACGTTATGTGATATGTGACATTCGAACATCCTTGACCTTGCCGGGCGTTAAAATAAGTGTTATACATAGGTGCTTGTTATAGGGACGGTTTGTCCCATGTGTAAATTTGTGTCTGTAAGTCGCAATGGGCCTACAGTTCAACCCTTCACTATGTTCGTTATTGGTTAACTTGAAGTAGGCAGCTTTGTGACTACCACGATCGGTGAGAATAATTAATTTAGTTACTAATTACTTCACACGTTTAATACCAATCAACTTATGATATAAACTAGCATATTCCTATAAATTAGAATATTTTGTCTAATGTCGTCCAAAGTACGTTCATAAACACAATCTCGTTAGAACCACGATAGTATAAAAGCACGAGATTTTCAAACATTACAAGTAAATGTAACTTGCCTGTGAGACAGACATCTTTTACAAATTAGCCCACCTAGAAAACAATGAGTGACAATAGTTTCAGTAATAGTATTAGCTTTTTTCCCGTGGGGGGGGGGGGGGGGGGGGAGAATCTGACAAGGAGTTCGAAATTGTGGAGAAATTAATGTTTGGGCTTGAAATTAAAAAGAAAATACAGAACAATAAAACTTTAATGGATTTCGACCTAGCTGCCTTCTTCAGTAGACATTACAAAAACAAAAAAAAACAAACAAAACAACGGATTATTGTATTTTAGGAATTTAAAACTTATTTCCCCTCTTTCATAACTTCCATGTCCATACATATAAAAAAAAAATCATCAGAAATGTCTGTCATTTGTAATTAAGGAGAAATCATATACTTCACGTCTTTCTGTTCAGTTTTCAAAAACTTTCAACAGCATTTGAATTATTTCAATGTTTGTTTAATTTCTTATCTTGCTTGGATGGGGAAGACCTTTAGTTCTAAAAATAGCACAATGGTGTGTTGTCAAGTTGTGCGGAAGTCGCCATTTATACAGCCAAGGGAGGCGATGTTAATGTTCCACCTTCACGATAGTCAATAAAAAAATGACATCACTACCAACAGTTCGGTAATATATCCCTCATGATGATTCCATTTTATGGTCTATTGACTTGTCGATCAAAAATGTTAGTAAAAAAATTGTTTTTTTTCCCTATAACCTTATCATTTATGCTTGTTACTTAGTGAAGTAGATTCATTGGCACTCCTCAGAACGGCGGTCCCAAATTCAAAACATAATGTTTCTAGAAAAATAAAATTTTAAATTCATTTTTACCTCATGGAACTTCATTAAAATTATTTTTAAAAGTAAAATAACATCTTTTTGTTTGAATAAAACAACAATTTGACAAATTTTACGAAATCAAAAACATTACATTTTAGTGAATCTTTTGTCTTTTACGGTGACATTGTGGTAAATATAGGAGAACTCTTCTGTCCTTAAAGATACCTTATAAAAGTTGCCCAATTGGATGTATCTAGATTAAAATAAATATGTTGTATTTATTTTATTACTTTAATTGTGTCTAGGTGTCTGATATATCTTTCTAAACAAGTAGTGGGTTTACAATTTTAAATATTTAGGTGTCACATATTTAAAGTATCTTTTATTGGTTTATTATTGTGAAATAAGGTATTGTTTCACTAATAAAATTGGATATTCAGATATAGGCATAGGCCTATGGTTTTTAAATTAATTCACAATTTCTTTACAATAATTAGGACGTTTATTTAATTTCTGCCTGGGGGCAAATAGCAGAAGGTTGCTTTAACTATATAATAGGTGCCCTATTTTCTTCGTTCATAAATAGTTGTCCCAGGACAAGGTACGTTTTTTTAAAAAAAAATGATAATGATTATGACAAAGCTCCAGTGGTTCTTCTTTTTTATGATGCAGGGGTTCTCAATCTGTGGGTGATGAGCCTTTGGCCTTTGGGGGGCTAATGACCCTAACTCATATATATATAATATAAATCTGCATGAATCATTAACTATGAATTAGTATTAATAAAAATCAATTTATAAGAACAGAAGGATTATTTCAGCAAGGCATGTTCACGCAAATGAAGCACATTTTTTTAAAATCATAAAAGATTAAGAAGCAAGGTATCTAGTATCTACATAAAATTTATAACACGTAACACTTAAAAATTAGTTATCCCCCTCATCAAGCATTTTATTATATTTTTGAGTTGAGGGAAAATCTTTAAAAACATGATGAAAAATAATATCAATGACATAGCAAGTAGCACAATGGACATGCTTTTCCTTACTTGCTAGGAGGCTTCACTAACATAATGGACAGGAGGCTCCACTAGCATAATGAACAGGAGGCTCCACTAGCATAATGGACAGGAGGCTCCACTAACATAATGGACAGGAGGCTCCACTAACATAATGGACACGAGGCTCCACTAGCATAATGGACAGGAGGCTCCACTAACATAATGGACAGGAGGCTCCACTAACATAATGGACAGGAGGCTCCACTAACATAATGGACAGGAGGCTCCACTAGCATAATGGACAGGAGGCTCCACTAACATAATGGACAGGAGGCTCCACTAACATAATGGACAGGAGGCTCCACTAACATAATGGACAGGAGGCTCCACTAACATAATGGACAGGAGGCTCCACTAGCATAATGGACACGAGGCTCCACTAGCATAATAGACAGGAGGCTCCACTAACATAATGGACAGGAGGCTCCACTAACATAATGGACAGGAGGCTCCACTAACATAATTGACAGGAGGCTCCACTAACATAATGGACAGGAGGCTCCACTAGCATAATGGACAGGAGGCTCCACTAGCATAATGGACAGGAGGCTCCACTAGCATAATGGACACGAGGCTCCACTAGCATAATGGACAGGAGGCTCCACTAACATAATGGACAGGAGGCTCCACTAACATAATGGACAGGAGGCTCCACTAGCATAATGGACAGGAGGCTCCACTAGCATAATGGACAGGAGGCTCCACTAACATAATGGACAGGAGGCTCCACTAGCATAATGGACAGGAGGCTCCACTAGCATAATGGACAGGAGGCTCCACTAACATAATGGACAGGAGGCTCCACTAACATAATGGACAGGAGGCTCCACTAACATAATGAACAGGCTTTTCACTACTTGTGCATTTCATGGTCTATTCTTCTTTTAATCGTGATAAGCAAAACAATAGCAAGCATATATTAAGGCTCGTTCACAATTTACATCATGATCACATGCTCGGGGGGGGGGGCGTGTGGGGGGCACGTGTGGGGGGGCGTGTGGGGTCGAGAATTCAGGGGCATTTATTAACAATATATTGTTTGGTTTATATCGGCACGATGTTAAATAAAGCACAATGTGCACAAAGAGTACAATGATGAAAAGAAATCTACACACACACAGTAAACAAAGCTCTGTCTCGAAGCACAAATAACACATGCGATAGAATCTCATGATAAATGATCTGCCTCTCTCTGTCATTTGTCTCCACACGTTTTTATAGTCTATTCTACTCATCTATCGAGCACCGTCTTACGTTTTGTCTTCCTTTCCAGTTTTATCCAGATTTTTCTATAAAATTCTGAATGACAAGGACAATACTTATTTTGTTGTAAACAAGGTTAAAGGGAGACTATTCGTTTGCCACCTACACCTTAAATGTGGTCTCGAGTTTTTTGTCTGCTAGAGTTCATGCACGGGGGAAGCGTGAAGCAAACAAGTCGCCTACATAACATTGACGCACACATGATTGTCAGCAAGTTTTGGTGACCTGATTTTGAGGTCCAGAGCAGTCTATTATGACACGACTGAATGGTTCTTTAAAAGCTGGAATGGGCTGAAGAGGAGCCGATGGTATCTTCTGATTTGGTTTCCTTACCACCTGACAAGTATGACATGATCTGCAGTAGTCAACCACATCTTTCTTGATCTTGGGCCAAAAAAAGTGTGACGTGATTTTGTGATATGTCTTGTTCGCTCCCAAATGGCCTGTAAGTTGGGAATCATGGACTAAGCTCAGGATTTCGTTCCGGAAAAGTGTAGGAACTACTATCTGATGAACTATCCTCCATTCTTCGTCAGTTTTTTATTTCCTAATAAGTATGTTATCTTGTAATAATTAACAAACAGGGAATTGCTCAGCTTCTTCTTTGGTCATAGCGTTCTCTCGAAGTTTAAAGATTTCTGGATCATTCTTTTGCTCTTCATCGAGCTGCGTTCAAGTTGGTGTTTTGTGATCCTTTGACTCTTCGTTCATCATCATCATCATGTCCTTTAGTCCTTTAACCGTTAGGGCGCCACAGATGACATGAAAACTATCCTTCTCCATTTCTCTCGGTCTTCAGCACTACGCATAGCATCGCCTAGCTTTAGTCCCGTCCAATCTTTGATGTTATCTTCCCATCTTTTTCTCTGTCTTCCTCTTCTTCTCCCTCCTCTAGTTGTGCCCTGCATTATTTCTTCGGCAAGCCCTTAAAGATTTTCCCTCAACTCAAAAATATATTAATATGCTTGATGAGGGGGATAACTAATTTTCAAGTGTTATGTGTTATAAATTGTATGTAGATACTAGATACCTTGTCACGTGGCCATACCACTCAAGTTTGCGCTTTTTACAGACACCAGAAAGTCATCGTATTGCCCAGTTGCTTGACGAATCCTTTCTTTCACTTGTTCATTGGTGATATGGTCTCTATAGCGGATGCCAAGAATGCTTCTGAAACATCTCATCTCCATCGCCTTTATTTTCCTTTCAAGTTCTGCTGTTAATGTCCAGTACTCACATGCATACAAGAAAATGGAGAGGACTTATGAGCGCATCAGCCTAATTTTGGTGATGGGGGCTATATTTTTGTAGTTCCATATTTTCTTGAGCCTCTTTAGTGCTGTTATGGTCTGGGCAATCCTGGCCATCAATTCGGGCTTGGAGTCTTCTTCCGAGACTATTGCTCCGAGGTACTTGAAGCTGCGAACTGCCTTTAATCTTTCCTCACCGACTTTAATTTCAGTGGCGATGCCAGTGGTGTTATTCGTTGTCATTTTTGTCTTTTCTGCACTGATTTGCATGCCAAAGGACGACGAAGTCTTGTCGAAACGCTTTACTAGGTTGGCTAGCTCTTCTTCGCTTCCAGTCAGTCCGTCTATGTCATCCGCAAAGCGTAGGTTGATGATTGTTCTGCCACCAATGCTGACTGTCCCTACATGCGTTTCCAGTGCATCTGACATAATTATCTCTAAGAAGATGTTGAACAGGGTGGGGGAGAGCAAGCAACCTTGTCGTACTCCAACCATGGTCTTGAACCATTATCCGATGTTATTGTTCAAGAAGACTGCGCTGGTGGCCTTATCATAGAAGCTGCATATCATTCTGGCTAGGTTTGTGTTGATGTTGTAGTGCCTCACGGTGGCAGATTGATTTCAGATTGGATTTTATTACTTTTTGGTGAACTTCTTTTTCGGAGATCTTCAAACTCATGGCCCTGGTAAAAGCACATGCTGAATATAATTCTGGATATTCTTCTTGAGATTCAGTGAAACAGGGTTCATGAGTAACGATGGGTTCGGCTACCACCTTCCCACCAGCTAAGTCATTCAGCAACGAGATTATTATTATTATTAGTATAAGAAGTTTTTTTAAAGCGTAGTACCCGAACCTATGGCTGGGCTCACCACGCTGTACATACAATTTAACAAACATAATCATGAACTTAAAAATTAACATACATTAATTAAATAAAATAAATAAATGTGTATTCGCCCAACCATTCCATAACTTTTTAAATGTCAAGCCATGGACGGCACCCAGCAGTATCGTCTATCGGTCAAAGGGGGGAATCATTCAGGATAGTAGAGCTTAAAGCAGGGGTGGGCAAACTACGGCCCGCGGGCCGCTTGCGGCCGGCAACTGATATTATGCATCCCTCAAAGGCATTTAGAAATAAAAAATAAAAAACTTTGGTTTTAAGTTATTTTGTTGAACTATACAGAAATTCATGCACCGTTATGATTGTTTTAACATTTGTGATCAAATTTCTTTCTAATTTTCCATTTTTTTAAACAGTCCTTGATATTTGTCGTGTAATGCTCAACTGCGAATTTAACTATTTTAATATAGAGAAATGTTTATCGACATTGGACATAATATACATGCGGCCCCCAATAGCTTTACATTTGTCAATGTGGCCCTTCGCACACAATTTTTTCCCACCCCTGGCTTAAAGAGATGTGTTTTGAGTGTAGTTTTGAATGCTGTGATGGTTGGTATATTGCAGATGTGTAGTGAAAGAGAATTCCATTGTTTGGGGGCGCAGAAAGAGAAAGATCTTTTACTGTATGTTTTTGTGTGAGTCTTGGGGACAGAAAGAATACGCCCGTCTGCGGAGGAGCGAAGCTGTCGAAGGGGTGAATAGACAGAGAGAAGTTCTGTTAGATAGGAAGGGCAGGAACCAGAGAAAAAGTTGTGGCAGAGAACAGAGAGTTTGTAATCAATCCTTGCTTGCACTGGGAGCCAATGAAGTAAAAGAAGTAGTGGTGTGACGTGATCACGTTTTTTTTGCCTTTAAAACTAGCCTAGCAGCTGAGTTTTGAATTTTTTGTAGTTTTTCTACGAAGTGTTTTGGTGAACCTGACAGAAGAGAGTTGCAATAGTCAATACGATAGAGAACAAGAGCACAGACTAGGTTTTTTTGCACTTATTGTTAGGTAGTGGCGGATGGAGCTGATCTGACGGATAGCAGTGTATGCAGAGCCAAATGTGAGAGATATGATTATCGATAGACATGTTGTTGAACAGAATATAACCAAGATTCCTAGCGGAGGATGTTAACTGTATGTCGGAGTTACCTATTTGAAATGAGGTAGGGAGAGCTGAGCGCGAGGATAATTTGTGATCGTGAATTTAGTGCTTCCGTTTTGTCATCGTTAAGCGTCAACTTGCTGAGTGTCATCCATGACTTGACATCACCAATGCTCTCCCGCAAAGTCCGGACAGCGGAATGAACAAGAGAGGGATGAGTATGCTTGTATAGCTGCGTGTCATCCGCAAATGACTGACTCTTCACAGCATGCCTTCCGAGCAAAGGAACAGGGGCCTGGTATACATTGTGAATAGAACCGGGCCCAAAACTGACCCTTGTGGCACTCCGTACACCAAGTCAGCCCTGCCGGAGAGACAGCCATCGACAGCGACCGCCTGCGTTCTATTGGAGAGGTAGGACCTAAACCAAGCCAAAACTGAACCAGAAATTCCAAAGTAATTTTCAAGGGTTTTGTAAAAGGTTTCATGGTCAACGGTGTCAAAGGCCGCACTGAGGTCCAAGAGGATCAGGATGGAGACATCACCGCTGTCCAGTGCGAGCAAGAGGTCATTGGTGACTCTCAAGAGAGCTGTCTCAGTGCTATTGAAAGGTCTATAGGCTGACTAATTAGGACTGAGAAGAGAGTGGTCGTTTAAGTAAGCAAAACGTTGTTTTAGAACTAGTTTTTCAATGATTTTAGATAAAAATGATAAGTTAGATACAGGTCTATAGTTTTTAGATTATTTTCATCCAGACCAGGCTTCTTAAGCAATGGTTTGATGACAGCTATCTTACAAATAGTTGGAACAGTGCCAGAAGACAATCTTTCAATGCCGTCCAATAGTAATGTTGGTCGGACACCCACAACGACAGGAAAGGAAGACTAGGTCTGATTTGAGATGGATGACATGTAAAGTAACATCAATGAATCCCACCTCTACGCCTCGTAACAGGATGTTGCTCCCAGTAGCAGTAGATCCAGACAAGGGAAATATACCTTCATATATGCTATAAAATTGGCCGCTATTTCCATTTCTTTTAATTTTTTTTTTGTAGTTCTCTATCTTTTTCTTCTTCCTCTCTCTGTAGCTCTAGCTCCATTTGTTTAAGCTACCTATCTTTTTCTAGCTCCAGTTGTTTAAGCTCCAGATGGAGCTCCATACTAGGATCATTCGGCTGTGTGACTGAGGCAAGTTCATCCTCAGACAAAATATCCTGATCCACTAAGTGGACGATGATCATATCTCGTACCGTCTTTTTTAGCGCCGAATGAGCTAAATGTAATTAAAAATTATTGACTTACAGTATACCGTAAGTCAATAGTTTTTAAATTATATTTCTTTTGGTTTTATAATTCATTATAATAATTAACATAATAAAACTTATTAATTTTAATTAGCCCTGGTTTGTGTATTATATTCTTTGTTAGTGTATTTATCATTTTTTATCGTCTTTTGCGGTGTACCGGTACTGTTTTAGAATGAGCCATACACTTAAATAAGAGATTAATTTCTCCATATTGATAACAGTACGTAACACCCCAATCCTTCATACTGGCATATTCCCATTAGATGGACTTACAGTGTATGGACATCACGACGGGACCTTCAACGCTCGAGAGAGCCCGGTCCTCCAAGTGGCGTAGCGAGCTTAACTCGCTCCCGGGGCAAAATACCTTTTAGCGCTCCCTATTAAAAAACCATACAATATTATATGTAAAATATACTTGCAAATTAATAAATAAAGTAATAGGCGCCCCTTTGTGAGTAGCGCCCGGGGCATGATGCCCCCCTTGCCCACCCCTCGCTACGCCACTGGGTCCTATACCCTAGTGTAAGCTGATGCCCCTGAATCTGACTTAATAATGGTCTATTATGTTTACATTACTTTAACCGTATGATTATTGCTTTTGGTGTGAGACTTGAAAAAAATCTGGCCACAAATCGGCAAAATAGACCAAAACAACCTAAGCGTTTGACTGACTTTGTAAATACATGTTTTATATTAAAATTTCAATTTAAAACCACTGAAAATACATGACAAAACAATTGGAAAACAATAAATAAATGTTATAGTAGCCACTGACGTTTTTTAATGTAGTTCCATGAGGTACAAACTATTTTTTAAATTTTATTTCTGTACAAATAATATGGGACCGCCGTTCTGAGGAGTGCCGATTCATTATTTGCCATCCTCATCGGCTACATCATAACAATCATGAATCATATATTAATAATTCACCCGATGACTGATGAAGGAAAAATAATTAAATGGGCTAAGCCTAGGCAGATTTCCAGCTAAGGCTAAGATACTTTATTTCTTGTTTGGTCAATCCCAACCAGTCGCTGCATCACGGATCAATCACTGGTTGCTGGAATGACTTTCCCAATAGTAGGAAGGGTCAGGCCACCAGAAGGAAGACTTGTTGCGTTATTTGAATGACCAATCTTCTACTTCTATTGTTTGTGTTTATTTTTTACTAGTACTGTTCGTGCTACACTAGACTACATAGACTACGGTCAAGAATACACTTAAAGAATGACAAAAAGTGTTTGATTTTCATGATCCTGATTGTGTAGTTTGTCTATCCTATATATATTGAATTGATTTGATAACACCAGTTGCCAAATTAAAATGTTATATTATTTTAATTACACAACGAATTTTAGATTTTTAGGTCTAGTTAGCCTAGGCCTAAGTAGTATAATAATAATATTCATCCATATCATTTATATTGCATGACCATACATTCATACATGCCAACCAGTATGTTTTACCCATCATGCTTTGTAAAGTTTTTATATGTTCCCAAGATGTATGGCCGTACAGGGTATTGCTTTTCTTTTTCATGAATTTAGAAAATAAATACTTTTTCACACGACATCTGTCAAAACCGGTGGTGCTATAAATTCAGTGATGGACAACAAGAAGCTTAGATCAATTTAGGCCATTCAAAAGGGCCATATTGGCATTGGAGGATCAGAAGCCATGCCATCTATATTTAAAAACAGAATATTTTCATTGATATTGATATTATCATATTATTTGTTTACATTAGTACTAAGACAGAGAAGCATGATAGTACCATAACTACTTTAAGAAGTAAACCATAATTAATTACAAATTCATTTGTATATTTCTTAACAAGTGCTGAAGTGTTGGTAAGTGCTCTTTTAATTTCTATTAAATTTAAATAATTAAATATACTTAATATTACTATCAATCAATGACTAGCATTACTAATTAAATTAATTTATCCTGCCTATGTAGTGCAACAGCATGATTTTATTTTGTGTGTTATTTCTATAACTAAAAGCAGGTGTGATCTTCTTCATTGTATCTTATTTAGAGCCAAAATCAGTGAGAATGGAAGGCTATATTATATTCTTTTTGTATTTATTATTTATTGTTTTACTTCAGTTGGAAACTTCCAGTTAACACAACATCCACATAGCGCATAGAGTGAAAAAAAGCAACTTCTATCCTCATGACATTTCCTTGCGGTAATGTGAAAAATATGGTTTTAAATTGATGGTAAACTCGTCAAGGAGGACAAAATTTTTAAGTTGTTAATTAAAATACAGAATTCTGTATTACTACAGCTAGCATAATTAATCAGAAAAATCATGTCTAATTACATATAGATTTCTGTCACATTTGCTACTGAATAGTGTAAATAAATTAAAAATTTGAAAAAAATGGGACGTAAAACAATCTATTTTTATTTAAAAGATGTGATCTATCCATAATAAATGATGTAAACATGCTAAAATGTGTGCACAGTGTTGGGGAGATGGTTCAATTTTTTTATTCATACATCCAAAGCCCTACATTGGCTGTAGTGCCATAAAGATGGATATGGATGGATTCAAACAGTGATACAAAGTTTTTAAATTAAGTTTGTTTTATTTTTTGTTGTTTTTTTTCGATCCCACAGGTTGGGACATAATGATGAAATGACAAAAAATGTTTCTGTAATTTTTATCGGCAATTATTGACTAAATACTAATACAAAAGTGGCTCAGTATATAAGAGGGCTTGAATCGAATAGCAAGAATAGTTTTAAATTTAAAGTAACAATTGTTCTCTAATTGGAAGCCTTTTTTTAAAAAATTTAGATTTATTTGGAATTAGTTATCTAAATTCTAATACTATCTTAATACATCTTAAAGTTAAACTAGAATAAAAGGAGAAATTAAGTAGCCTAGGATTAGCCCTAGGTTATTTGTTCTGTTTAAAATGTTTTTTCGTAGAGGTTTTGTCTAGTTCAATTAATTGGGCTCCATTGGCCCATTGTGTTAAAAATGTGTTGTTTTTTTTTTAAATGGCCCTAAAACTCAAACGGTTAATTTATTTTGCAAGTGTTAGTAGGACTACATGTTTTTTAAGACATTTCAATAATTGTTATGAGGTAAAGTGGTATAAACTGACTCGGTAACTTCATTATGAGAAGAGACACTACAAAGTGATTTATTTATTTCATTTCATTGTAACTGCTAGCTTATTGATCCCTTTTAAATAAGCAAGCCATGTTGAGAAGAATTAAAATTAAGATACACGTATGTTAATGAAAATATTTTAATTCTACTTGACCAATTTTAAATTAGGGGCCATCAAATAATGATATCACACATTTAAAAAGGTGGGAGGGGTGCTAGGAGGGAGAGGAAGCTCACACGTTTTGTTAATGTATTATGTGTGTGAGTGGGGGGGGGGGTTAAATTTTGTGAAGCATTTGTGATTATTGGGGAGATATTGCCCACAATAGTGTTATGTCATTTGTTTTATTGTTTGCCTATTGGTGCCTAATATCTTCATAGAACCATTTAGTTTACTTGTCACAAAACCTAACCAGCCAAAGCAACTCATGTCAAAAACCCTGGGCACCAACTCACATGAGCCTTCTTACACCTTTAGATACCATGAATGCACCCCTTAGCATCCTTAAACTAAAAATAGATTTTGGAGGGCCATACAAAGTGAGCCACTTCACAGTAAAAAAAAACAATCTCACCCACAGATTAAGTTATCTGTGCATTGATTTTTAAAAGTCTTTTTTATCCTTTATTGCTTTAATTTCAAAATTGGGATGGTTAATGAGTTGCAACAATGAGAATTAGCACTTTATTCTCTATACGTGTGGTAGTAAATATGTCGTAATATGTAGAAGTATTTTGTAGTGTCACTTTCGGTGATGAAAATAGCAAGAGGTCAAACTGCATTCAAGTTTTACAATAGAAAATAAGAAACACATGTAGGGGGAAAGCCTGCAAAAAAAGAGAGTATCACCTTTTCACAGTTTTCTCCTGACCTACCACGCAGCATGCAATAAGTTCATTTTATTTTATTATGTTAGCTGAAGAATGCTTTTTGCAGGCACATTAGTTGTTTTGTTTATTATTAATTTTTTTTTTTTTTTACAGGATTTCCCTTACCATGTGTTTCTGATTTTATTTTATCAATGATTACACTGCCTATTGGTTGCTGTTTACCAGCATGGTTCTGCTGCCGATAATCTGCCTATTGGTTGCTGTTTACCAGCATGGTTCTGCTGCTGATAATCCTACCGACTCTAATGGAATTGCAGGCTCTAAAATTATTTATTTGTTTTTTATTTTATTAATTAATTTTGTTCTGATTATGAATAGGAGTAATTTTTTTTTTTTAAATAACTAAAATTAAGCCACTGACATTAAACAAATAAAATGCTAAGCTATGCATTACTGACACCTTCTACAACTGCTCCAACACTTACAATCACTTAAGTAGTGTTTTAGCAATGATACATGCAATTGCAATTTATAGCATTCTCCAAGTTAGTATAACTAATGATCGTGTTTGGAAAAATAGTAAAGAAAAGGAAAGATAGGCTATAACTTTGATGCTATCTATGGTGCCTTAGCCATGCCACAGAAGTGCATTGATTGGTTCATGCTTGGAATTACAAAAGACAGTTGATCATGCAAAAGATGAGATGGATGGATAGAATTATATAACAGAGTTGTGCATGTAAAAGATAAGAGTTAGATGTTTAAGACCAACTAATGCGTTTTTTATCAACAAGTCGATGAACATTAAAACAATATCTATTGTAAAAAAACAACCTTTCAGGTCAGACATGGATCATTTATCGCCACAGACCAACTTCTGACATGGCTCATTTATTGACACAGACCAACTTCTGATATTGATCATTTATTGGCTTTCAACCAGTGGTCACCAGCTCACAAAAGCATTGGCGACTTGCCTGACACTGAAACACACACCGTCATTAACCATCGCAACAAATCTTGCAACACATCAAAATATCAAAACAAAAAACCCCCATTAAATTTCCTTAAGGTGACCCCCCTGTTTTTCAACCAATTTTACTCAGTCTGAAGCCATTATATATGTTCATGCTCTCTTGATGGCCGGATCTCTGTACACATTGATTGACACCTGGTCATGTATTTTATGATAAAATGAATGGGCATATACATTCAAATGTGCAACAACAACACTGAAATATTTTACCATGGATAAGTTTAGTTTATAATTCTTTGCTTTGTGTGCCCATCAACTTTGCTAAATGTTTTAGTGGAATTTATAAGTTCCATCATCAGTTTGAGAGCGATTGCCATATTTATATTTACAAGGTCACTCCAAGATGTATTGAGGTCCGCAGTGTAATTCAAGTCGTGCGCTTTTCATAAAAGCAAACATGCCCGTTATATTCTGTTACCAGTAATCATGCATTTCATTACAGCATTTTTTTTTTATTTTAGAAATACAATTAAAATAGAGCCTGATTGAATCCCTATGTGTAACTAACTGAGCAGGAGCAGGGCCTTATCTATTCAAGTGTAACTTCTCATTTCTTCACCATCAACCTTTGGCTTCTAATCACTGCTTTTTTTTCTTTTTTTTTATTTTCTTCTTTTACATTTTTTTTTTTTTTTACAAATGGCATTCATCTCTTTGTTTTTTGTATGTTTTAAAGTAAATTTCTTTCTTACCCAGGACCAAAGCACCAATCATTCCATGTGGAATAACATCAGATATGAGGGGGCAGTTTTGTCACCACTGACATCTTTTAAAACAAGTGCAATGGAGGAACAGGGTGGTCAAGCGGCTGATGTAAAGGACTCATATGAGCTCTATGATTCTCAGAAGAGAAACGATCACCTTTTCGATGGCACCATGAACGGCACTGGTGCACCAGGCAGCCCAGGATCTATCATGGATTATAAACAGGTAATAATGCCTTCAATATGTTTTGGTTTGAGTTGGTTCTGTTGGTGTGTGTGTTTTGGCATTTTTAGAATAAGATTTATTGTAAGAGGGTTATTGCATTTAAAATTGTTTTGTGGTGTCCATATCAACCAACAGGTTGTGTAACTAGAGATGGCTCTGTTGGAATATGTTAAAAAGTCAACATCGTCACAATCATGCCAATATTTTCTGCCCTTGTTCAACTGGTGTCAGTTTGTTGGGGGGGGGGGGGGGGGATGGGCAGGAGGATTCAGGAACTAGGAAATGTGTCTGTTTGTCAGTTCCAAAAATAGATGAACTTTCAAATACTGCCATCCCCCAGAGTTGAACTTTCAAATACTACCATCCCCCAGTGTTGAACTTTCAAATAATACCATCCCCCAGAGTTGAACTTTCAAATACTACCACCCCCCAAAGTTGAACTTTCAAATACCACCACCCCCCAGTGTTGAACTTTCAAATACTACCACCCCCCCCCAGAGTTGAACTTTCAAATACTACCATCCCCCAGTGTTGAACTTTCAAATACTACCACCCCCCAGAGTTACTCCAGTTTATTCATCAAGAGACTGTAAATTTAGGGAACTGTCTCCAAAACAAGGAGGAGGGGGGGGATCATGATGGGAAGGAGGCAGTATGAAAAACTACATCGCATGCTTTATTTCTGATGTTGTACTATTTTGAGCATGCAGTTATTTCATATACCCTATTCTCTCACAGCTTGTCAACAGCTTGCAGAAAGAGCTGGAGGACAGAAGGAAAAGAGAGGCAGAACTTCAGCAATTTATCAACTCATTAAAGAGCTCTCCTGGTCTGTCTGATTCTCAGTATATGCAAATAGAAGGTGGGTGCAATCAGACGGTGGTGTAACTCAGTAATAAACTGTGAAACTCAGTTTGATGGTCTTCCCTCTGTACCTTTACGAGTACAGTAAGGTGTATTCCATTTAATGGTCTTCCCTCTGTACCTTTACGAGTACAGTTAGGGTATATTCCATTTAATTGTCTTCCCCCTGTGCCTTTACGAGTACAGTTAGGGTGTATTCCATTTAATTGTCTTCCCTCTGTACCATAAGAAGCTGGGTCCTCATGTAGCTCCTCTGAGATTCTTGACATGGAAGTTGATAGAGAAATGTTTATTATTTTTTCAGCCAGCTGTAAGAAAAATTTTTACCATTCTTTTATGTCAATTTCTTTGAGGTCTAACAAAACTCTTCATGTGTATTGAACATGGGGGAAAATCATTGGCTAGGCTTAAAAACAGATAGAAAGAAAAAGAAGGATGGTCTAAAATATTGGTAAATACTTTCTTAGTGTTGGTAGTTTTATTTCTTAGCATGATGTTACAGCAGACTTAAGATATGATATAAACAATGAAGATAGAATTCATGATCTCAAGACAAAATGATTCATGATCTCAAGACAAAATGATTCATGATCTCAAGACAAAATGATTCATGATCTCAAGACAAAATGATTCATGATCTCAAGACAAAATGATTCATGATCTCAAGACAAAATGATTCATGATCTCAAGACAAAATGATTCATGATCTCAAGACTAAATGATTCATGATCTCAAGACAAAATGATTCATGATCTCAAGACAAAATAATTCATGATCTCAAGACAAAATGATTCATGATCTCAAGACAAAATGATTCATGATCTCAAGACAAAATGATTCATGATCTCAAGACAAAATGATTCATGATCTCAAGACAAAATAATTTATGATCTCAAGACAAAATAATTCATGATCTCAAGACAAAATAATTTATGATCTCAAGACAAAATAATTCATGATCTCAAGACAAAATAATTCATGATCTCAAGACAAAATAATTCATGATCTCAAGACAAAATGATTCATGATCTCAAGACAAAATAATTCATGATCTCAAGACAAAATAATTTATGATCTCAAGACAAAATAATTCATGATCTCAAGACAAAATAATTCATGATCTCAAGACAAAATAATTCATGATCTCAAGACAAAATAATTCATGATCTCAAGACAAAATAATTCATGATCTCAAGACAAAATGATTAAGGATCTCAAGACAAAATAATTTATGATCTCAAGACAAAATAATTCATCAAGACAAAATAATTTATGATCTCAAGACAAAATAATTCATCAAGACAAAATAATTCATGATCTCAAGATAATATGATTCATGATCTCAAGACAAAATAATTTATGATCTCAAGACAAAATAATTCATGATCTCAAGACAAAATAATTCATGATCTCAAGACAAATGATTCATGATCTCAAGACAAAATAATTCATGATCTCAAGACAAAATAATTCATGATCTCACAACAAAATAATTCATGATCTCAAGACAAAATAATTCATGATCTCAAGACAAAATAATTCATGATCTCAAGACAAAATAATTCATGATCTCAAGACAAAATAATTCATGATCTCAAGACAAAATAATTCATGATCTCAAGACAAAATGATTCATGATCTCAAGACAAAATAATTTATGATCTCAAGACAAAATAATTCATCAAGACAAAATAATTTATGATCTCAAGACAAAATAATTCATCAAGACAAAATAATTCATGATCTCAAGATAATATGATTCATGATCTCAAGACAAAATAATTTATGATCTCAAGACAAAATAATTCATGATCTCAAGACAAAATAATTCATGATCTCAAGACAAATGATTCATGATCTCAAGACAAAATAATTCATGATCTCAAGACAAAATAATTCATGATCTCAAGACAAAATAATTCATGATCTCAAGACAAAATAATTCATGATCTCAAGACAAAATAATTCATGATCTCAAGACAAAATAATTCATGATCTCAAGACAAAATAATTCATGATCTCAAGACAAAATAATTCATGATCTCAAGACAAAATGATTAAGGATCTCAAGACAAAATAATTTATGATCTCAAGACAAAATAATTCATCAAGACAAAATAATTTATGATCTCAAGACAAAATAATTCATCAAGACAAAAAAATTCATGAACTCAAGATAATATGATTCATGATCTCAAGACAAAATAATTTATGATCTCAAGACAAAATAATAATTAATCAAGACAAAATAATTCATCAAGACAAAATAATTCATCAAGACAAAATAATTTATGATCTCAAAAAAAATATAAATTAAAAAGCCATCTTAGATAACATATAATTTTTAAAATGCATTGAATTTATCATGAGCATAATAAAGGGAGCCCCAAACTTAAAAAAAAAAAAATCAAGCGCTCTTCAGACAATGGCTGTTTAAAATTATTGTCTGTTCTTGTAAGACAATGCCACATCAATACTCTTGGTATCTAAGTTAATGAGGTTTGAACTTTTGAGCTAAACCCTAGTTGTGTATGTGCTGCTTATCTGTTAACCTTGACTGGATCGTATGTTTTTCTAAAACTTACATTACCTTTATATCTACCAGGCTCCCAGGCCAATGACAGCTTAGGTGAGAATGTCAAGGACGCCCACATCAAATATCTCCAGAGACAGGTTACTGTTCTCCAAGCAAACATGTACAAAAGTGAGCAGTGGTCATCAAGGTGAGCAGATTCTTCATGGGATAGTTAGGAGGGGATATTGTGATGGGTCAGTCCTGTTACCACCCATAGTTACTAGGGGATGTATTGATGGGTCAGTCCTGTTACCACCCATAGTTACTAGGGGATGTATTGATGGGTCAGTCCTGTTACCACCCATAGTTCCTAGGGTATGTATTGATGGGTCAGTCCTGTTACCACCCATAGTTACTAGGGTATGTATTGGTGGGTCAGTCCTGTTACCATCCATATTTACTAGGCTATGTATTGATGGGTCAGTCCTGTTACCATCCATATTTACTAGGGGATGTATTGATGGGTCAGTCCTGTTACCACCCATAGTTACTAGGGGATGTATTGATGGGTCAGTCCTGTTACCACCCATAGTTCCTAGGGTATGTATTGATGGGTCAGTCCTGTTACCACCCATAGTTACTAGGGTATGTATTGGTGGGTCAGTCCTGTTACCATCCATATTTACTAGGCTATGTATTGATGGGTCAGTCCTGTTACCATCCATATTTACTAGGGGATGTATTGATGGGTCAGTCCTGTTACCATCCATATTAACTAGGGGATGTATTGATGGGTCAGTCCTGTTACCATCCATATTTACTAGGGTATGTATTGATGGGTCAATCCTGTTACCATCCATATTTACTAGGGGATGTATTGATGGGTCAGTCCAGTTATCACCGTAGTTTCTAGGGGATGTATTGATGGGTCAGTCCTGTTATCACCCTAGTTATTAGGGGATGTATTGATGGGTTAGTCCTGTTATCACCCGTAGTTATTAGGTCATGTAATAATGGGTCAGTCCTGTTATAAACCTAGTTATTAGGGGATTTATTGATGGGTTAGTCCTGTTATCACCCGTAGTTATTAGGTCATGTAATAATGGGTTAGTCCTGTTATCAACCCTAGTTATTAGGTCATGTAATAATGGGTCAGTCCTGTTATCACCCATAGTTATTAGGTCATGTAATAATGGGTCAGTCCTGTTATCACCCGTAGTTATTTGGTCATGTAATAATGTGTCAGTCCTGTTATCACCCTAGTTATTAGGGGATGTAATAATGGGTTAGTCCTGTTATCAACCCTAGTTATTAGGTCATGTAATAATGGGTCAGTCCTGTTATTACCCATAGTTATTAGGTCATGTAATAATGGGTCAGTCCTGTTATCACCCATAGTTATTAGGTCATGTAATAATGGGTCAGTCCTGTTATCACCCATACAACCCAGCATAGACAGCTCCTGTTTATTAGTTGCACCCTTGCATTGTTTTTACTTTCTCCTGTGGATGGTCCCATAGCACACAGTTTAATCCTTAGGCAATAAGTGGATGGTACCATAGCACACAATCCCCGGGCAATAAGTGGATGGTCATATAGCACACAGTTGAATCCCCAGGCAATAAGTGGATGGTCACAATGGGCCCCGCACTTTCATAGGCCCCATACTTTCATATCCACGCCCCGAATTTATTTTCTAATACAAAATCTTAATTTTCACTTATTATCCTTCTCCTCTACCCAGAATGGGCCCCGCGCAGTCCGTTTCGCATAGGGCCCCGCAATAGTTAGGGTCGGCCCTGGATGGTCATATAGTACACAGTTGAATCCCCAGGCAATAAGTGGATGGTACCATACCACACAATCCCCAGGCAATAAGTGGATGGTACCATAGCACACAATCCCCAGGCAATAAATGGATGGTCATATGGCAGACATTTGTTTCCAGGTTCATGATGGCAACCAAGGAAAAAGATGAGGCACTGGATGAGAATGCAGCGTTGAAACAAGAAATGAAGGCACTGCAAGATGACAACACACTCCTCCAGACGAAGCTGGAGGCTCTCAACGGCTCATACCTAGAGGCACAGAAGAGGCACCAGCAGATCATCATGGAGCTTGACAACCTCCGCAGAACAAACTGTCGGGCCGTTGAGCTGGTGGAGGAGCTGACTAAATACAAGGCTGAGAACTATACATTGAAGGTGAGATGTGAGACAAGTCATTTCAATCATGTTCAGGTGAGATGTGAGACAAGTCATTTCAATCATGTTCAGGTGAGATGTGAGACAAGTCATTTCAATCATGTTACGGTGAGATGTGAGACACATCATTTCAATCATGTTAAGGTGAGATGTGAGACAAGTCATTTCAATCATGTTAAGGTGAGATGTGAGACAAGTCATTTCAATCATGTTAAGGTTAAGCCTACAGTCAACTTCTTGAACATTAAACACAATAATGCATCACATGTGGACTGATTGAAAAAAAATGATTTTCTCATAAAATGTTGACACTTTCAAATACCCTATTAAAACTGTAAAGTCCCCACTTTTCCCTGCGACCAGGAATCATTGTCTAGGCTGGAGACAGAAAACAAGAGCCTGAAAGAATATTCCCTGTCTGGTAATGGCAACAGTCAGTCCCTAGGAAATGTGGCCTGTAGCCAGGAGCTGGAGTACCTCCACAAGGTTGTGGACACACTGAAGAGTACCGTCATGGAGCAGCGTTATTTTCTGTTAAACATGAGTAAGTTCACAATGTAGGTGTCAAGGGCATTATGGACCTCTCAACACAACAATGGCTAACAGACTGAATATGACTTTGACTATAGGTAATAGACCAAATATGACTTTGACAATAGGTAATAGACTGAATATGACTTTGACTATAGGTAATAGACTGAATATGACTTTGACTATAGGTAATAGACTGAATATGACTTTGACAATAGGTAATAGACCAAATATGACTTTGACTATAGGTAATAGACTGAATATGACTTTGACTATAGGTAATAGACTGCACATGACTTTGACTATAGGTAATAGACTGAATATGACTTTGACTATAGGTAATAGACCAAATATGACTTTGACTGTATGTATTAGACTGAATATTACTTTGACTGTAGGTAGTAGACTGAATATGACTTGACTGTAGGTAGTAGTAGACTGAATATGACCTTGACTGTAGGTAATAGACTGAAAATGACTTTGACTGTATGTAGTATTCTAAAGATTCTATGACAAAATTAATTGTTTGGAGCAGTTTCATCAAAATGGAGCTCTAGCTCCTCTGAAAGTGCACTGCTCCACTACTCCAGGTTTTGCTCCAAAGTCTAGGGTTTGAGTTTTGACTAAATGCATTCAATGTCTGCTGTTCTTTTGTTCTTTTTTTTACACTAGTATCTTTAAAAAAAAATACTTTTTATATAAATTTCTTAGATCCTCATAGCAGAACTATTTTGTTCATCTCTCATCAGCACAGCTGCCTTTAAGAAAAGTGTAACACTGCTCATCTAGTGCTACTTGTAACTCATATGTAACCAGTGTTACAGCTGTGGCTTGACTACGGTCCAGTACTTCTTAATTATTACCATAATGAACTGCTATGAAAGCAAGAGACAATGTAGATCATCTCATCACCATTTAACTTTTTATTTACGTTAGCATGAAGATTCGCAATATATAATAGCTATCCAAATTGGAATAAAATAATCATCATGCTCTCACATACTTCATACACTTTATAATCCAAAAGGATGCACGATAGTTGTTCCGAATCTATGAAATTTATTCTTAAGTCAATGCAAGAGCCTATTCACAATACCAGCAGACATTTCTCCATGCTCAATCTCATTCTTCAACTTCCTTCATTTTCCTCTGTGCATGACATTTAAAACTTCATCTCAATACTAAAAATAACAAAGCTACCTATATAATTCTTATAATTACGGACCTGTCATACTAATCATTTACAAAAGAAAAAACATTCACGCATCTTTTTTTTCTCCACCCGATTGTTTCAGGATCTCCGAATAGTTTGAGTGGAAAGAATGGAACTCCCCCACAGTCAGCCAATGCTACTGGAGGACCCTCTGCGAACACCTCTGAATGGTCAAACACTGTTGGTCGGGCGGAGTCTCCCAGCATTAAGTCGAGGCAGCTGCTTCAGTCAGCAGGGCCGGGGGATGCGTCAGTTCAAAGGTTTCTACCACCCACTCAACAGCCCACACTGAGACAGTCAACACCTGATTTGACCAGCAGGTCTGAGTCTGGAAATAATGTGTGGGAAGTCAGATCATCGCCCACACATAAAGGAAGCAGTGTGAAGCAGATGCCTGTGGCCGGCGGAGGGCTACTAGAAATGACAGGTGATGGGCCTGAGCCAGGCAATATGGATACTTTGAAATCACAGAATGCATATTCTAACGGCATGGCTAGAAACCTGAGTAGACCTACTGGAACTGAATCGCAGAAACCTCCGCAAAAGTCATCCAATGGAACACAAGCCATGGGAGATTCTGGTAGATTACCCATTGATACCACTGGCTATGTACCGATGCTTTCACCCCGACATTACAAAGCAACACAGTCGGAAATCTTGAGCCGCAGGATAGCGGAGGAGCAGTCGAACCAGAACTTCCTTCGCAGCAAGTCGGCCACCATCGCCCACAATCCTGAAAAACAAAACCAAGGAGAGTTACAGAAACAACAGATCTGGCCAGTTAAGCCAGATCAACCCTTGGCCAGGGATCAACTCAGCCATGACACAGCTCAGCTGGGTGCTAGTGCCACCACCACCCCATCCCACATGCCGATCAATGAGAGCAAGTGGGAGGCCTCTAAGCACAGTGCTGATGAGCAACAAGAGCACATGTTTAGAAGCTATGAGAACATGAAGAGTCCACTTATACAGCAGCAGAAATATCAGCTGGATTCCTACAGGCAAGGCCAGCAATTGTTGAACTCCGGTAGGGCCTTGAAAGTTGACACATTGGTCCCTGCCCCAACAGAGGGTAATAGTGTCGCGCAATCCCGCCCCCCTGCTCACAGGCTGCGTTCTCAATTGATGGACCCCAGCCGAGGTCTGTACATTAACACCCTTGATCAGGTCCCAGTTGAAAGTCTGGCCCTGGTGGACCCCGACCAGCCACGGTTGAATTCTGATAGACTCTGTCCTGTGTGCAATAAAGATTTCAGCCATATGAGCATGGAGGACTTCCAGACACATGTTTTTAAGTGCTTTGATGATGAGAATGCACCAGAGACCATGAAACCCCAGGAGACCTCAAGGGTCTGTCCAATGTGCAGCAAGAGCTTTGACTGCAACACCCCACAGGCTGAGTACGAGAAACATGTTCATAGTCACTTTGGGGAGGATGGCCCGGGAGAGCATTTTGAAATTTTACAACCTTCATTCTAAAAAAAAAATATTCTAAACCATGCAATGTTTTGTTTGTCTCAGAGGGGATTAAACCAGTGCTTTACCCAATGGATTATTGATCAAATTTATCTTTATTTTGACTCGAAACAAAACTTTACTGTTTGAACCGGATTCATTTCATTTTGTGATATCTGTTCTGTTTAAAGTAATTAAATTTAGTCTAGGACTAGTGAGGTTTCCTTCACTGTTTGACCACTTAGCTGTTTTTTTTTAAATTTAAGAGCTTAGAGCAGTACTTTCCAAACATAAAGGGCTGATCAGACATTTTGATGTGTGTATATTTTATAATTATTCTTAAGAGCTGAATCAGAGTTGTTTGTTTTTGTTTTTTTTTCATCTTGCACATATTGCCTCTTATTACATGTAACAAAAATAACAGTCACACAAATCTTGGAAACTTATGTTATTAAACAAATCACCAAATTTTATTTGTATAGTATCACTGAAAATGAAAGGTTTTCATGAGATGTGTTGTGCCACAATGCACTACAAAATTAATCTTTATGTTTGTGTCAATATGTTTTAAAATAGGTCAATACAACACCAAGTATTCTAGTAAAACTGAAATAGGGTGTCACCAAATGATGTGCTTTGTCACCCAATGATGTATGTTGTCACCAAATTAATGAAATGTATCACCAAACGATGTACTGTGTCACCAAATAATTTGTTTGTCACCAAAGGGAAAAGTTTGGAAAGCATTGGTTTTCTTCAAAAATTCTGTTGCATGGTCAAATTAGTTGTACCATTATACATTGAGTGACCAGTTGTGCCAACATTCACTGAGTGACCAGTAACTTTGATTATAAAATGAACATCTTCATTTTGGTATCAATTAAGAAAGTAATGAGTTGAAAGGGGAAACAAAAACAAAAAGTATGATGTATTAGTTAACAGACAGTCACTAGCACTAAACTTTTAAAAGTTCCCTCTGTGTAACACAAGTATCAGTTAACCCCATTAACTACCAATATAATTTAAACAACTTTAGTATCAATTCATGACATATAATTTTTTAAATTATTTATTTAACACTAGAATCTGTTCAGCCCAGTTGTTATCATTTATACAACACTAAGATCAGTTCAGCCCAGTTGTTATCATCTATACACTAGTATTGGATTAACTCAATCATCATTTATACAACACTAGTACTAATATTGGTTTCAGCTGATTATTATCATTTATAAAACGCTAACACTGTTTTCACCCAATCATCATCACTTATACAATACTATTATTGGTTTCACCCAATCATTATCATTTTACTATTAATACTATTATACAACAGCAACTGAAATTTTGTTAAATTCTGAACTTTGAAGTTTGGTATTAAATTATAATAGGATTAATTAAAACAATCGATTCCAAATAAAAATCTGAAGACTTAAATATTTCTAAGCTTATTTTTTTAAATATTTAATCTGCATTAGCCAGTTACAGAATTGTTTGATTTCACAAAAGGACATGGAGTTGATAAATCATCAAACATTGCATACTTGTAAAGTAGATAAATCATCAAACATTGCATACTTGTAAAGTAGATAAATCATCAAACATTGCATACTTGTAAAGTAGATAAATCATCAAACATTGCATACTTGTAAAGTAGATAAATCATCAAACATTGCATACTTGTAAAGTAGATAAATCATCAAACATTGCATACTTGTAAAGTAGATAAATCATCAAACAGTACACACCAGTCAAGTAACAAATCGGGTCAATGATACTAAAAAAAAAAGTTTAAATTTTAATGACAAGCTATTTATTTTTATATAAATATATATTTTTTTTAAAATTTACTTTTCAAGATTCACACAGCTATGTTTTTATTTTATACCTGTATTGATAATTGATCAATAAAAACCTGGCCATCTCAAACCTGCTTGTAAATGAGTCATCTCAGGCCTGCCCATAAATGTTTAACCAAATTGTCAGGAGATTTGTGTAGGTTGGCTCACCCAGATAGCATTGGAAAACTGCTTCAGGTTCAAGTGCAAATCCATCTGTTACATTACTTCTTTGACACTTGCCAACATTCAATCTCTCTTTTACAATACTTATCTCACACTTGCCAACATTCAAGTTCTCTCATTTAAAGACTGGAGAGCCCTTCAGATGAAGTCTGCTTCCTTTTTTTATTGGGGCAGTCTTTCCTTGTCTTCTTTTATTGGGGCTGTCTTTCCTTGTCCTCTTTTATTGGGGCAGTCTTTCCCTGTCTTATTGGGGCAGTCTTTCCTTTTTAAATCATGCTTTTGATTGCTATACAGGAATTTATTGGCTTTGACAATGAGATTAGTCGTTTGAGAACAAGATAAATGGCACTTTTTAAAAGATTAAATACCAAATTGAATCACTACAAATTTAATAGTGTTCATTGTCAGATTAATGGCTTTGATTAATGTACCAAATGTAATGGTATTCATTATCAGATTAAATGGTCTTTGTTACCAATTACCAGATCAATGGCTAAAGTTACCAGAATTTTTTTACTATGAAATGATCAGTCAGGAAATTGATTGCCCTTTTTCTTAAAATACATTTTCATGACACAACTGGTCTTTTAATTGAAACCCTGTTGTCATATCATCTGGTCATCAGCTCAGTAGTGGGTGTAACGGTCAAAGAGATCCCTAAGAAGGATCAGCATTGTAATGTATTGATCAAAATTTTTACCAAACAAATTTGTTCAAAAGAAAATAGTCAGATGGAAGTTTGTTTGAAATTAAAATATTATATTGAGATTTCTTTATTTAATTTTAAAAGTCTTTTTTTTTTGTAAGGGAAGGTGCAAGTCATAAATGGGGAACATTTTAACTTTGTAAAAACTTTTTTTTTTCTCCAATTACCGGGTATTTAATTTTGAAAAAAAAAAATTTCAGTTTGATCAAATTTTCATGAAAACTAACTCCGGTCAAAAAATTTTCATGAAAAGTAACTCCGGTCAAAAAAATTTCATGAAAACTAACTCCGGTCAAAAAATTTTCATGAAAACTAACTCCGGTCAAAAAATTTTCATGAAAACTAACTCCGGTCAAAAAATTTTCATTCAAACTAACTCCGGTCAAACATTTTCATTCAAACTAACTCCGGTCAAAAAATTTTCATTCAAACTAACTCCGGTCAAAAAATTTTCATTCAAACTAACTCCGGTCAAAAAATTTTCATTCAAACTAACTCCGGTCAAAAAATTTTTATTCAAACTAACTCCAGTCAAAAAATTTTCATTCAAACTAACTCCGGTCAAAAAATTTTCATTCAAACTAACACCGGTCAAAAAATTTTCATTCAAACTAACTCCGGTCAAAAAATTTTCATTCAAACTAACTCCGGTCAAAAAATTTTCATTCAAACTAACTCCGGTCAAAAAATTTTCATTCAAACTAACTCCGGTCAAAAAATTTTCATTCAAACTAACTCCGGTCAAAAATTTTCATTCAAACTAACTCCGGTCAAAAAATTTTCATTCAAACTAACTCCGGTCAAAAATTTTCATTCAAACTAACTCCGGTCAAAAAATTTTCATTCAAACTAACTCCGGTCAAAAAATTTTCATTCAAACTAACTCCGGTCAAAAAATTTTCATTCAAACTAACTCCGGTCAAAATTTTTTTCCTTGGAACACATTTCTTTCTCTTACAAATTTGCACTAACCATTTGTGACAAGCTGAGAAACCAGACATTCAAGACAAAAAGTAGTAAGCAAATGAACTGTCTTGTTTTTACTATTATATCACGTGATGACCTGATCCCTGGTCCAGCTGAGAGCTTTTTTTTTTTTTTTAATGTTCAGATTGCTTGCCAATAAAAACGAAAACAATTCGGCCAAACTTCAAAACCTGTATACTTGTTGTTTTATGAATGTTCATGACATTTATATGTAAGAGAACGTGTTTGCTACTACACATTTAATAATATTAGGTAGCCTTGGTCTCTCTATTACATTATTACGGACTGTTATTAAGAGAGAATTTTATCTCTTATTAATCTATTGGCTCGTTTCAAAATAGTCCATAATAAAGGACGATACCAAAGTTTAATAACAATAACAACTAGAACGATACACAAAGTCAGGGCTAATTACAATTTTTACTTTGTGAATTTCAATGAATTACAAAAGTAAAAGAATATGATTAAAATTATTAACTTACAATATGGCTGGTACGGGTACTTTATGTAAAAATACAATGAGGTCAAGTTGTACAATGAAAGTAAATCTACACACAACAAAACTGTCTAGTATTAAATAATGACACACAGCACGTCTCGTGATAAAGGAAAGGAATCTCTGGCCCATTCAATCGTTCGGTCTTTTTATAGGCATTTCCTACTAATGTCTCTCGAACCGTCTGACGCATCGTTTTGCTTTCCCGTGTTATCCAGGTTCTTCTATAAGGTTCTGACTAACTAAGCTTTTGTATACAAGGGGAAAGTTTTGCTAGCCACACCCCAAAACGGCCTCGACTGTAAGAGGTCATGCACGTGGAAAGCAAGGAAGGCGTGCTTTAACACGTCATCTTCATAACAACATACTATTAATATTTCTGTGTTATGCTAGCTCTGTTGAGTTTCATCTTGTCATTGATGGTGACGCGCTTAGTGACCATCTGCTGCCAAGTTAGGTACAACTTTTAAACACGTGGATCTTTCCCCATTGATAATGATGTTGGGGCCTTACATAAGGCTTTCTTGAGCTGGCGAATGATGTTAGGCCCTAACACAAGGCTTTCATGATCTGTGAAAAGATGTGGCCCTTACACAAGGCAATCATGATCTTGCACTACACCTTCCACGGATGGACGCAATAAGACCAACTTCCACGGATGGACGCAATAAGACCAAATTCCATGGATGGACGCAATAAGACCAAATTCCTTGGATGGACGCAATAAGACCAAATTCCAAGGATGGACGCAATAAGACCAACTTCCACGGATGGACGCAATTAAATAAGACCAACTTCCACAATGTACAATCTGAGAGTACAGCAAAAAGCTTCTAAGCCATTTTCTGCGCGAATATGATTACACATTTCATAACTAAAAAAAAAAATTTAGTTATAAAATCACCCATTAATTTGAGGGGTGGCATTTTCGGCCGCCTGGGGAGTTTTTTTTAGTGGAAGGGGGTTGGCAAAAAGCTGGACTCGGGTGGCACTAACTCTGGCTACTCCACTGCCACTACCTTCTATAGAAGTAGCATGCACCTAACGCTTCTCTTTCTGTCTACTTCTACTGTAACCAAGCTAATGTGTGACTTTATTCTCTGTTTTGTGTATTTTTATCTTTTGTTTGTTGCTGATGATTGTCTTGGGGCTTACACAAACCGCCCTTTACTGTTCATTCTAACACAAACAGGTTTGGAATAGAGTTGAAAAGGGACTGAGTAATGAGGCTACTTACTTTACCGTTCATTCTAACACAGACACAGGGCCGGATTAACCATTAGGCAAACAAGGCACATGCCTTGGACACCAAGCGTTTGGGGGCACCACAAGTCCTCAAGAAATATTTTTTTTGTTGAACAAATTGGAACAAGATCAGGGCCCCGGGCAGAAGGGGGCACCCATGTGGGTTTGTGCCTTGGGCACTAAAATGGCTTAATCCGGCCCTGCACAGACATGTTATGAATAGAGTTGAACGGAGACTGAGTAATGAGGCTACTTAATTTACTGTTCATTCTAACACAGACAGGTTTGGAAATAAATTTGAAGGGAGAGTGAGTAATGAGGCTACTTACTACCTGGTAATATTTTCCTTGAGTATAAAATTACTTTTTAATCTAAACGTAAAAGGGAGGGGTTTGATTTTACAAAGATTGATCTCATTTAAATGTAACAGTAACAGAATATCATTTTTTTATTGAATTATTCAAATAGTTCTTATATATTTGTCTGGCTAAATTGTGTGTGAATTAGCTTTTTTGTTTTAATACACTGCTATAGGCAAAATAGTTGTATTCTTATGTGACTGATCTATTTGTTATACACTGCTATAGGCAAACTAGGTGTATTCTTATATGACTGATCTATTTGTTATACACTGCTATAGGCAAACTAGGTGTATTCTTATAATGCTGATCTATTTGTTATACGCTGCTATAGGCAAACTAGGTGTATTCTTATATGACTGATATATTTGTTATACGCTGCTATAGGCAAACTAATTGTATTCTTATATGACTGATCTATTTGTTATACACTGCTATAGGCCCACTGAATGTATTCCTCTATTTCCCATATTTTGGCTAAGTCGTGTGTGATGTTCTCATGTTGGCTAAGTCATGTGTGATGTTCTCATGTTGGCTAAGTCATGTGCGATGTTCTGATCTTGGCTAAGTCATGTGGGATGTTCTCATGTTGGCTAAGTCATGTGTGATGTTCTCATGTTGGCTAAGTCATGTGTGATGTCCTCATGTTGGCTAAGTCATGTGCGATGTTCTCATGTTGGCTAAGTCATGTGTGATGTTCTCATGTTGGCTAAGTCATGTGTGATGTTCTCATGTTGGCTAAGTCATGTGCGATGTTCTCATCTTGGCTAATTCATGTGTGATGTTCTCATGTTGGCTAAGTCATGTGTGATGTTCTCATCTTGGCTAAGTCATGTCTGATGTTCTCATGTTGGATAAGTCATGTGTGATGTTCTCATGTTGGCTAAGTCATGTGTGAAGTTCTCATGTTGGATAAGTCATGTGTGATGTTCTCATGTTGGCTAAGTCATGTGTGATGTTCTCATCTTGACTAAGTCATGTGTGATGTTCTTATCTTGGCTAAGTCATGTGTGATGTTCTCATGTTGGCTAAGTCATGTGTGATGTTCTTATCTTGGCTAAGTCATGTGTGATATTCTAATGTTGGCTAAGTCGTGTGTGATGTTCTCATTTTGACTAAGTCATGTGTGATGTTCTGTTACAATGGTTATGTCGTTTCTGATGGTCTGATAGATTGGCTGTGTTGTATGTGATGTATTTGGAGTCAGCAACAAGAGAAGCATTCACTGCAGGAGTTAGACCTGGGGCCCTAGGCAGGGAAATTCCTTGACCAACGCTGAGATTTCCCCGTTTTGTTCTTTAGTGTATTTCCCCGTTTTGTTCTTTAGTGTATTTCCCCGTTTTGTTCTTTAGTGTATTTCCCCGTTTTGTTCTTTAGTGTATTTCCCCGTTTTGTTCTTTAGTGTATTTCCCCGTTTTGTTCTTTAGTGTATTTCCCCGTTTTGTTCTCTGGTGTATTTCCCCGTTTTGTTCTTATTTAGTGTCTTTACCCACCCGCCAGCATGTCACTATATGTCCACGGAGTATTGTTGAAACTCAAACATCTGCCTATGTTAATTGTTATCTTTATTATAAATTGCTAATTTTACTGTCACTTAGGCTTGAAGTATGGTTTTATTCAAAATTTGATATGATACAAATTCATTTTAACTTTTTGTGTTATGTTTTGTGTATGTGGCTATAGCTAGATTTGAAACTGACTATCTATTCGACTTTTTTTTTTCCACATCGCAAATGTGGGCCCTTCACTATGCGAGGCACCCCTGCAGCCGAATGGGGGTTGCAGGGCTCTCGTGACGGATCTGTATGCCGCGACATAATTGGCTTTATCTTTCGTAAAAGTAAGTGTATATTATCTAGTCTGTGCCACGAGAAAAAACTAAATTGCTGCGATAATACGACCGTTGTATTGTTTAGTTCCTAGGCTTTGTTGTGTAAAGTCAAGAGTCTAATTTGTATTTGTCACAGAAAGGTTTTTACGGGGGAGGGCGTCGGCCCTGACTTGTCACAAAACTATTATGACGTACTAGCGCTCCTCTCTGCGATTTATGTATTTTGGTAAATAGACGTTGAGGCGGACGAAAGCTTCCGCAACATAAAGAGCCACATGGGGCAATGTTGGTAATATTTACTACCAGTTTATTTAAATGTCCTATTATTTCCCTTCCCAACTCTGTTAATTGATTGTCAATACCTGTTCACTATCCCCATGTTTTTTTTTAAAATTAAATACATATTGTTCAAGACTCCTACATCAAAATGAATTGTACTTCACCGACTTTACTCTTTTCAAGTAGTCTGTGTGCCAAAACTACTACCTTATTTATGTATTTATGTATGTATGTATGGCATCTTTCCGTCTACGAGAGACGATAGATTTATCTTTTTAGATTGCATCTCTTGGTGTGGCTAGTGAGACCAATCCTCGAGTGGCAATCTCTTTGCATGTCCCACACACGTTTGAGGCGGAGCAGTGTTTTCTGGCCTTCCTCTGCGCTCTCTTTGCATCTATTTCCGCCATGTTTTGCTCCTCGGCACGTAGTGATCCTTCCTTCACGATGTCCCACCATGTGATCCTCCGCCAGGTCCTCCTAGTTTCAGATGTCGATGTTGGCCGCCTTCATGTCTCTTCTGCATATGTCTATGTATGTGAGACGAGGCCGTCCAACCGACCTTTTCCCTGTCGCCAACTCGCTGCATAGCACTTCCTTGGGTATGCAACCAGGATGCATTCGCTTGACGTGCCCAAGCCAGCTCAGGTGTCTTTGGATTAATATGGCTGGGACGCTGCTAATGTTTGTTTGAGACAGGACATCAGTGTATGGGACTTTTTCTTGTCATTTGATGTCAAGGATGATGCGCAGGCATCTGAGGTGGAAGCCATTGAGCCTTCTTTCGTGCTTGGTGTATTTGGTCCAAGACTCGCATCCATAGAGAAGTGTGCTCAGTACGCAGGCCTGGTATACCTGCAGCTTAGTTCTTGTTGTGAGTTTAGCATTGGACCAGACACTTTTCTTCAGTCTAGCCATAACAGTTGCGGCCTCCCCTATCCTACCACTTATCTCATCCTCCACTGAGAGGGTGCTCGAAATGTTCGATCCCAGATATGTAAAACTGTCAACAGCATCCAAGTCGCAGTGGTCAATGGATATAGTGGAGAGGGCGTCAGCGTCCTGTGCCATATTGTTGGTTTTCTTTAAGCTAATGGTCAGGCCAAACTCTTTGCACTGCAGGCATAGGATAAGCTGGATACAAGGCACTGCAGGCCGTCTACTGTGTGAGATATTAAGGCGGCGTCATCTGCAAATAAGAACTCGCATAGCATGACCTTTCTTATTTTGTTCTTAGCTCTAAAAAGGTTGGGGGGTGGGCAATGTTGAATAATCTCTCGTCAGCTCTAGTGTGGATGTATATCCCCTCGCTGTTGTTCTTGAAGGCATACTGGAGTAAGATGTAGAAGAAGATTGCAAATAAAGTAGGAGCCAGCACGCAGCCTTGCTTTACTCCACTACCTACTAGAAAAGCTTTTGATGAGGCACCGTTAAATCACACTGTGCCCTCCATGTTATCGTGGAACTGCTTGATGATGTTAAGCAGACGTGTAGGGCAGTCTATTTTTTTATGATCTGGAAAAGGCCGCTTCCGCTGACAAGCTCAAAAGCTTTAGTGAGGTCGACAAACGCGATGTATAGAGGCATGTGTTGTTTCCTGCATTTCGTCTGCAGCTGGCGCAGAGTGAAGATCATGTCTGTGGTTGACCTACCGGCTCGAAAGCCACATTGCGATTCTGCGAGTACGCGCGATGCCATGGGTCTGCAGGCGTGTTAATGCAACTCGGGCGAAGGCCTTTCCAACTATACTGAGAAAAGAGATTCCACGATAGTTGCTGCAGTCACTCTTGTCTCCTTTATTCTTGTACACTGTAACGATGCTTGCATCTTTCAACTCTTGTGGTAGCTGTCACTGTTCCCAGCTAAGAGTAAGGAGATCGTGCAAGGGCCGTAATAGTACTTCTTTTCCACATTTGAGAACTTCTGGTGGAATTCCATTATTGCCAGGGGCCATCCCACAGGCGAGACAATCGATGGCTCTATGTAGCTCTTCTATGGTGGGTAGGGTATCAAGGTCCTCCATGACCGGTAGGTCTTGGATATCGTCCAGGGCAGTTGTTGAGACATGGTTCATTGTTGCGTATACTTCCAAGTAGTGTCAGACCTGTTTACCCTCAAAATCTTAAAATCGTACAATATCATCACAAAATCGCTCAATACATTATCTTAATAGTAAAAAAAACACACAATATATATAATGTATACACCTGAAAATCATACATTGTACGCCAAAATCGTAAGAGTAAACAGGTCTGTAGTGCTCAATCCACTGTTTGAGTTGTTATCTCGATCAGTGATAAGTTCCCCTGACTTTGACAGTTATATCGCATCTTCTGGGAACCTGTGCTCTAGTAAACTGTCTAAATACCTTTATATTAATCCTAGTAAGACATGTACATATATACAAACATGTATGTATAAATAAAAAAAATCGTTCTCATAATGAAACCTTTTTTACAAGTTGCTAGAAACATTTGCTTGTAATCATTTTGTGATGGATTTGAAATTAGAATTGGTTACCTGTAAAGAATGCAAAACAAGGCAACAAGGTGTACATTTTTTTCTCTACAGGCGGTCATACTCGACTTTTGCTTAATAACATGCATATTATTAGCTAGAAATCTATGACTAGGGCTAAGCAATATCTTAACTAACCTAATTTTTTTTTTCATTTAGTGACAAATTACATTTAAGCAGTTTTGGTATAGTTAAATTCAGTTTATATTATATTTTTAATTGCATTAATATTATCCCTAGAATAGCCAGGATGAGAGTGACTTTGTCCCATTTTTCAAGGATAAGCAGAAGCCCAGGAAATGAGAAAACCTAGTTAAAACCCAGTGATTTAAAATATTTAAAAGATTAGTGACTTCCCGATTTTCTTGCTTGAAAATTACACCTAAAAATCATTTGCTCTCAAAGTTTCAACATTAGTGCAGCCAAGGGGATAGTTAATGTTTTAGCCCATCATCCCTATTGCACAATTTTGTTTTGCCAAAATGCCATCCCTCAATTGACTATAAATGGGTACTCTCAGTGCACACCACCGTCTCCTCCACCGCTATGAATACATGTTTTTAATACAAACAACTTAATGCACCTTGTATTATTCTATTTAGCGGTTGCTGGGAAAAAACTATTCAACATGTCCCTGCTTCTTAAAAAAACACTTATTCCTGGTTGGAGACAACTGGTCAATGTCTTTGTCAAGAAGGATGGTCAGGCAGTGATTGCTCTACGAAGATTGATAACTGCCTCAATCACAGCTGTCCAGCTCACCTGCAATGTCAAGAGAGAAAAGTTGGCTATGACTGTATCTGTTGGCATGGCCTTAAACCTGGACCTCTAGGCACTTGTAAAGGTCAGAGAATTATCCTTTTTGATATAATTTCTCTCTACTTGCATTTCAATCTTGTTAAGTGTTAATTTTTTTTTTACACACGTGACAGTTTAAGTCCTTACATACTCTGTTTATCTGATGAATGACGGAGGTGGGTTGACAATGTCGCTCAAATTATATGGTTGACAGCATCTCCTTGGCTGAGTGCATGAGTGGGTGGTAAAAAAAAAGGGGGGGGGGGGGTGAGCTCAGATCACCTTTGTAGTTTTTATGCTTAGGTATAGAGTTAAGTTACTTCAACCTGCATTTTTTAAGCATTCATTATTTAAAAAGGTAAATAATTCAACTGTTGTCGATAATTTAAAGATCACAATTTTAATGCTAAATAGGAAATAAAAAAATATTTGTCAAAACTTAAACAAAAGACTTCCTATGAAAGACGAATTAAAATGCACTAAAAAGTAGAAATTAGTTTCAAATTTCTTAAAATGCATTTTGTAACAAAAGTCTTTGCAGAAAAAAAAAAAAAAGTCTAATATTTAAAAAAATGTTTGTATTATTTATGCAGAATAACCTATTTCTTAATGTTAAGATCATAACCAAATTGTATAAAATTATTAAAGAGAAGATGCAAATTCATTTTAACATATATTTTACTTATTTTAGACTGCAATAGAACTATATCTAATTCCAATGGATGGATAATGACCTCAAATTACCCACTGGATTATGACAATGACACATTTTGTACATGGACAATTGTCAGCCCGGGTTCAGATTCCACAATCACTCTCAGGTATGAACTAGTTTGTATAAATAATACTGTCACGCTTAGACAATGAAATATATTACAAAAACTGAAAATTCCTGTACTTTATTCTTTGTACTTTACTATGTTAGAATGCATGCAACTCTAGAGATTGTTTAGTACACCCAATCCCCAATAATTTTAAAACAGTTTGTACTTATTTATTTAATATTACCTAAAATAAAAGCTTCAATGAGTCATGTTACTCTTATTTCCTACAACAGTATTACAGAATATGAAGTTGAGGGCTGTCCAAATGATTATTTGAAGATCTATGAAGGAAACAATACACAGGACCATGTCTTTGGACCTTTCTGTACTTCCCCACCAGGTGTTCTCTCTACCAGTAGAGGTGCATTTCATGTAGTATTCACGTCAGATTTCTCGGTAACCAAACGTGGTTTTAGAGGCTTTTACTCTATTGAAGGTTAGTAATTTTTCAGTGAGGGAAGTAACTTTTGTTTGTCCAAAATTGTAATTACTAATATATGAACTCACCATTGTTAATTCAATTTTTTTTTTCAAATCTGCTCAGATCTTAGTCATAGACCAGTACCAATCAATCTCAGCTTGTTTTGGGGGTGAGACTGTTATTGAATTTGCTTGATGCTTTATTTTGTGGCCCTCAGTCAGGCAAACAACACAACATAAAATAGATACATCAAGCCCTATTTAGTCTAAGCAGTCAACAAAATGACGGCTCCACCAAATGTGGTGCCTCCCATCTGTCTTTCTAGGCATGTGACACAATCACTCCATCTTCTTGTGTCGTTAATGGACTGATGAAGACAAAGGATAAAATACACCACCCCTTACCACCCAAACTGTCGATTTTGAGCTTGCACAGACTGGTATACCAATAATAAATAGTTTACCTCTGACCTTGCCCTCGTCCCACCACCTGCCCTCGTCCCACCACCTGCCCTCGTCCCACCACCTGCCCTCGCCCCACCACCTGCCCTCGTCCCACCACCTGCCCTCGTCCCACCACCTGCCCTCGTCCCACCACCTGCCCTCGTCCCACCACCTGCCCTCGTCCCACCACCTGCCCTCGTCCCACCACCTGCCCTCGTCCCACCACCTGCCCTCGTCCCAACACCTGCCCTTGTCCCACCACCTGCCCTCGTCCCACCACCTGCCCTGTAACATTGTGTGCTCCAACATTGACCTCGCTCAAGGCTCAACTTCCCTGGCATTTTAACAGAAGCAAAAAAATATTTTGCGCTCTCTGTCTCAACCCTCAAGGTTGCCAGATCAAAATTTAAAAAAAGAAATCTAACCTGAAAAGAGGCCTCATTTTTCATTTAACTTATTAAAAATAGTTGCTTTAAATGCATTTATATTATAAAAGTCATGGTTAGAATTACTGGAAGATTTAACATCAATTTTGTCAGCGTTAAAGTTGTAACTATGTTTGTTAAAGTTATTAAATCTGACACTTGTTTTTTTTTACATAGACTGCTTTTAAAGCTTTAGTTTTTCTTTTATTTAGCTGGGTAAAGATATTGTTTTTCTTTAATTTTTCTGATATTAATGTCATTTGAAGCAGAATTATAATTGGAAAAGTTTTTAAAAAAGCAAGTTTTTTGCTATTCCCTTTTGATATGTATTACATTTAACAATGAGACAAGACAGGAAATAGGGCCAAAAAGAGCATGCCACATTGTTGTATGTTGCCAGTGTTGCAAAATTCTATTCACTTAGTGCTAGCATCAGATACTACACTACACTGATCAAAATAATTTTTTATTTAAAAGATATGTTAAATAAACTAGCTCTGACCAAACCATCTTCATTTCCTTCACAATATTATTCCACAGATTGGATTAATGATTCTTACCAAATATCATTTGAGATCTTTTCAAACCATTGTTTAGGATGTTGCACAAATAATTGTTTCTAAAAAACCTGTAATGTCTTGGTTTCTAGTTTTGTTTAATGTTTCATACCTGAATTAAAGAATAGAGTTTACAATAGTGTTGCATTTTTTCAACTTTTTTAAAATAATTATTCCACTGCATTTCCATATCTTATTCAATGTTTCAAATTCTCACCTCAGATCCTTTTATAAAGTTCTAATATCTCCATTGTTAACACCTTCCTTAAAAATACATGATAATAAACTGAAATTTTAATTTCCAGATGTTTGTCTTGTTGAGAAATGCTCTCACAACTGTGAAGTCATATCCTTCCACCCTAGAGTAGAGATGTGTACATGTCCTGACTGGATGATACTAGACACCTATAATGCATCCAGGTGTATTGAGATAAATGGTAAGTCTGTCTACATTTTCTGGAATAAAAATAGATGATATGCTGGCAGATCTACTTAAGTAGGGTAATTTCTATCAATGAGAAGCAAGGTTTTTTTAATAAACAAATGATTAAATGATATATCAATGGGTTTTAATTCCTCACCTTAATTTTTAAGCATGCATTGTCAAACATACTTTTAATTAGGTTCATTTAAGTAACAATTGCTTATAGTTACATTGTCATTATACAAATTAAAAATAAAGCAATTTTTTTTCAGTCTGTGCCACTCCTGATGACTAAAAATGGTTTTTGATGTATTGTGTTAATTTTCACTTGCATAGTTTTTAAGACAGCATCTGACTTTCTTGGCTTAATTCTAATAGGATAAAAAACAAAATGTTCCAGCTTAACGAATTTTCTGCTATCTATTAAGAACCTAGCTATCTCTTTCTGTTCCAGATTTTTTAAATTTTAGCTGTTCATAATTATTCATATTGTTTTAATGACAACCTTGACCTCTTACTCTTATGCTTTTGAAACTCAGGCTGCAACCAAATAATTACCTCATCAGGACCAATCGCTACACAACTGTTCCCAAAATTCTACACAGACAATTTCAAATGCTTTTGGAATGTGTCAAAAGGCAATAAAAGTGAAATCACGATCAGGTATTTTTTAAAACATTGCTCATTGCTTAGGGTTCCTATTTATTTACATGTTAAATAACTTATTAGTCATATTTTTTTTTTAAAATAAAGATATTTTTCTTGTTTATTTCTCTTAATTTGTAACAATCTGCAACTATATTACACTAAGGTGAATGAGCTATGTTATTAATGATGAGCATTATCTATCCATAGAAAGTAATGGGTGTAGCATCCCTTGACAGGATATTAGCATAGTTGTATGGGTATGACCCATTAATTTTAAAAATATCATTTTAGTCAACAAGTAGGTCTTATATGACATAAACAATTATACAATAGTTTAAAACTTGTGTCATGACTTCTTTTGATTTTAAAATGAATTTAATATTATTTCTATGGCCGTTTATTATTTAAAAACTTTTTTTGTTAACATTATCTTGACATAAATGTTAAATGTATTTCAGTTTCTCTGACTTTGAGATTGAGGAGCGATGGGACTGTGGCTACGATTCAGTAGAATTCCTTGATGGTCCCGAGGCAACTTCACTGGGAAAGTTTTGTGGAGGAATGTCACCAACCATCACATCAAGGAACATTTTCCTGTTGGTAGTGTTTGTTTCAGATGATTCTGTTTCTGGCAGAGGCTTCAAAGGCAAAGTCACCATCACGTAGATTTATTTGAATGTAAGCAAATGTTTTAAAGAAAATGTGTCTCAACATTTTTGAAGACCTGTGTGACACAAAATAACAAGCATAATGTGTCCAAGTGGGCAATGATGACATGTGACCAGTGAATGTCAGGCTTACAATGATGGCATGTGACCAGTGAATGTCAGGCTTACAATGATGGCATGCGGCCAGTGAATTGTTTACTCACATCAAAGTTGCCCTTGAAGCCCTGATTTAAAGGATTTTACATTTAAAACATTTCTTTTCTTAATTGGTATTTTATTATTAATAATGTTATAGATTGTGGTTAAGATATTGCATTATAATTATACTTGGAGGGCACATTAGGGCTTTTTTCAAATAAAAAGCTAGGAGTTCGCATTATTCATGGACCATATTTTGCAAGGTATTCTACAATATTTATTTAGACCTTATAGTCCTTGTGGAGAAAAGTTTTTTTTTAGGAAAACTTTCGAATAAATTTATACTTAAATTTTCCAGTACATTTTAGGGCAATCTGTATAATTTTTAAAGAAAATTCCAGGCCCTATACTATAATGTAGTCAATAGTTTCTGGGCTTGATATAAGACATTTTACTTGTAAATATTTTGTTGCATCTACTTAAAACCCATCTTGTACTTTGTTGTTGATAATTTGTTGGATTTATGACAATTTATTTGATTTCATCTTATTTCAACAAATAGTTGGATTGATTCAATGCCTTTTGTAGTCAAAAGTTCTTTTTTGGATCTATCAAAATCTTATATATGTATTAACAATTTATTTGATCCATTCAATACTTGTTAGTAGTCTATAAGTTTTGGATTTTTAAGACCATGAATTTATTATCAATTTTTTTAGCCAACAGTTTATCAGTGTTTTGTCTGTTTCATTCATCATAATTTCTGTATTTGTTCATAGTCTATCTGAAGTTTAGGATTTCTAAAATTATTAATTCTTTGATTAATTCTTCTCTTGTCAAAATATTAATTTTAAAATATGCTGGCAAAAAGCAGCAGCACTTGGATATGTTTATTTACTGACTGTTCATTAAGGGATGAAATGTGTGTTGATGAAATATGTGTTGATGAAATAATATGTGTTGATGAAATGTGTGTTGATGAAATGTGTGTTGATGAAATGTGTGTTGATGAAATGTGTGTTGATGAAATGTGTGTTGATGAAATGTGTGTTGATGAAATGTATGTTGATGAAATGTGTGTTGATGAAATGTGTGTTGATGAAATGTGTGTTGATGAAATGTGTGTTGATGAAATATGTGTTGATGAAATGCGTGTTGATGAAATGCGTGTTGATGAAATATGTGTTGATGAAATGTGTGTTGATGAAATATGTGTTGATGAAATATGTGTTGATGAAATATGTGTTGATGAAATGCGTGTTGATGAAATGCGTGTTGATGAAATATGTGTTGATGAAATGTGTGTTGATGAAATATGTGTTGATGAAATATGTTTTGATGAAATATGTGTTGATGAAATATGTGTTGATGAAATGTGTGTTGATGAAATGTGTGTTGATGAAATGTGTGTTGATGAAATGTGTGTTGATGAAATGTGTGTTGATGAAATGTGTGTTAATGAAATGTGTGTTGATGAAATGTGTGTTGATGAAATGTGTGTTGATGAAATATGTGTTGATGAAATATGTGTTGATGAAATGTGTGTTGATGAAATATGTGTTGATGAAATGCGTGTTGATGAAATGCGTGTTGATGAAATACGTGTTGATGAAATGCGTGTTGATGAAATGCGTGTTGATGAAATGTGTGTTGATGAAATGTGTGTTGATGAAATGTGTGTTGATGAAATGTGTGTTGATGAAATGTGTGTTGATGAAATGTGTGTTGATGAAATGTGTGTTGATGAAATGTGTGTTGATGAAATATGTGTTGAGTGTTAATGAAATGCATAGGATCAACACAATGTTAAGAGGACTTTAAGTTTCAGTTGTTAGATCTTTTTTTGTAGATCATGATTTTTCTTTCTGTGTAAAAATGCATAAATATCAAATAAATTTCATTCAAGAATTTGAACTTGAGGCAAATATGTTAGACAGTTTTATTGTTTTAATTTTATTTAATTTCTATCTTTTTAGTTACCGGTGGCTGTTACCAATACTTGAAGTATCTTTTAGAAATATTTCATTCAAGTAAATTATGCAAAATTTAATTAAATCAACTATTGCCAATATTACATAGATGTAAATATTACCAAAAATATAACGATAATTATCCATATTTCATACAGGTAACCAATGTTTCATACAAGTGACTATTACCAACATTTCTTACAAATGATTATTGGTAATATTAAATATTTTAACCGACTATGCCAAATGTTATGGATCTTCCTGAACTTCTTTTTGTCTATTCACCCCTTTGAAAACTTTGTTCCTTTGCAGAGGCGTATTCTTTCTGTTCTTGGAACACACACTAATACATAAAGTGAACGATCTTTTTCCTTCTGTGCACCAAAACAATGGAATTTTCTCCTATTAAACATCCGCAACATACCGAACATCACAGCCTTCAAAACTGCCTTCAAGACCCATCTCTTCGAAATTTACTATACCGACTCATTCTGACCCCCCCCCCCCCCCCAACTGATTAGCAACGCTCGATGCTGTCCATGGCTACACAGGGGTAGATAGTACTTGGGTGGGTGAGGTTAAGCATTTTACCACCTTGTTGCTCTTAAATTTAAAATTTTCTGTAATTGCTAATTTTTATGTGAAGCGCAGTGGGGTACTTCACTATATAAAGCCACCTCAATAATAATACACTAGAATATGACCAATATTTCAAAAGCATCGAATAGTAACATAGTAAAATTTAAAAAAAATTGACTCTTTCCAATCACCAATATTTCAATACAAGTATCAAATAGTAAAATTTGACTTTCCAAATACCATCAATCTATGAAAATGTGTGGGCTTGTCTGTGGCTTTGTTCTGCATTTGTTTCTATATGGATTGATGGATCTTGACCAAACTTGGCACACATATCCGTTATATTATTATCCTGAAGGAACTCTTGGTGGGGGGGGGGGTGGTTATGAACTTTTTATAACATTCCGTTTGGGGCCGGGGCCCAAAATGTTATCTCTTATGCTTTATAAATAAAATTACCAACAAATTCTCCTATATAAATAGATGGTTCTTGAATAAACTTAATACACAAACACTTATCCATATTCAAATACTCATAATATCCAATTATCCATCCCCTTTTTGGGCAGGAACCCAATTTCATTTTTCTAATATAAGCTATATAATATTGGTAGGCTTATAAATGTATTTAAATCACTTTAAAAAACACACCAAATATATCGAAACCCAAAAATACTAAAAAATTAATGTTTTCGTTGATTCGTCACTAGCACCACCTTTGAGCACGGACTGTCATGCAGCACAAGGTCTTTTACATGCTGTCAGTGATTTCACGTTGATCTACTTGAGTTAATCTTACATGACAGTATCTTGGTGGGACATTTGAAAAGGCAATTTTAAAATCAGACAGATGTGAAATTTCGGCAGAGAGAAGATTAAGGTTTAAAAAGAGATTGGCAGAAGAACAATTAATATATGCTGGACCCTCTCTGTGCGAAAAAAACAGTAGGGAGATGCTTTAAATCTGAATCCGAAATCAGATCATCAGAGATCAATGAAGTAGCAGATATGTTTGGGGGTGTTCAAGCCAAGTGAAGAAAAGTTATTGCTGCCCGGTCCAAAATTCAACACTTTCTATGATGACTTATCAGAAGATGAACTTTTAAAAGAAATACCAAGGCTTAGAAGTAGAAGACACCTAAAGGCAGCTGATAAAGAATTTCACAGAGTTTTGTACTGGTCAATATTTAATGCTTTGAAATTCATAGCTGAATGGGACTTCCTAGAATCTCTTCCAATACTCTCGCTAAGTCTTCCAATGTTTCTATCGATCTGTGTGTCTGTGGCTTCATGTGAGTGGAGCTTTTCAAAACTGAGGCTTATCAAGAACTATTTACGATCCACCATGGAACAGTCAATGCTTTCTGATAGGCTCTACTATAATTGAATGTGATTCGAGATACGTAGAAAGATACTGATTGGTCATTGAAGGTCATTTACATGTTTACAGCTTTGAATACCAGGAAAGGACAATTTTAAATAAAGAAAATGTAATGTAAAAATAACTGTAACTTAACGTTATGACAGTTCTTAAACACATTTATTTATATACTAACCCTTAACCAAAAGGGGGATAGGGGAAGGGGTGACACAATGATTTTACATCACCGGGTGACACCAACCACGGCTAGGCCACTGCTATATTATACTATATTTGGATTTCCGGTGTAACCATGTCTGCACGAGAGACCGCAGTGTTTAAATATACTAATACTATACATATTAAACACAAATATTAGTGTGTCCTTGCAAAATATTCAACAAAAACATCCTGGCTGTATGCGAATATATTGGAAACAAATGTGTTTGTGAAGATACAAATCTATTAAAACTAAGTTACATTTGTGTGCATCTAGACATATTCAAACACAAATAGCACTATGTACTTGCAAACATATTCAACAAAGATATCTTTGTTTACGTGCGGACATAATTATTCAACACAGATTCGCGTGTGCTCAATAAATAGTTTCCTACTCCACAGATGAAATCTCGGAGATTATAGCCAATGTATTATAGAGTCAACATTATTTAGAGAAAAATGAAAAAGAAAATTAAAACAAAATAAAAACCCAAAAACAATTTTCATAATAATAAAATAACGATTTTATCAGCCAAGTATAGGCCTATAGTTTAAAAATTTTATTTGCACAATATTACACGTGTAAAAGGCATTCTTAAATAAATGCTTCGACACTGGAAACGCATGTTTTTATTGTCTTGCAATCAACATATTTTAATTTGTTTTCTAGGCAAGATGAAATGTAAGTGATTTTTTAAAAAATGCTTATATTGTTTATGTTGTTCCGTGTTTTAAACATGTTTAGATGTTAATGAGTTAATTTACCGCATATATTACAACAACGCTTGTAACGAATGGATGAAGATTTGTATCAAGAAATTGTAAGAAATTTAACAACATCCACATAGAAGTCAATTTCAGATCAAGTCATTAATGAGTTCAACTATTTTAAATATACACCAACCAGGACGATGGTTGTCAACAATGAGATAGAGACAACGGGGACACAGCTTCCAGATTTTCCCGTCGTGAGTTTTGAGTTGACCTGAGTGGGAGTATTTCGCGAATTTCTAGTCGTGATTTCGCTATCTCCGTTATTGACATTTTCATCTGCTGAAACTTCGGGCGGAAAATCTGAAGATGCTTTATAGGCTCCCATTAGAGAAAGTGGATTTTCATTATCTGGTACTGCAGGGCATTCTAATTTCGTACACACTGTAAATATAAAAAATATGATTTTTTTCTTCTTCAAATAATATTTTTCCAGACGGTAAAAAAGATTTTAATAAGCACATTTTAGGCTGTTATGATTTTTATTGCTTTAAAAAAACTCCCAAAAGAACAATATTGGTTGATTCTCAGTTTTGATGATGTAGGTTCTAAAAACATGGCTACGTGACCTATTATTATTGAAATGAGTTTTATGGTTAACCCCTACATGGGCGTATGCATCACTGGCTCCCGAAATACTCTAGTTTTACAAAGTCATGGCAGCTTATCGAAAAATTTAGCCACTTGTTTAAATATGCTAGCTTTATTTATTATACTAGCTGACATACCCGGATTCTCCAGGGAATACATTGTCTCAAGTCCAGCATTACAGCCCCGTCCTTAAATGAGGTGTCGCATAATTTATTAACGGATGGGGGCCCCATAAAAATTCTTAAGAATTTTTAATCGGTTTAGGATACCGGTCCATAATTTTAAACATTTATCAATGAAATGTGGGAACTTGACCTTAAAAATAATGTCCTAATAATCTAGAAACCAAATTCGGTAGCTATTGCCTTTTTAAATTATTTTATTTGGGGCAACACCCTCAAAAGAAAGTTACACAGCCTACCCCTACACAATTATCGTATTCTACTTTTTACCTTCAACTAGCTTGAACGCAGTCCCCTGTACAGCATATTATGCTTTATCTTATAAAGAAGTGTCATATCTTAATTCTTTATATACATATTCAGGGAGACAATTTTGTCTTACATCGGATGATGGTCTCATTAAATCATTAGAGGAGATCATTAAACATGACTGATACCATAGTCTATCATGTAATCTATCCCTGAGTTTGTTCTCATCAAAATTCTTTAAGTAAATATTAAAGCTTTAAAAGTTGGGAGTTTTTTAAAAACAATTTAATGTGTCCTAACTCCTCATTGATTTAAAGTCTTTTTAATGACTTTGTCAGCTTATTTGTATTAAACAGTACAATAAAGAATCTAATACGTTTAATTCATTTTAAAGATCACTTTTATTTTCATATATCATTTTACATCATTCAAATCGTTAAAATGTTAAACAGTAATTTTTCAAGCGATAAAAAAATGAACCAAATTTTAATTTTTAATTGGATAGTTGTGGGTGAATTCATTATCACTCGAAAGTAAAATGACGGGGGCAAGTACATTGCACTCTCAATGATAAGTCTCTCTCTTTCTAAAACCAGTAATAGGTTTGCCGGAAAAAATCCATATTAACATCATTAATAATAATAAAACCAATGATAAAAATTCATAGAATGTGTTCTTATGAATTTATTCTACCGGCAGAATTTGAAGATTGAAACCAAGATACGGAACGGGCGCCCGCGTTCCTTTCTTTAAAGTCATATTGGGCGCCACAGAGACTTTCACTGAAAAAAGAGACATTTATCCATACATTACTGGGGTTTCATGTTAAACCATGAATTATTTCTCTCTGATATAAGTATGGGTCGTATTGAACCACCCAACTGTTGTATGGCATCACCCATCTGTTGTATGGCACCACCCATCTGTTGTATGGCATCATCCATCTGTTGTCTGGCATCATCCATCTGTTATATGGTACCTCCCATCTGTTGTATGGCACAACCCATCTGTTGTATGGCATCATCCGTCTGTTATATGGTACTTCCCATCTGTTGTATGGCACCACCCATCTGTTGTATTGAACCACCCATCTGTTGTATGGCATCATCCATCTGTTATATGGTACCTCCCATCTGTTGTATGGCACCACCCATCTGTTGTATTGAACCACCCATCTGTTATCCCCTTTGTTTCAACCAAGTTCAACAAAGTTACCGTCACCTCGGCGCTGATATTCTCAGTAACTATTGACATTGCTGTTGGTCCTGGCACAGAAATCTTTTAGAATTCATTTGTGCAATTGCCTTTTCCCATATCCTGTGTGTTTGAATTTAATGGACCACATGGGCCGTAAATAATATAGGATTTCACAATGTAGCATCTTCATCGGGAAATACTGCAGAAACAATTTGGTCAACCCTTTTTATTCTCCAAGACTTACTATTTCGTAGCCATGATTGTAGTAATAATGTATTTCATATGTGACCATGTGGTAGACAACGTTTTAGAAAACTGATCACGAAGATTATTGCCCTAATATGTCCAAATCTGTGTTGTTTAGTTAAGTCTTCAAGTAGCAATTTCAGTTTCAACTCAAACACTCTTGCTACTAAATCATGCTTGTCGCATGGATTCTAGCCTGGAAGTATTACCTCATTTTTCTACATCTAGGATTACACGTGAATGTTACGAATTCGTCAGGTAAGCCATAGTCTTGACCACAGCCATATCATCTTGGTAATTTTGAGCCATATTGCATGGACTCACTATGAAGGCAATATAACTTATAACTTTCTTTACTTTTCAATATGTGTTGGCGTCCTTAAAATTGTGATCGGTAAAGGACATCATAGTATTCAGCCCGATTTCAATGGGTCAACTTTTAAAATTGTTTGTTCATTATCCATCCTTAAATACTCTATTGTGTAAAATATTTTACTTAACTCCTTTTGGCGCCGGTGGCCATAATAATATATTTTAAAAAAATAAAAGGTAACACTTTCTGACAAATTCCATTCAATTTTAATGGAAAACATCTGAAAATTTAAATTGAATAATTTTTTTATAGAGCTTCCTATCTTAAGGATAAATAAAAATAATCATGTTAGAATGGGGCATTGACGAGAACTCTGGTCTATTTAAACCGATGAACGGCCATAGCTTTGGTAGTGGGGAATACCTATTCCTTTTTTTTTATTTTTACAAACGACATGTTTTAAAAGTAAGATTGTTATTTTAATTATTGTTTTTAAAAGTAACCCTCATGGCCCCAAATTCAATTTTTGAAAAGACTTATTAAAAAATATTAAACATGAGTCAATTTACAAGGCAATAAATTATCGTGACCTTTGATAAAATCTTGAGAACATTTGTTCGGAATGTAAACCCGAGCAACGCCGGGAATTGTGGGTAGTGATTTTTAGAGAACGCACTAAGCAAAGCAAAATATTCCTACTGTGCAAATAAAAATAGCCAAAAAAAAAGAATGTTATATCAATAATTAATAACAAGATGTTTTTATTGTGTTGTTTTATTAAATATTTTTTTAATCGAAAGATTAGCCTGAAGGACATGTTGTTAAAGATGTTTTTTATATATTATTTTGGCAGTATGTTTTACATACGTTCTAATTTAATGTTAAACTTCAAACATTGGCCAGCTGTAAATACCCAGTTAAACGTATTACGATGCTGGCGTTATTATATAAATTGTGTCCAAGACGAGGCACAAGCAATGACAGCTTCCGCGTCAAGTCTTCCAATACCTGATTAATCGTTTGTAACTATCCTAAAATCACACCAAATGAGAACAGAGCGATGACTGACAGAATTATTTTTTAATACCGCCATTCGGACGCCCCTTCAGATTGTCCGCCCCAGGCAGTCTTGCCCCCAACAATGGAAAAGACGCTGCTAATTACTACGTGCTGAGTTTGATTACACTAAATTGATCGAAGCTTTTGTGGTCCGCAAAGAGAGCAGCGTTCTTTTTTTATTGAACCTTTAAATTATTTGAAATGTTTCATTTTTATTATCATTATTTCACTTTTAGTAAACTATCACTTTGAACGAAAGAAAACCCAACTTAAAATGAAGAGGGCCACAAACTGGAAAATGACCCGGGGTGGGGGGCCTTTAAAATTCACGCGAAGGCTCTGCTACTACGGCTCTGCTACTACGGCTCTGCTACTAGGGCTCTGCTACTACGGCTCGGCTACTTCGGCTCTGCTACTACGGCTCTGCTACTACGGCTCGGCTACTACGGCTCTGCCACTACGGCTCTGCTACTACGGCTCTGCTACTACGGCTCTGCTACACGGCTCTGCTACTACATATTTGTTCCTCTTCATTGTTGTTAGCAGTTTAAATTCTTCTGATAACAAGGTAACAAGTCTGCCATACCTGAGTAATTACTTCTGAAACTTTAACAATTCTAAAATCACACAAAATGAGAACAGGGCAGTGGCTGACAGAATTAAGATTGAGTTGATGGGAACACGGTCGCCTGAATTTGTTTTCACCGTGGTCTGTTTAAAGTCCGAGGCAGCTTTGTATGCTCCAATCAAGGAAAATGGATTCTCTTCTCCTGGTACAGCCGGGCATCTGAATCTCCGACATTCTGTAAAGGAAATTACATATTATAATAATAATAACTAAAATATAATAAGGCCTCCTCACTTTAAAATGAATACAATTTAGAACTAATGGGCCTAATTTAACAAGGACCACTGACTTTACAAAATAATACAATTAAGGACTAGTGATCCTATGTTAGAAAGGACCACTGACCATGCAAAATAATACAAATAAGAACTAATGGGCCTAATTTAACAAGGACCACTGACATAAACAAAATAATACAATTAATTATTAATGGATCTATTTCAACAATGACCACTGACCGTACAAAATAAGTCTAAGACAGAAAAGAAGGAGGACTAGCTGCCTACTAATTTTCAAAAAAAAAAAAAATAATTTAGTAGAGTGAAAACTGAAGGACTAGCATTAAACAGACAACACGCATTGATAGCGTAAGATACCACTGTAGTGAAGTTGTGATTAAGATCGGTTCACGTTGATTGTACACAATACATTAACATTAGGTTCACAAGTTTCTTACCTAAGAAGCTTGAAGATGTAAAATAAGATACAGATCGGATGGAAGGTTTCATGTGACTATTCAAATCTCGAACAAAGTTGCATCTCCTGGAAAAAGAAATAAATACATAAATCAATTAAATACAAACGAATATAAATATATATATATATATATATATATGAATATGTTTAGTGAGCATAGCAAATGTCAATCTTTATATTTACAAACAATCCTAGTAAATTATAGAAATGTTTGTTCGTATCAAGAGAAACTTTACCAGTATAAGTTAAACCAAAGTGAATTCACTTGATTATAGAGCAATTTTATTTTAAACGTATAGGCAGCGACCGATCTCGGGAAATTCTCTGACAATATGCCAGGAGCCACTTGAGTGCTTCAAAAATTAAAGTATTTTGTAAAATGTACATTTTTAATAATTTCTCCCGCGTTTTTATCCAAAATAAGTAAATATTATTATCATTGATCAGTTTTTTTGGGTTTTTTTTAAATACACTCTTTATTTGCAAACTAAACTTTGAATACATTTTCGAAAACTTTCTTTAATTACATACAAGCTGTGTGTACAACATTTTTCTGAAGTCTGCCTTTTAAGAAAAATAGATTGTTTGCGCCCTCTTCACAAAAGTTTAATCCAATCTGGTATACAGCGTTGCAGAAAAGCAAGGAGGAAAACATGTGGTTGATACAAATGACACGCTGCGTAGAATAGACTAATTCCCCACTTGCTCCACTGATATACCATGTGTCATTTACATACACCACATATTCCCACCTTGCTTCACTGATATACCATGTGTCATTGACATACACCACATATTCCCCCCTTGCTCCACTGATATACCATGTGTCATTTACATACACCACATATTTCCCCCCCCCCCTTGCTCCACTGATATACCATGTGTCATTTACATACACCACATTTTCCTCCCTTGCTTCACTGTTAAACAATGTGTAATCTATATACACTACATATCCGCCCTTGCTCCATTGCTGTGTGATTTACAAAAAAAGAAATGAAACGCTGCATAAACCATTATAGTGATGCAATGGGTGAAAAGGACGTAGCACAACACACAAAGAGGACATTCAAAATCAATAAGCTGCCCCCACCCCTGCAAAAATAAAAACAAGAGATACGTGCACTTACAAAGTTTTAACACAGCGGTTCTCAACCTTTCAACCTTTCCGCGACCCCTTAATACAGTTCCTTGCGTTGCGGCGACCCCACAATCACAAAATTATTTTCGTTGCTACTTCACAACTGTAGAGTATATGTGTTTCCCGATGGTCATAGGCGACCCCTGAGAAATGGTCGTTCGACCCCCAAAGGAGAATTTATGACACATTTAGGATACTGAATTAGAGTAGAAGAAATTATGACACTTTTAGGACACTGAATTAGAGTAGAAGAAATTATTACACATTTAGTTCACTGAATTAGAGTAGAAGAAATTATGACACATTTAGGACAGTGAATTAGAGTAGAAGAAATTATGACACATTAAGGACACTGAATTTGAGTAGGAGAAATTATGACACATGTAGGACAGTGAATTAGAGTAGAAGAAATTATGACACATTAAGGACACTGAATTAGAGTAGAAGAAATTATGACACAGTTAGTACACTGAATTAGAGTAGAAGAAATTATGACACATTTAGGACAGTGAATTAGAGTAGAAGAAATTATGACACATTCAGGACAGTGAATTAGAGTAGACGAAATTACGACACATTCAGGACAGTAAAAGCGTTTCGATTTAGATTCTTCGAGATTTGCGCCCCTACCCCCTCAAAACAACACCAACCCTTCGCCCAGACTTAAAATACAACTTTCTATCATTGGAATCACCATTAACTCAATAGTGTGATAAGACTGTATGGCACATGCCTGAATTGAAGTAGTCTTCTATAAACCATTTCTTCGAAAATGACATAAAAAAAAAGCAAAAACGAAAAAAACACCTATAAACAAAAAACAGTTCGGAAGACGGTGTCACTAAGTGCATTTGGCCTAAATACTTGTATTATACACTAAAAAATGCATTGCATCTTATAAAAATCGAAGATAACTAAATGTAACCTGACCTTATCACTATACATTAATTTGTTGTAAATGTGTCACGACCTCCTCACTATACATTAATTTGTTGTAAATGTAACACGACCTCCTCACTATACATTAATTTGTTGTAAATGTAACACGACCTACTCACTATACATTAATTTGTTGTAAATGTAACACGACCTCCTCACTATACATTAATTTGTTGTAAATGTAACACGACCTACTCACTATACATTAATTTGTTGTAAACGTAACACGACCTCCTAACTATACATTAATTTGTTGTAAATATAACACGAACTCATCACAATACATTAATTTGTTGTAAATGTAACACGACCTCCTCACTATACATTAATTTGTTGTAAATGTAACACGACCTCCTCACTATACATTAATTTGTTGTAAATGTAACACGACCTCCTCACTATACATTAATTTGTTTTGTAAATGTAACACGACCTCCTCACTATACATTAATTTGTTGTAAATATAACACGACCTACTCACTATACATTAATTTGTTGTAAATGTAACACGACCTCCTCACTATACATTAATTTGTTGTAAATGTAACACGACTTCCTCACTATACATTAATTTGTTGTAAATGTAACACGACCTCCTCACTATACATTAATTTGTTGTAAATATAACACGAACTCATCACAATACATTAATGTGTTGTAAATGTAACACGACCTCCTCACTATACATTAATTTGTTGTAAATGTAACACGACCTCCTCACTATACATTAATTTGTTGTAAACGTAACACGACCTCCTCACTATACATTAATTTGTTGTAAATATAACACGACCTACTCACTATACATTAATTTGTTGTAAATGTAACACGACCTCCTCACTATACATTAATTTGTTGTAAATGTAACACGACTTCCTCACTATACATTAATTTGTTGTAAATGTAACACGACCTCCTCACTATACATTAATTTGTTGTAAATATAACACGAACTCATCACAATACATTAATGTGTTGTAAATGTAACACGACCTCCTCACTATACATTAATTTGTTGTAAATGTAACACGACCTCCTCACTATACATTAATTTGTTGTAAATGTAACACGACTTCCTCACTATACATTAATTTGTTGTAAATATAACACGACCTCCTCACAATACATTAATTTGTTGTAAATGTAACAGGACCTCCTCACTATACATTAATTTGTTGTAAATATAACACGAACTCCTCACTATACATTAATTTGTTGTAAATGTAACACGACCTCCTCACTATACATTAATTTGTTGTAAATGTAACACGACCTCTTCACTATACATTAATGTGTTGTAAATATAACACGAACTCATCACAATACATTAATTTGTTGTAAATGTAATATGACCTAGTCACTGCTTTATTTTGTTGTAAATATAACACGACCTCATCACTATACATTAATTTGTTGTAAATGTAAACTTTGAATGTAAAAAGTCATTATTTACGAAAAGTGAGGTATTCGGTGTAACTTCCCCTTGTGTGAAAAGAGAATGATGGCGTAGATGTGATGACCACTCGAGGGGTAAGGACGTTCATATGTTTGGCCTTCCTTTTCACGCATTTCAAGGCTCTCCCCTGTAGCAATCAAACAATTCAATGCATTTTATTTATTATTATTATATTTGTAAATCATGGCCTGATATAAAATACATAGAAAAGTAGAAGATTGAACAATTAATAATGGCACGCTAATACTTGTCTCAATGCCTTAATATTGGGTGGCCTTGGAGGGGGTTTCCAAGGGGCGTTCCCCCCTGGGCGGCATTTATTCTCTTTAGATTGAGAGGCAGCATTTTCGGCAAAAGGCAGTTTTTATTTCGTTGAATGGGGCCGCAAAGTCGTTACCCCCCCCCCCCCCCCGGGGCAGAACTAACCTTAGCTATTTCCATATTAACGCAATTTAATTATTTTGAAAAAAATATTTTCACTGAATGAATTATATGGTAAGCATTATTTTATTACGCTTAGGGGTCGTTTGCAAATTAAGTCACGCTCAAGGGGGGAGGGGGTCGAGAATTTGTGACACTTTGTGACAAGGGGGTAAAATATGTGACGTCACAAGTTTAAAAAAAAATAAAATCTGAAATTTTCTAATTTTGAAAAATATTTATTCAGTTAATTTTAAAAGCATTAATTTGAGGTCGAAATTGCCTCAGGTGTTATAGGTAACATGAATCTCAGTCGCGAAATACCTTTTGCGCAAAAACTGTAGTGTCAATTATATATTGGCGCGATGATGACTTCGTTGTTTCGCGTCACATCTTAAAATATGATCATTATGGGAAAATGTTAAAGAATAAAATAAAATCTTATTTTAGTTATGGAAAATGTTAGTATTTTTTATTTTTGTGTGGTTTGACGTGACCCTAAAAGGGGGGGGGGGGGGGGGTAAAGAATTAGTGACAATTTGTGACAGGTGTCTAAAAAAGTCATTTTTTTCGGGACGTAATTTGCGAACGACCCCTTATGTCATATACCATTATTAATTACAATTACATCATATAATTTTACTTACAATTACATCATATTCTATATCACATTTTTTAAATTTACTATGACATCGGAGAAATTATTATCAACTTTCATATTTTACAACAGCATTACAGAAATAATAAGCAAAGTGGATGGATGGCTTCCAAAAATTTTGGTTCAAAGATGATTGTTCAAAGGTGATAGTCCAAAGATGATGGTTCAAAGATGTTGGCCCAAAGATGATGGTCCAAAGATGTTGGTCCAAAGATGATGGTCCAAAGATGATGGTCCAAAAATTGATGGTCTGACTTATTTATTTTTATAAACAACCAGCTGTGGCAGAATTATCAGGATGATCCTAAAACACAATATCTAATTTCCTTTGTTTTCTGACTTCTGCAGGCTCCTGCTCGGCAGACATTTATAATCTGACAATTGTCATTCTAACTTATGGTGTGTATCTGGCGCTGAGAAATGTGATATCTGGAGCTGAGAAGAGTGATATCTGGAGGGGAAAAATGTGATATCTGGTTCTGAGAAGTGCGATATCTGGTGCGGAGAAGTGTGACGCCTGAAGATGAGAAGTGTGATATCCGGTTATGAGATGTGTGGTATTTAATTCTCAGAAGTGGGATCTCTAGCGCTGAGAAGTGGGATAGCTGGTTCTGATAAATGTAATATACAGTGCTGAGATGTGTGATGTCTTGTATTTACAAGTGTGATATTCTGTGATGAGAAGTGGGATATCAGGTGTTTAGAAGTGTGATAACTGGTGCTGACAAGTGTGGCATCTACTTCTGAGAAGTGCGATATCTGCTGATGATAAATGTGATAGATGGCGCTGAGGAGTATGATGTCTCATGCTGATAAGTGTGGTATCTGTTGATGAGACGTGTGATTTAATTATTTTTTTTTGGTATCCACAACTTTATGAAAAACATTACTGACTCACTTGCTAAATCTACCAGCAGACGCTGGTGTTGATTAAGGTTTCTTTCTATACTCGTCTTTTCCAATGAACGTTAAGCTAGATATGATTTATCCAAGACAGTTCTAAAAAAAATCATCAATCTACAATGAAAACCATGAGGACATCTTAAACAAAAAGTGTCCATGTAAAGCGAAGCTCTCTGGAATATCGAAGCGGACAGAGTTAGCCTAACTAGTATCTCTTGATGCACGCAATAATGACTCCTTGGATCTTGCTGTAACATTTGTCAAAAGTCTCACTGCATATTACCAGGATCACTAGATCATAGGTTTTTTTTCGTTTTCCTCATTCCAAACTTATCAATGAAATGATTTCGGAAGAATTTGATAATAGTAGAACAGTAGTTGTCATCAAGACATAATATAAAGACTAGAGACGTACATTTGCTTTCGTAGATCAAGCCACAATATGGAACTCTTACATTATTTAGCTAATATTCGTGCTACTTTGTTTCAACTTCATCATGCCATTGCATTACTTTAGAAGCTGAATGATACTGTGTCTGACTCTACTGACTCATCAGTTCTCATAAGAAAAAATCAATTCTGTTAGATCAGCCGATTCCCTGAGACAGTACTCACAAGAAATTAGTTAGATCAACCGGTTCCCCGAGATGGTTCTCTCATCTTGCTATATATAATGGATTAAAGGGATAGGTAGCGTCCCACTTAATCTCACCCATTTCATTAACAGTCACTTCGTTAAAGCAAGAGTTGTAATGCTTAACAGATTTAGGCTATCGATTTTGAATGCTGGACCACGAAACCGAAAATGTTCGATAGCGTGTCTATATATCAAATGCCAGCCTGTGCAGTGTGTGTCCATGAAATGTCATAGGCCCCTCGGTCTAAACGCCGCCTAGAATGACATCCCGGAATGGCACCTCAACACATGAACTTATATTAATATTAAAAATGTAAAAAACAAGTTGGCAATAAACTTAAATACGTATTTGTTAAGTGATGATCTTTCTCTCACTCCCATCGCTATCTTTCTCTCACTCCCATCGCTATCTTTCTCTCACTCCCATCGCTATCTTTCTCTCACTCCCATCGCTATCTTTCTCTCACTCCCATCGCTATCTTTCTCTCACTCCCATCGCTATCTTTCTCTCACTCCCATCGCTATCTTTCTCTCACTCCCATCGCTATCTTTCTCTCACTCCCATCGCTATCTTTCTCTCACTCCCATCGCTATCTTTCTCTCACTCCCATCGCAATCTTTCTCTCACTCCCATCGCTATCTTTCTCTCACTCCCATCGCTATTTATTTCAGTTAAAGCAATAACAAAACATGGACTTTACGAGTCTTTCAGCCCTCCAAACGTTAAACATAAGCCGCTAAAATCTGTTGGCTTCTTTGCTACGCCACGATTATCATTAACTCACCTACCTGGATATTGCAAGTTGCCTTCAATGTATTGTAAATGTAACGAGCAGTGTGGGTCAGATTCTAAATCAACAATTACAACGGTGTAGAACAGCTCAGTTTCTGTAAGAGAAATGAATAGTGTTACATATAATTCCCTTTACGCGTAACAGTTTTCTTTATCCGGACTACGCCAATTATACCGTTGAACATCTCAACTCCTAAGGCTCCTTGACAAATAAATGCATTCAGTTAAATCACTTTTAAAAAAAAAGAAATCCAATTAGTGCGAACTTCTGTAATTTTATTTTGCGCACCTATTGAATGCAACTATACATACATTACCTTGGGAATCGTATGTGCAATGGTTTACCTTAATAAAATTAGAGACAAGGCACACTTAAAAAGAGTGTTCTTTTTTTTAATGTTACATGCATGTAGAAAACAGTTCAATGTGTAACATTTCATGACAGTACTTGTTCGAGCCTCATGCTTTTAATACATTAGCTATTTATGAATGTCTAAATATAAAATTACAAATTAACTTTAGCCTCCAGGCTCCCTCGTAAAGTTTTATATCCCTTTCATTGCCGCTGGTTTTGGCATCAATTTTTGCTGACTTAAAACTTAAAAGAAGAAATTTCCGGTATTTTTCATTCTCTATCCGATTAGCTTTTGAACTCCTCTATAGATAAATAAATATATAGCATTGAAATAGTGACGTCATTGGTATTTCAGAAAATTATTTGACTCTTTGTTTTGACGACAATGTGACGTCCTTGGTATCTTGAAAGAGCGTGATCGTGACGTCGCGTCGACGTCATCGGTAATGAAAGGGATTTACAAAAGAAAATTAATTAAATGAAGTGGTTCTTGAGTGTCCATGAAAGATTCCACGTTTAGTTATTATTACGAATCAAGTAGTTATCCACGTTTAGAGCCTATAATAAATTGTCTTAGGGTACAAACGTATTCTAAAATGTTCATCCCAAAATCAAGACAAGCTGTGTCTACCAGTATTTACTTTTGAAAAAAAAATAATAATTTGAAAATGAAAAAAAAAACCCTACTTACAAAAATGGTGTTAAGTGTTTAAAAATTACCTTGTAACGCAGTTACTGGTCCCGACATTTCAAGTGTCATTCTTGAGTGATAGTATTGTGGGTCAACAAGACCGACGTAAGTTAGGACGTCTTCATTTCCTGGCCTGGGCCGGTATTCAAATTTCCTTTTTTTTTTAATATATCAGATATTCGTTAGAATATTAATTTAAACGAAACAATAGATGAAATGAATGAAACGGAAGTGGCAAGAAATAGGCAATAAATGCACAAATATAAAAAAATCAAATAAAGAAATACAATGAAAAAACACACACACACACAAATAAATTTAAAAAAATAACTTTTTTACAAGAAGTTACTGATGAATATCGGTATAATAATATTAGTTCAAATATATAAAAAAAATTATTTGATTTGATAATGTACTCCCACCCACTTTCTTTACAAAAGATATAGGGTGGAAGTACATTAAAGCACCTAGTAAAACCAGCTGTGTAAAATTGCGGAATTTGGTGAATGACGTTTGGATTAAAAGTACCAATTCATTTGATTAATGTCTTTTTCAGACCCCTTCAGGTGTACTGCTCACATACACCATACCAGTAACTGCAACGTCTGATATCCCATTGTGGTTAGCACTGCTGAACCGTTTCAAAACGACACAGAGGGCGTGTTTATTTATATTCTACAGGTGTTCGCTAAAATGTTCTACAAGGCGACGACCTGGCTCCCCTACAGAACATCTTCCGAACTTTTTACCAATGATTGTGTAAATCAAGTAGCAAGTTTTGCAAGTAACACCATCTTTGGTTCTGAATATGTCGAGATAGAAGGGGACCTTATGAACCACAATCACATAGTGCCATGCGTTAAAACGGCTACCATTAGTGCCTATGTGTGATTTAAAAGCAGGGAGGTGGCTTATAACAATGCTAAAACAATCCTAAGTTTGTCGTCAATGCGGAAAGCAAAACAAAATATATCTATTCTTTTTAAACATATTTTTTTTCCAACTGCATTTTTGACGTGGTTTTAAAAAGGTCTCTGTAAAGCTTTGTCCTTGTGGTCTCTATAAGCTCCCCCTCGTTGAATTGTTCTGTCGAGCTTATGTGAGCTCCTCTGTTCCATGACGCGCCAACTGATGCTTCCTCCAAAGATAATGTCTTTTGCGATATCTCAATTAGTATGAAATAAGTAACAATTGTTTTTAATTTCACCTTCATGTGTTTTGTTCTTTCTTAAACTTAATTTTATTGATTTACTTGAATCGCCAAACGTAAAAGAAAATTAAAATGTATGATACTTACTTTCGTAGATATTCCGAACAGCAATGAACCACTAGTGTTTTGTCACTAACTCCAGTGAATCGAAAGTTCACATAAAAATCGAGATCCTTCTGGTCATTTCCCATTGAATTCAGGCGTCCCTTTATGAGTTCATTCGCTTGAAAAACTAAATATAAAGAATCCCAAATCAAAGACGGTAAAAAAAGATGAAATAAGATAAGACAAACAAAGTAAGTCTCATTGGGAAATGGTGTGGCTTGACCGTCGAGCGTGAGCTCTTAATGCCCTCCCCGACGCACCTCCACACAGCCGGACGCTGGTTCTCCCTTATGCCGGACCGTGCGGTGGTACGGCCCGCCAGTGACTTTTTCGGACCTAGACCGCGCCCACTCGCAAGGCTCGATCGGATTTGCTGATGAAGGCTTTCCCCGCCCGGGGACGTCCGATCGACCGAAAACGCTGCGTTTAAAGCGTTCGAAGACTCCCGGGTAGTCGGGATGTACATTGACGTCCTAAATATCTCCCCCCACCCATCCCGGAAAGCTTCGGACGCCCCATAAGAGGGTTTCTACAGTTGTTGTCCACGCAATGCTGGTTTTGTTCCACGGGTAACGCCGAGTGGGTCCGGTGACCGGCACCTCCTAATCGGCAAGCCACCACAGACTTGTCATTTGGAGCCCCAGGGCGGACTGAAGTCAAACATAAAGCTCGCTTTGTAATATATAAAGGACGAGTTTCCTAATTTGTATTTGCATTTTTTGATTTAAAATAACTATAGCAAGGTTTTAAAGCCCCGACATAAAGGTTGCGCGTAATAATGTCAAGTGGGTCGTTATTTTACACGCAATACCTTAAAATAAATTATTTTAGTATCAAGTCAAAAAAGAAAAAAAGAAATATAAATCCTTATTCATCTACTGTGATTGCATGCTCAAATACAAGGCCCTATACAGGTTTTAGACAATGGAGGAAAGGTTCTCCCCCCCCCCCCAACACCATTAGTTAATGGACCCAAGAGAACGTACGAGAAACACTGAATGTAGAGAATAGTCGTTCTTAGTATTTCGTGAACTGATGGATGGTTAGTCCGGGGGAAGTATCGTATGAGAGTTTGTCATCGCAAGTATCGTATGAGGGTTTTTCATGGCAAGTATCGTATGAGGGTTTGTCATTGCAAGTATCGTATGATGGTTTGTCATGGCAAGTATCGTATGAGGGTTTGTCATGGCAAATATCGTATGAGGGTTTGTCATTGCAAGTATCGTATGATGGTTTGTCATGGCAAGTATCGTATGAGGGTTTGTCATTGCAAGTATCGTATGATGGTTTGTCATGGCAAGTATCGTATGAGGGTTTGTCATGGCAAGTATCGTATGAGGGTTTGTCATTGCAAGTATCGTATGATGGTTTGTCATGGCAAGTATCGTATGAGGGTTTGTCATTGCAAATATCGTATGAGGGTTTGTCATTGCAAGTATCGTATGATGGTTTGTTATGGCAAGTATCGTATGAGGGTTTGTCATGGCAAGTATCGTATGAGGGTTTGTCATAGCAATTATCGTATGGGGGTTTAGGGTTATTAGTTTAAAAAGAAGGTGTATGTTTGGGAACAGCCTAGGTCCAGAGATGGAGATGTGATTGGTGGAGATCATGTTATTGTAATGAGATTGTCCTGGGGAAGCTAAGATGGGTTTTGAGGGATGATGGTATTTGAGTAATAGGAAAATAGGAGAATGGTATCTGAAAGGCTTTTAGGGGTAGATTCAGAGAGAAACAGTAAATCGATAGGAGAGTGTAGGTGTAAGATATTTAGAGTATACTTTGGTGAAATGAAGGAGCAAGGAACGGGTGGAGCGAATTGTTCTAGAGATGATTATTAAATAATATGAACTAAACGCCTGAACAATAGTTCAAATACACATTATATTTAATTCATTTAAAGCAAAAATTCCAAGTATGACGATTTCCACCACTGCACCGAGTGATAATGTATTATGATAATAAGTTATGTTTAAATGTTATGTTTAGAGTTTTCTTTCTCAAAAATAAACTTTAAGTATTTCTGCTTACATCCATTGAACTTCTCTGTGCAGGCGTTTTCACAAATAAAGCTCTCAGTGCATGCCCTGAATCTCTCGTATAGCGAAGCACCTTTTGTGTAGTAGACGTGAAGACCAACCAGATCTGAAATATATAGATACGTGCAGTTGTCGGTCATGCTCGGAACCTGGAAGACTGGCAAAACACGAGCAAAATCACGCTCTTTTAAGTGTCCATTCCCACACAATTATACAGGAGAGGCCAGAAGTATATATGAATGATTTGGATGAGTCAGAACCTAGCTACATCTCAGGAGGACCAGTGATCTTATGCGAATCCCACTGGAACGTCTTGTCAGTAGCTACATCTCAGTCGGACCGGTGATGTTATGCGAATCCCACTGGAACGTCTGGGCAGTAGCTACATCTCAGTCGGACCGGTGATGTTATGCGAATCCCACTGGAACTTCTGGGCAGTAGCTACATCTCAGTAGGACCGGTGATGTTAATTAAGCGAATCCCAACTCCACATATCCAGTTAAAATAAAACGTGAAATCGATAAAAACAAAGAATGGTAATGTTGATAAACTTCAATCTAAAGATATGCTTTCTATGTCACAATGCAAGTCATTTCTACACATTGACTGTTATAGTGTCAAAAATATATGCATTTCCACATGCCATCATAATATTATTATTATTATTAAAGTGGTCTTATATAGTGTGGTACCCAGCTAGGCTAACCACGTTTCACATAAAAATTTGACAAAAAATATATATAATTAAAAAAAATAGAAATATAAAATTAAAAAAGTTACATAAAATTATACGTTTAAAAAATGCTTTGTAAAAAGTGTTGATCTCGCCCACCCAAGTACCATTGACCCCTGTCAGGCCATGGACTGCACCCAACAGCATCGATCATTGTTTATCGGTCAGAGGCGGGTGAGAATGAGTTGGTTACAAGAGTTTAAAAAGATGTGTCTTGAGTGAAACTTTGAAGGCTTGGATCGTCGGTATATTGCGGATGTGTAATGGGAGAGAATTCCTTTGTTTTGGGACCCAGAAAGAGAAAGATCGTTCACCGTATATTTTAGTGATCGTCATGGGAACAGAAAGAATATGCTTATCTGCGGAGAAACGAAGTTGTCGAAGGGTTAAATAGATAGAAAGAAGTTCAGTAACAAAGTTGGGGCATGAACCAGAGAAAAAGTTGTGACAGAGAACAGACAGCTTGCTATCAATGCGTGCCTGTAAAGGGAGCCAATGGAGTGGGTGAAGAAGTGGAATGAAGTGATCACGATTTTTTGACTTTAGAACTAACCTAGCAGCTGAGTTTTGAACTTTCTGCAGTTTTTCTGTAAAATGTTTTGGGGAACCTGACAGAAGAGAGTTACAATAGTCAAGACGAGAGAGAATAAGAGCACAGACTAGTGTTTTTGTTGCGTTAACTGTGAGGTAGTGGCGGGTGGAGATGATCTGACTGTTAGCGGTGTACGCCTGGCGACAGATGTGAAAATATGATTACTGACACATGTGAAAATATGAATACTGGGACTTAGAGACAAGTGTACGCATAGCGACAGATGTGAAAGATATGATTACTGAGACTGAGAGACAAAGTGTACGCATAGCGACAGATGTGAAAGATATGATTACTGAGACTGAGAGACAAAGTGTACGCATAGCGACAGATGTGAAAGATATGATTACTGAGACTGAGAGACAAAGTGTACGCATAGCGACAGATGTGAAAGATATGATTACTGAAACTGAGAGACAAATGGTACGCATAGCGACAGATGTGAAAGATATGATTACTGAGACTGAGAGACAAAGTGTACGCATAGCGACAGATGTGAAAGATATGATTACTGAGACTGAGAGACAAAGTGTACGCATAGCGACAGATGTGAAAGATATGATTACTGAGACTGAGAGACAAAGTGTACGCATAGCGACAGATGTGAAAGATATGATTACTGAGACTGAGAGACAAAGTGTACGCATAGCGACAGATGTGAAAGATATGATTACTGAGACTGAGAGACAAAGTGTACGCATAGCGACAGATGTGAAAGATATGATTACTGAGACTCAGAGACAAAGTGTACGCATAGCGACAGATGTGAAAGATATGATTACTGAGACTGAGAGACAAAGTGTACGCATAGCGACAGATGTGAAAGATATGATTACTGAGACTGAGAGACAAAGTGTACGCATAGCGACAGCTGTGAAAGATATGATTACTGAGACTGAGAGACAAAGTGTACGCATAGCGACAGATGTGAAAGATATGATTACTGAGACTTAGAGACAAGTGTACGCATAGCGACAGATGTGAAAGATATGATTACTGAGACTGAGAGACAAGTGTACGCATAGCGACAGATGTGAAAGATATGATTACTGAGACTGAGAGACAAGTGTACGCATAGCGACAGATGTGAAAGATATGATTACTGAGACTTAGAGACAAGTGTACGCATAGCGACAGATGTGAAAGATATGATTACTGAGACTGAGAGACAAAGTGTACGCATAGCGACAGATGTGAAAATATATTTACTGAAACTGAGAGACAAAGTGTACGCATAGCGACAGATGTGAAAGATATGATTACTGAAACTGAGAGACAAAGTGTACGCATAGCGACAGATGTGAAAGATATGATTACTGAGACTGAGAGACAAAGTGTACGCATAGCGACAGATGTGAAAGATATGATTACTGAGACTGAGAGACAAAGTGTACGCATAGCGACAGATGTGAAAGATATGATTACTGAGACTGAGAGACAAAGTGTACGCATAGCGACAGATGTGAAAGATATGATTACTGAGACTCAGAGACAAAGTGTACGCATAGCGACAGATGTGAAAGATATGATTACTGAGACTGAGAGACAAAGTGTACGCATAGCGACAGATGTGAAAGATATGATTACTGAGACTGAGAGACAAAGTGTACGCATAGCGACAGCTGTGAAAGATATGATTACTGAGACTGAGAGACAAAGTGTACGCATAGCGACAGATGTGAAAGATATGATTACTGAGACTTAGAGACAAGTGTACGCATAGCGACAGATGTGAAAGATATGATTACTGAGACTGAGAGACAAGTGTACGCATAGCGACAGATGTGAAAGATATGATTACTGAGACTGAGAGACAAGTGTACGCATAGCGACAGATGTGAAAGATATGATTACTGAGACTTAGAGACAAGTGTACGCATAGCGACAGATGTGAAAGATATGATTACTGAGACTGAGAGACAAAGTGTACGCATAGCGACAGATGTGAAAATATATTTACTGAAACTGAGAGACAAAGTGTACGCATAGCGACAGATGTGAAAGATATGATTACTGAAACTGAGAGACAAGTGTACGCATAGCGACAGATGTGAAAGATATGATTACTGAGACTTAGAGACAAGTGTACGCATAGCGACAGATGTGAAAGATATGATTACTGAGACTTAGAGACAAGTGTACGCATAGCGACAGATGTGAAAGATATGATTACTGAGACTGAGAGACAAAGTGTACGCATAGCGACAGATGTGAAAGATATGATTACTGAGACTGAGAGACAAAGTGTACGCATAGCGACAGATGTGAAAGATATGATTACTGAGACTGAGAGACAAAGTGTACGCATAGCGACAGATGTGAAAGATATGATTACTGAAACTGAGAGACAAGTGTACGCATAGCGACAGATGTGAAAGATATGATTACTGAAACTGAGAGACAAAGTGTACGCATAGCGACAGATGTGAAAGATATGATTACTGAGACTGAGAGACAAAGTGTACGCATAGCGACAGATGTGAAAGATATGATTACTGAGACTGAGAGACAAAGTGTACGCATAGCGACAGATGTGAAAGATATGATTACTGAAACTGAGAGACAAGTGTACGCATAGCGACAGATGTGAAAGATATGATTACTGAAACTGAGAGACAAGTGTACGCATAGCGACAGATGTGAAAGATATGATTACTGAAACTGAGAGACAAAGTGTACGCATAGCGACAGATGTGAAAGATATGATTACTGAGACTGAGAGACAAAGTGTACGCATAGCTATATATGTTAAAATATGATTACTGAGACTGAGAGACAAAGTGTACGCATAGCTATATATGTTAAAATATGATTACTGAGACTGAGAGACAAAGTGTACGCATAGCTATATATGTTAAAATATGATTACTGAGACTGAGAGACATGTTGTCAGAAAGAATATAACCAAGATTCATAATAGAGGATGTGAGCTGTGTATTGCAGCTGCCTACTTGCTTGTACATAAGTCACAGTCATAGATGCTTCACCAGCTAGATTCTACTATCCCTAATTAACAGTTTTGTAATATAGTTTCTATTTCTAGTGTTTTTTGTGTGTTTTTTTAAAAATAATTTATTACAGAATTATTTCAGAGTATTTTTTATTTAAGTATCTTATTTCGAATGCATTTAATTTTGCAAAGTCTCATTCTACTTACTCAAACCAACTTTCAGCCATTTTATAACGTTATCTCGGCATCTTTTTGCTCGCTGTGGGTTTGGTATTGTCTCCACACACCAGGTCATTATTTCGTTAGTCTTGGAGGTTGTGCTGCCCGTTTGCTCCAATAACATGATAAGTATTGGGTTTATGTTAGGTGTCGGGTTGGCAGGAGGATAGTATGGAGAGTTGGTCTGAAATACATTGACAGATGATATCATAAGAAGTATCGTGTTTGTGGTTGGTGTTTGGGTCGGCAGGAGGAATTATTAAGAGTTTATCTGAAACGCAATGATGTGTAACAACATTATACTCACTGGTTCTAGTCCATGTTGAGCGAAGACAGATCTACTAACGGGAACAAATGTGAAGTGAAGTTAACAGAAAGACAGACCGACGGAAGGCATTATAAACTAATGCCTCATCACTTTGACAAACACTTGACGACCTCTTTCACGCTAGTGCTCATCACTTTGACAAACACTTGACGATCTCTTTCACACTAGTGCTCATCACTTTGACAAAAACTTGACGATCTCTTTCACACTAGTGCTCATCACTTTGAAAAACACATGACGATCTCTTTCATGCTAGTGATCATCACTTTGACAAACACTTGAAGATCTCTTTCACACTAGTGCTCATCACTTTGAAAAACACATGACGATCTCTTTCATGCTAGTGATCATCACTTTGACAAACACTTGAAGATCTCTTTCACGCTAGTGCTCATCACTTTGAAAAACACTTGAAGATCTCTTTCATGCTAGTGATCATCACTTTGACAAACACTTGAAGATCTCTTTCACGCTAGTGCTCATCACTTTGACAAACACTTGACGATCTCTTTCACGCTAGTGTTGTTGACATGTAATGCGAGCTTATATCGAATTAAGTCAAATATTCCATGACCTGGACAGTAAACTTTATAAGCGCTGATCTTTCAAAATATGTTGATTTTAAGAAAATGGGTAGGAGTTAGACGCAAGGTTTACTAGAACATGGGGGCACGGGAACGCAACAATGTTCATTTTCCGTAACATATTTTAAAAAATTTTTTTTTACAACAATGGCATTTCTTTATTTAGAGATCTGGTAACTTTTATCACAATAACGAGGCATCCTCTAACTCAGGCCCGCACAACACGCGGGCCGCCAGCACCAATTTTGCGGCCCGTGAAGAAACGAAATATTCTTTATTATTATTATTTTCTTATTAGCTTTCCTTAATGTCCTATTTTCTTTCGGCCCACATATGAAGTTTTTCGTAAAGTATTAAGGCCCACCTTAATTACATTTTTGAGTTGTACATGCCTGTTTTAAGTCACCAAATCTTATGTGCCAGAAATGGGATGTAACGAGCGTACATAAAGCACGATGGTAAAACATGGGATGCAAAGACACAATTGTAATGTATGGTTAGTAAATCTTAACTTTAAAATACAATCTCAAAAGACGAATAGAGACTGTAAAGCGAAATTAAATTATACCGTGACGATATCTTAATATTGTCTGATAACACAGACTACAGTTGTCCGCAGACTAAAGTTGTACACAGCCTAAAGTTGTACACATATTAAAGTTGTATACAGCCTATCGTTGCACACAGCCTACAGTTGTGCACGTCTTTAAGTTGTACACAGTCCACAGTTATAATAAAACATACAGTTATACACAGCCTACAGTTGTACACATCCCACAGTTGCACACAACCTACAGTTGTACACATCCCACAGTTATACACAGCTCACAGTTGTACACAGCCTACAGCTGTATCGCCTCAGTCAGGAAAATAGAAAATGGTAGGAAATAACCGCTATTCTTGTGGTCTTTATCAAAACGTAGGAACAGCTATGTACACAATGGCCGGTGATTTTATATCTGTCATTAAGTAGGACCAGCTGTGTACAAAATGGCCAGTGAGTTCGTCTCTGTCATAAAGTAGGAAAAGCTGTGTAAACAATGGTTGGGTGATTTTATCTCTGTCATAAAGTAGGAGCAGCTGTGCACACAGTGGTCAGAGATTTCGTCTATAACAGAACGTGGGAAAAGGTGTGGACACGATGGTCAGTGATTTTTGTAACAGTCATAAAGTAGGAACAGCTGTGGACGCGGCTGTCAGTGACTGCTTCACTGTCACAAAGTAGGAATGCGGTCCAGCAGTCGAAATGTGCCAAACCTCCATGGGGACATTGGCGTTAGCAAAACACCAAGAAATTGAAGTTAAAAGTCTTTAGTTCACTCTTTGACGATAAAAACAACAAAGAAATTTTTCCCTTGTACAAAAAAAAATAAATAAATAAACAACACAAGAAAACTCCTATAGAAATCTTAAAATAATCTATAAAAATGAAAAAAAAAAAATTAGATATTGATACTAAAAATACAAGATATACTTCCACGTTTTGAAGATGAAACCTTTCATATATAGGTAAAGGTATATTTCCAAAATTTAATTTCATGGAATTCATACTTTAATATGTTTCTACTCAAGGACACACAGTCCATGTTCAAAGATTTTTAATTTTATTTTTTGCCACATTGTCATATTGCCATATTTTAATATCGCCATATTGTCACATTGTCATATATCCACATTGTCATATTGAGATATTGCCAATTAGTCATATTGCCACATTGTCATATTGCCACATTGTCTTTTTGCCACATTGTCATATTGTCATATTAGAAGTATTTCAAACACTTTACAATTACACAAAAAAAAAAACACAACTTTTTACCAATCCCAGTAGTTCCGATCCTTTCAACTCAATGTTGTAGAACCATCCACGAATCTTGAAGAACCCGACGTCCCAGAAAATAAGTGTGTACATCAGTCCTTCCTTGGCGTCCCAGTTGACTTTTGGTTGGTTCCTGTAGATCTCAGCGCCAAGCTTGTAATAGAGCAATGCAAGAGTTATACGCTGCTCCAGCCGTTCAAAAACATCTTCAGAACAAAGTTTCGTGGCTTGTTTTGAAACTACTGCTAATCTATTGCCAAGCAACACACGTTTCAGTTTTTGTAAGTATACGCGACAACAACATGCTAGTTTTACGAGGAACAGCATGTTAGGTTTACGAGGAACAGCGTGCTAGGTTTACGAGGAACAGCATGCTAGGTTTACGAGGAACAGCATGCTAGGTTTACGAGGAACAGCATGCTAGGTTTACGAGGAACAGCATGCTAGGTTTACGAGGAACAGCATGCTAGGTTTACGAGGAACAGCATGCTAGGTTTACGAGGAACAGCATGCTAGGTTTACGAGGAACAGCATGCTAGGTTTACGAGGAACAGCATGCTAGGTTTACGAGGAACAGCATGCTAGGTTTACGAGGGTAGCAAGTTTAAATGATGAAGCGATAGAACAGATCGATGTAGTAATGATTGAAATCGATGTAGAAAGTAATAGTGATCTGTTTTTCTTCTTATTATTTTAAGATTCATTTCAAACAAACTATAAAAGTCGATACTGTTACATCGTAAGATGATAAAATTGGCCGTCAAATGTGGCCATCGCCATGGTGTTCGTGGTAATGGCCGGCAAACTGGCCGTCAGTTGTGGCCATGGCCGTGGTTTTCATGGTAATGACCGGTGAACTTAATGACTCCCCGGTACCCGGGGCTTCTTGGGTCGAAGGCATAGTAACATGTGCAGCTGTTTTCCAGTTTACAATGTGTACCAATATAGTATGTACATTCTTTTATGGATCATATTAAAATTACTATAAAATAGTATGCACCATACTAATACGGACCATATTACAATGTGCTATAACTCTGATAACATAAAAATGTATAGTATATCAAAATCTAATTCGAAGTAATTTCAATAAAGTAGTAACTTACACGGAGATTGTTGTCCGTGGGAATCCCATCTTCGTGTAAGGTGAATTTCTTGACTTCAGGCATGTGTTCCTCAACTCCACATACATCGACATTTTCTAAATATGAACACACAAGAATAGACAACGCCGATGTATCTAAGCTACTTATAACACATTTTGTAAGCAAATCGACATTTTTATGTTTTTATTTCAGTCAAATGAATCAACTTTCAGTCAAAAGAGTCATGCTTCAGTCAAATAACTCAATTTTCTTTTTAACGAGTCCTATTTCAGTCAAATGAGTATATTTTAGTCAAATGAGTTCTATTTTAGTCAAATGAGTTCTATTTTAGTCAAATGAGTTCTATTTTAGTCAAATGAGTTCTATTTTAGTCAAATGAGTTCTATTTTAGTCAAATGAGTTCTATTTTAGTCAAATGAGTTCTATTTTAGTAAAATCAGTTCTATTTTAGTCAAATGAGTTCTATTTTAGTCAAATGAGTTCTATTTTAGTCAAATGAGTTCTATTTTAGTCAAATGAGTTCTATTTTAGTAAAATCAGTTCTATTTTAGTCAAATGAGTTCTATTTTAGTAAAATCAGTTCTATTTTAGTCAAATGAGTTCTATTTTAGTCAAATGAGTTCTATTTTAGTCAAATGAGTTCTATTTTAGTAAAATCAGTTCTATTTTAGTCAAATGAGTTCTATTTTAGTCAAATGAGTTCTATTTTAGTCAAATGAGTTCTATTTTAGTCAAATGAGTCCAATTTTAGTCAAATGAGTTCTATTTTAGTCAAATGAGTCCAATTTTAGTCAAATGAGTCATGCTTTATTCAAATAGAGCATATTTAAAGTCCCTCGATGTTACATTTTAGTCAAATAATCTTGTTACAACTCTGATGGCACGCAATAACAGCAGAAGAAGCAACGATGTATTGCGTTTGTTTCTCTCTAACGAAAATGACACTAATGTAAAGAATGAGACTAATGTAACTAACAAAACTGACCCCAATGTAAATAAAACTAACGCAAATGTAAAAGACATGACACTAATGTAAGAAAACTGACACTACTGTAAAAAATGGGACACTAAAGTAAAAAAACTGACCCTAATATAAAAAACACTGACATTAATGTAAAAGAAATTACACAAATGTAAAAAACATGACACAAATTAACAAAAATGACACTAATGTAACAAAAAGGACACTAATATAACGAAAATGACACTAATATAACAAAAATGACACTAATGTAACAAAAATGACACTAATATAACAAAAATGACACTATTACAACAAAAATGACACTAATGTAACAAAATGACACTAATGTAACAAAAATGACACTAATGTAACAAAAAGGACACTAATATAACGAAAATGACACTAATATAACAAAAATGACACCAATGTAAAAAAGGACACTAATGTAACAAAATGACACTAATATAACAAAAAAATGGCATTAATGTTACAAAAATGACACTAATGTGACGAAAGGGACACTAATGCAACAAAATGACACTAATGAATAAACTTGTGTACTAATCTTCATAAAAACCTAGTGAAATGACGTAAAATTTGCAAACCTTCAGGGGCACTAAACACAACCTCAAGTTCTGTTGTCAGTGACGTGTCGTCTGCAAGTCCAGCTCTTTGAATGATCGATTCGTAAACATTGGGACTAGATAAGACAAATTAATTACACATAAAATATGACATTAGAATTTTATAAACTATATCCAATTTTAAAAACATGTACTTGAATAAAATATGTTTTCATATGTTGCTATATGTTGCCGTGTGTTGCCATATGTTGCTATATGTTGGCATATGTTGCCAAATGTTGCCATATGTTGCGATATATTGACATATGCTGTTATATGTTGCAATATGTTGGCATAAGTTGTCATATGTTGCCATAAGCTGGCATATGTTGCCGTATGTTCCCATATGTTGCCGCATGTTGCCATAACCCTTTGTACTTTATATGGATTAGAAGATTTACGTGTTCCTAGGAAATCATCATATAACTTATACATTTAATTACCTGTAGATTTAATCACCTGAATAGTAAATTTAAGCGATAACCTACTGAGTCAATGAAGCGCTGTAACTTATCAAGAAAGAAAGCAAATAAACTTTTCCGCTACTAAGTAACTCTAAGATAAAATGATTTGATGGATCTAAATATTTAGAGGTTTTATTTCTTTAGTTGTTAAGATTGACAAATTAACATATTCTAAAGACGACGGACTTAAGACAATTTAACATGTTCTAACGACCAAGGAGTTGAGACCAATCTAACATATTCTAACGACCAAGGAATTGAGACCAATTTAACATATTCTAAGACAAAGGATTTGAGACCAATCTAACATATTCTAACGACCAAGAAATTGATACCAATCTTACATATTCTAACGACCAAGGAATTGAGACCAATCTAACATATTCTAACGACCAAGGAATTGAGACCAATCTAACATATTCTAACGACCAAGTACTTGAGACCAATCTAACATATTCTAACGACCAAGGAATTGAGACTAATCTAACATATTCTAACGACCAAGTACTTGAGACCAATCTAACATATTCTAACGACCATGGAATTGAGACCAATCTAACATATTCTAACGATTAAGACTTGAGACCAATCTAACAAATTCTAACGACCAAAGCTTGGAGGTCCATGTAACTTATTCTAACGACCCAGGAGTATCTGCCTACGTGACACAATCGAACGACCAATGATTGTAAGTTCATATGAAACATTCTAGCAACCAGTGGTGGTAAGTTCATATGAAACATTCTAACAACCAATGACATATTACAAGTTCCAAGGACTTTATGTCCATGCAAAGTATTCTTCTGTCCGAGCTGAGGTCACCCACGTTACGTATTATAACGAAGATGGATGCCCGTGAGCCCTACATGACGTGAGAAAAACAAACACTGTTCGATTGCATGATTCACATTAACTAAATGACATCTGTCTTCCTGCTCCGTGAGCTCATAACGATATTTTAAAAGAATCCATCAATGGAATATGGGCTCACTTTTCTCAGACGAGATAAACACAAATAGGAAACCATCTCACCAGATACGAAGTCATGTTCAGCCGTTGGGTAGTCTGCTTTCAATGGTAGGCGACGGCGCCTGTTAAGTGGGATCTGTGTGGACCGAATTTTCAAGAAAACCTACGCATGTTACTGGACCAGCAGACAAGACTGTACTACTTGAGAAACTGACCTGGCTTGAGGAGTGAGCGCATGTTACTGGACCAGCAGACAAGACTGTACTGCTTGAGAAACTGACCTGGCTTGAGGAGTGAGCGCATGCTACTGGACCAGCAGATAAGACTGTACTGCTAGAGAAACTGACCTGGCTTGAGGAGTGAGCGCATCATACTGGATCATCAGACAAGACTTTACTGCTTGAGAAACTGACCTGGCTTGAGGAGTGAGCGCATGCTACTGGACCAGCAGACAAGACTGTACTGATTGAGAAACTGACCTGGCTTGAGGAGTGAGCGCATGCTACTGGACCAGCAGACAAGACTGTACAGATTGAGAAACTGACCTGGCTTGAGGTTTGAGCAAGATAGGCTAGCGGCTAAGACTCTATCTTCTTTGGGAGAAAGCCCCATTATCGTGAGTTTATTAGGATAGTTTGGAGTGGTTAACGGCAAGTTTTCTCTACACTGAGCACTACAAAGAGCTGCTGATCACACTTACGATAATCCCATGACAAGCCCTTAAATTGGCTACACGTTTGCACCATTGTTGTTGAAGAAAAACGTGTTTGTACACAAAAATATGCTAACAAAAAAAAATAAAAAAATCTTGACCATTTAGATTCATCAACTTCACACACGTCCTATTTAACATTGACTCACCGTAAATTATAACAATTCGGCCAGTCAATTTGTGAATTGGGGCATTTTTTCTTGTAAGGCTGACCGAACCACGGAAAGTATTCGTCCTTTAATTTTTTCAAAAGTTTTTCTTTATCTGAGAAATATAAACACGTCATAATTTTTTTTTATCTCAAATATTAAAACACAATTATTGAAACTAGCAATTATACAAGCTCACGTTTGTTAAAACAAGTTTAGGCTATTAAGGCGCTCGTGTAGCGCTCAGACGTCTCCGTTTCTGTTTCTAAGAAAATATTATCATAAAAGCCAGTTATCAAAAGAACGTGACGCGCTCATATAGGTTAAAAATTCACTAAACATAATGGCGATTAACATGTCTGCTTAAGAACTCACTTTGCGGTAAAGTGGCGTCAACGATATACACGTCCAAGTTAGGGGTGTGTACGTCAGGGATATAGGGGTCCTATTGATCCCCTGGATCGTATTAAAAAATAACATTTTTTTCAATTAAACACCCTAACATGTATAACATGGTTTATTTTCAGATAGATTGCAGTGATGATATTGAACCTATAAAAGAGTATGTTATTTCGGGAGACCAATAGATTTACCTGTAGAAATCTGTTTTGCTTCTGAAATACTAACTCAACATGGAGATATGAACAGATAACACATGTACATATGAACAGATAACAAAGAACACATGTACATGGAGATATAAACAGATACACAGAACACATGTACATGGAGATATGAACAGATAAAACAGAACACATTAACATGGCTATATGAACAGATAACACAGAACACATGTACATATGAACAGATAACACAGAACACATGTACAGGGAGATATGAACAGATAACACATGTACATGGAGATATGAACAGATAACACAGAACACATGTACAAGGAGATATGAACAGATAACACAGAACACATGTACAAGGAGATATGAACAGATAACACAGAACACATGTACAGGGAGATATGAACAGATAACACATGTACATGGAGATATGAACAGATAACACAGAACACATGTACAAGGAGATATGAACAGATAACACAGAACACATGTACAGGGAGATATGAACAGATAACACAGAACACATGTACAAGGAGATATGAACAGATAACACAGAACACATGTACAGGGAGATATGAACAGATAACACATGTACATGGAGATATGAATAGATAACACAGAACACATGTACAAGGAGATATGAACAGATAACACAGAACACATGTACAAGGAGATATGAACAGATAACACAGAACACATGTACAGGGAGATATGAACAGATAACACAGAACACATGTACAAGGAGATATGAACAGATAACACAAAACACATGTACAAGGAGATATGAACAGATAACACAGAACACATGTACAGGGAGATATGAACAGATAACACAGAACACATGTACAAGGAGATATGAACAGATAACACAGAACACATGTACAAGGAGATATGAACAGATAACACAGAACACATGTACAGGGAGATATGAACAGATAACACAGAACACATGTACAGGGAGACATGAACAGATAACACAGAACACATTTACAGGGAGATATGAACTTATAACACTGAACACATGTACAGGGTGATATGAACAGTTAACACAGAACACATGTACAGGGAGATATAAACAGATAACACAGAACACATGTACATATGAACAGATAACACAGAACACATGTACAGGGAGATATGAACAAATAACACAGAACACATGTACAAGGAGATATGAACAGATAACACAGAACACATGTACAGGGAGATATGAACAGATAACACAGAACACATGTACAGGGAGATATGAACAGATAACACAGAACACATGTACAGGGAGATATGAACAGATATTACAGAACTCATGTACAAGGAGATATAAACAGATAACACAGAACACATGTACATGTACATATGAACAGATAACACAGAACACATGTACAAGGAGATATGAACAGATAACACAGAACACATATACAGGGAGATATGAACAGGTAACACAGAACACATGTACAAGGAGATATGAACAGATAACACAGAACACATGTACAGGGAGATATGAACAGATAACACAGAACAAATGTACAAGGAGATATGAACATATAACACAGAACACGTGTACAAGGAGATATGAACAGATAACACAGAACACATGTACAGGGAGATATGAACAGATAACACAGAACACATGCACAAGGAGATACGAACAGATAACACAGAACACATGTACAAAGAGATATGAACAGATAAAACAGAACACATGTACAAGGAGATATGAACAGATAACACAGAACACATGTACAGGGAGATATGAACAGATAACACAGAACACATGTACAGGGATATATGAACAGATAACACAGAACACATGTACAAGGAGATATAAACAGATAACACAGAACACATGTACATGTACATATGAACAGATAACACAGAACACATGTACAAGGAGATATAAACAGATAACACAGAACACATGTACAAGGAGATATAAACAGATAACACAGAACACATGTACATGGAGATATGAACAGATAACACAGAACACATGTACAAGGATATATAAACAGATAACACAGAATACATGTACAAGGAGAAATGAACAGATAACACAGAACACATTTACAAGGAGATATGAACAGATAACACAGAACACATGTACAGGGAGATATGAAAAGATAACACAGAACACATGTAAAAAGGAGATATGAACAGATAACACAGAACACATGTACAAGGAGATATGAACAGATAACACAGAACACATGTACAAGGAGATATGAACAGATAACACAGAACACATGTACAGGGAGATATGAACAGATAACACAGAACACATGTACAGGGAGATATGAACAGATAACACAGAACACATGTACAAGGAGATGTGAACAGATAACACAGAACACATGTACAAGGAGATATGAACAGATAACACAGAACACATGTACAAGGAGATATGAATAGATAACACAGAACACATGTACAAGTAGATATGAACAGACAACACAGAACACATGTACATGGAGATATAAACAGATACACAGAACACATGTACATGGAGATATGAACAGATAAAACAGAACACATTAACATGGCTATATGAACAGATAAAACAGAACACATGTACATATGAACAGATAACACAGAACACATGTACAGGGAGATATGAACAGATAACACATGTACATGGAGATATGAACAGATAACACATGTACATGGAGATATGAACAGATAACACAGAACACATGTACAAGGAGATATGAACAGATAACACAGAACACATGTACAAGGAGATATGAACAGATAACACAGAACACATGTACAGGGAGATATGAACAGATAACACATGTACATGGAGATATGAACAGATAACACAGAACACATGTACAAGGAGATATGAACAGATAACACAGAACACATGTACAAGGAGATATGAACAGATAACACAGAACACATGTACAGGGAGATATGAACAGATAACACATGTACATGGAGATATGAATAGATAACACAGAACACATGTACAAGGAGATATGAACAGATAACACAGAACACATGTACAAGGAGATATGAACAGATAACACAGAACACATGTACAGGGAGATATGAAAAGATAACACAGAACACATGTACAAAAGAGATATGAAAAGATAACACAAAACACATGTACAAGGAGATATGAACAGATAACACAGAACACATGTACAGGGAGATATGAACAGATAACACAGAACACATGTACAAGGAGATATGAACAGATAACACAGAACACATGTACAAGGAGATATGAACAGATAACACAAAACACATGTACAAGGAGATATGAACAGATAACACAGAACACATGTACAGGGAGATATGAACAGATAACACAGAACACATGTACAAGGAGATATGAACAGATAACACAGAACACATGTACAGGGAGATATTAACAGATAACACAGAACACATGTACAGGGAGACATGAACAGATAACACAGAACACATTTACAGGGAGATATGAACATATAACACAGAACACATGTACAGGGTGATATGAACAGTTAACACAGAACACATGTACAGGGAGATATTAACAGATAACACAGAACACATGTACAGGGAGACATGAACAGATAACACAGAACACATTTACAGGGAGATATGAACATATAACACAGAACACATGTACAGGGTGATATGAACAGTTAACACAGAACACATGTACAGGGAGATATAAACAGATAACACAGAACACATGTACAAGGAGATATGAACAGATAACACAGAACACATGTACAAGGAGATATGAACAGATAACACAGAACACATGTACAGGGAGATATGAAAAGATAACACAGAACACATGTAAAAAGGAGATATGAACAGATAACACAGAACACATGTACAAGGAGATATGAACAGATAACACAGAACACATGTACAAGGAGATATGAACAGATAACACAGAACACATGTACAGGGAGATATGAACAGATAACACAGAACACATGTACAGGGAGATATGAACAGATAACACAGAACACATGTACAAGGAGATATGAACAGATAACACAGAACACATGTACAGGGAGATATGAACAGATAACACAGAACACATGCACAAGGAGATACGAACAGATAACACAGAACACATGTACAAGGAGATATGAACAGATAAAACAGAACACATGTACAAGGAGATATGAACAGATAACACAGAACACATGTACAGGGAGATATGAACAGATAACACAAAACACATGTACAGGGATATATGAACAGATAACACAGAACACATGTACATATGAACAGATAACACAGAACACATGTACATGTACATATGAACAGATAACACAGAACACATGTACAAGGAGATATAAACAGATAACACAGAACACATGTACAAGGAGATATGAACAGATAACACAGAACACATGTACATGGAGATATGAACAGATAACACAGAACACATGTACAAGGAGATATAAACAGATAACACAGAACACATGTACAAGGAGATATGAACAGATAACACATAACACATGTACAAGGAGATATGAACAGATACCACAGAACACATGTACAAGGAGATATGAACAGATAACACAGAACACATGTACAGGGAGATATGAAAAGATAACACAGAACACATGTACAGGGAGATATGAACAGATAACACAGAACACATGTACAAGGAGATATGAACAGATAACACATAACACATGTACAAGGAGATATGAACAGATAACACAGAACACATGTACAGGGAGATATGAACAGATAACACAGAACACATGTACAGGGAGATATGAACAGATAACACAGAACACATGTACAAGGAGATGTGAACAGATAACACAGAACACATGTACAAGGAGATATGAACAGATAACACAGAACACATGTACAAGGAGATATGAATAGATAACACAGAACACATGTACAAGTAGATATGAACAGATAACACAGAACACATGTACAAGGAGATATGAACAGATAACACAGAACACATGTACAAGTAGATATGAACAGATAACACAGAACACATGTACAAGGAGATATGAACAGATAACACAGAACACATGTACAAGGAGATATGAACAGATAACACAGAACACATGTACAGGAAGATATGAACAGATAACACAGAACACATGTACAAGGAGATATAAACAGATAACACAGAACACATGTACAAGGAGATATGAACAGATAACACAGAACACATGTACAAGGAGATATGAACAGATAACACAGAACACATGTACAGGGAGATATGAACAGATAACACAGAACACATGTACAGGGAGATATGAACAGATAACACAGAACACATGTACATATGAACAGATAACACAGAACACATGTACATGGATTTAACCAGTATGCCGCCGACTAATAATTAGATTTTTAAAAAAGTTTATGTACTTTTTAAAAAATCCTTTATATAAACTTCGCTTTTGTGTGGTTTCTTGTGGCGGCAATATCTTCGGAAGGCTAATTGACCCACTTCCCATTATCTTATCAAGAAGAAACTTGACAAATAGACTCGTTTCCTAACACAACACATCAAAGTTTCAGACACACTCATCATCCTAAATACCTAAAAATTAGTTTTTTTCTCTTTTTTCAAGAGGCCAATGGGATTAAAAAAAGGGGGGGGGGTGTGGCGACTGTAAATGATTTTTTCAATGGTTGGTGTTTTGTTGTGAACATGAATTGCGTAGCTGTTGCTATGTGCTTTGTATTTGTGACGCATTTGTGTTTAAATATATCTTTAGTACAGTAGGTTTTACGTGCACTAAGTTTGATAAAATCCATTCTCGTAATAAAAATCAGTCGCTACAATCAAATGAATGGTAAATTGCGTGCAATTACATAAATGATACCCCCCAAAAACATATAAAGGATTTATACGAATAACTTTGTTTTTAGGAGTTGTTCAGTTGAGTTCCTTAATATGGGGAGACAGAGCTTTTTTTTTTTTTTGAATGCTGAGGAAAAGGACAAATCGGAGGAAGGCTAAAATAACTAAAATCTAAATCAAATTTCTGGCTGAAGACATAGCTTGAAAATTTGCACCAGAAAGGAAAAAAAATATATTATTACCTGGTCTACTTGATGTTTATTGCTTTCTGTATAATATATATATATATGGTTTATTTAGATTTTCATTTATTGATTTAAACTTTAAAATTCTTTATTTATTTACTGGTATTCATTTTTAAAAAAAAATGAATTTCGTTGTTAATTACGGTGTCCCTCATCTTTCATTTTTTTTTTTTAAATATTTCTGATACATGTAAAATATATTCTTTACTTTAGTTAACTTATGAATGCCATAAGTCAATTTCTTTTTTCGGGAACGTTAAAGAATATAATAATAAGTGACTGGGGGGTGGAGTCAACAATCCGTTTAGAAGGAAGGAAATAAGTATATGGGAAAACCTGAATAATGACGCCACTAAACAACATAGAGAATGTAATTGCAACCCAGTCTTTACAAAAATGTGGAACAAGGTATGCGGAAGCTTTGAATTATAAAGACATGATAATAAAAATGGACCGTTTCGGCCAAGAGCCTGCTTCAGCATACAGGGGAAATGAAGAAACAACAAGAAATATAAAGTTGTTAATTAAATTAAATGACTTACGTGTTTGGAGTTCGCCTCTAATGTAATACATTAATAGCAATAACTAATGGCAAACTCCTAACACTTATGTTTTTCAACTACTTTCTATTTCTTGTTGATTCTTCATTTCTCATGTATGCTGAAGCAGGCTCTTGGGCAAAACGGTCCATTTTTATTATACTGTCTTAAAATTTTAAGTCTTCCACATTACCTTGTTGCAATATTTTCTTCACACATCTTAAAAGCAGTCCTTCATTCATCATTCTTTTTAAAATGTATTATTTGTGGATGAATTAGTGATTTAAAACTCTAAATTATAAAATCCGTGTAGGAGTCACGTATCCTGGGTTTTCAGTGCCAGGTTAAATTGGGATCTTGCCCCGGAAAATGGTTAAATGGCTTAACAATGACTTTTTAACCGGTTGTGTCCCATTACCTGCAGTCACCGAAAGGACTAAACTAAATGTGACCAGCAACAATAAGACCCTGGATCTAAACATCACGACATCATTTTGTGGACCAGACATTTTTAATTGTCGCTTGACTGGTCTATCTTTTGATTTCATGCCTATAGCGATGTTTCACGAAATTACGGAAGCTCTTGGAAAAGAAGAATAAATATTATTAAGTGCATTCAAACGCAGACTATGAAAAGGTGCGTAATTTAAAGTGCGTAATTAAAATGAGAGAAATATTCTTTTTATGCTTAAAGACTTTGAAATCGTATAATTATTTGCTTTTTGAAATGTAATATTTAGTCATCAAGTTAAGCAGTGTATGCGTGGCGGGAGTCACTGTGGGCGAACAGCCGTAATGTGTTAGGCCTGTTGAAGGTAGGTCTTAGTCTGTCCGAGGGTGTCCTAAACAAAGACAGGATAATGAACGATGGACCGTGTTCAAGATGTGGGAAGAAAATAGTGGAACAAGGTGTGATGAAATGAAAGGATGATACAGTAAATGAAGTAACGCTTCGACCAAAAGCCTTCTCCTTCATCACACGGGACAATGAAAGGAGAACGTTTCGGCTAAAAGCCTTCTCCTTCAGCAGACAAAACAAAACAAGAATCAAGATGGACATTTTTTAGCCTTATATAAGATGGAGTAGGCAATGCAAAATATTTAATAATCACCGCCTAAAATAGCAGTTTACCAGGTCATTGAAAACACATTAAAACCAAGGCTCCAAGACACAAAACTTATCCAACGTTCTGAAAGGCTAGATCTGTCATCGAATGGCATTACGAGGAACCCAGGTTTACTGCGGAAATCGGTATGGAGTTACTCTTCATTGTTTACGATGACTTTGTCCATTCATCAAGAATATTACTCGCCCCTTCGTCCCATCAAATAGTGCCACAGAAAGGGGGATTTACGAAGTGGACAGAATTTGTGACAACCGTGGCGCTCCTTTAGTTCGACGCCCCTAAGTGGCGAAAACACAAAAATACCCGGATACATCAAACAAAAAGAAATCTTTCTAAGGTATGTGACGCGTGAAGAAAACGCTGCCCCAGACATAAGATCCGTTTAGAGTTTAGCGCACTTCAAGCTCCTACTTACTACGACCGATGACTCCCAACCTGTGGTACGCGTAACCCTGGTGGTACGCAAAAATTATATTGATAATGGCGTAAAACGGCACAGAGACAAGTTCCTTTATGAAAAGGTATATTTTAATATTTAGCCGTATATTAATATAATTTTATACAAAAATATATTTTAGGAATACAATTAATAATGAGAACACCGTATTGTTGTACTGAATTCCGATGTCGATTGTTGCTATAATTTTTTTCACATATTGCAAAATTTTGAGATTTTTATTTTATGTTTGACATTTGTTTTAGCGAAGTTATTTAATTATTTTTCAATAGGAACGAAATAAAATAACGAATTAAAGAGAAAATAAAATCATATAAATGTCCCTATCTTTATCTGTTTCGTTCGGGTCATTTAGATAAAATAATAGTTCAATACTTTTTAAGGGATGCGTGGCGGTAAGGGGGTGGGTGGGGTACTCATAAAGGTAAAAGTCTAATCTAGGGGTACGGGTGAAACAAAGGTTGAAAGCCGCTGAATTATATGTAAGGGTGATGAGTGCAAGAACGCTTCTCTTTGTGACTTATCATTGGAGTAACCAGTTTTAGGGACAGATTAAATCAGAAGACGTAGTTCAGAAGACAGAGAGAAATGGAGAATGATAGTTTTCATGTCAGCTGTGGCGCCCCAACATTCCAAGGACTAAGGGATATGATGGTGATGAAATCAGAAGACGTATATAAGCCTCAAAATTCAGCATGTAAGACTTAACAGTGTGTCCCTCTGCTTGGCTTTACCATGGTATCAATACAACAACAATGTAACAGTATGACTTTGTTCACGCTGAATTAATATTGGCTGCATCAGTTGAGGCAAAAAAGATGGAGGGATATAGCGGGTGTAAGGGCAGTGGTCACAAACTCAAATTATCCGGGGGCCGCGTGAAGCAGCGTCTGAGTGAGGCTGGGCCACATCAAGTATTCCACGAAAAAGCGATTACAAATTCAATAAAGTACGATTGTTACAATCTGCTCAACCTTTATTAAAAACAAATAAGAACATTAAAGGTTCTCAAAAACCAGGATTCGCTTTCTTCCTCCTACTCATTGTTTGCCGGAGACCTGGCAGCGCTTCTTCTTACACAGCTGAGCAACATTTGGCTTAAGTGATCAAGCGGATCGTGTGCCTTTTTGGGAGCCCCTATCTGAAATGTATTTTCAAATTCCTATAACGTTTCCTTGGCTTATAAAAATATTTTTTTTTATTTATCTTCTTAGTTTTGCAGCGCGCATTTATTGGTGCTTTAATTTGTTCTTGTTTTCCATGGTCCTCTCTACTTGGGCTTTAAGTTCAAAGGCAGTATAGTTCAGAAATAACTATTTAAACGTTGTTTCGTTGTTGCTTAAACAAAAAATGATGTATCAACATCATTAAATACTGAATCTTTACAACATAAATCCATTCAATTTCTCGGGTCGCATAATTTTTATTTCTGGAAATTGTTTTCGTTTTTTCAAATGTAATAGTGCCGCTTTTGATCAAATCCAAAAAGCTGTTTAACCCTTAATAAAAGATGAACTGTTTGACGTTTTTTTTGTATGAAATCTTGGGTGCCATTGTGTTATATTGGCTGCATGGTAACGGCTGTTGAATTCTTGCTTCGCGCGGTTTTGGTATATTGCCTTTTCGTCGTTGTTTTTTCTTTGTTGTCTATCGCCTTTCTTTCTTTTCCCGTGTTTGTGATACTGGGATTGCCTCGTTTGGTTAATCAATGAAGAGCTACGTTCAAGCTGTGCTAAGGAAATTATAAAACAAGGTATGTGAAAGCTGGAATTGAAATACAGGACAATAAGTTGAGAAAATTTCGGCTTAAAGAGCCTTCCTCGGCAGGCAGGACAGAGAAAAATAGGTCAAGAACTATTCAAAGCCACATTCACTTGTGAGGACGCATGTTGCAGACTGATGCTTTACAATTTACATAGTTTGGATAACTTTAGAAAAACTAAGTGCTTCAACTGGAGAAATATTGGTGAACAACGTTAGTAGTATATTAGGTCGCATTTGATTATTATTTGGAGGGTAAATTGGAGGGTAAATTGGAGGGTAAATTGGAGGGTAAGAAGGAGATGATGATGGAGTTGTTTGAGTATAGATCAAAGGGAGATAATCGATTAATTAATATATAATTTCCATTGTTGCACACTCGTGTTGTTGCATGGTGTGTATTTTCTTATTACCTTGTTAATAATTTCGATTGTTGTTGCATGGTGTTTATTTTATTGATTATTGGTTTTAATTTTAATGATAAAAATAAATTAGTGATTAATTTTATTTATTTTTAATAATTAAATTAGTGATTAATTTTATTTATTTTTAATAATTAAATATATTTTTTTTAAACGAATCGTTCTGGTGTATAGTATGGGGGTTTTAATTTTGTAGTTAATCTTGTTGTCTTAATTAGTTTTAATTGTCTTTTATCGAGTGGTTCTCAATATGCGGGGTCCTTTTTTATTTGATTTTTTAAATGACATTATTTAAAATAGTGTTTATTATAGATGTATTTTAATAGTATTTTTTTTAAAAATATGTAATTTTAGCGGTTCTCAATATGTTAGGGTCCATTTTCTAATGAGTGGTTCTCGTTGTGTAAGAGTCATAATGGTGTTTTCTTCTTCATTTTGAATATTTTGTAACATGATAAGGTTATTCTAAGTTATTGAGCGGTTCTCAGAGTATAAAGGTAATGTTTCTTATAGGTGTATTTTTATAGTATTTTTACATTTTGAAGGGTTCTCAACCACGGGTTAAGGGTCACTAGTCATTCGAAGTGTGTTGATTTAATTGTTTTTTTCTTTTTGGATATACTGTCGTATGATGATTTATATCTATATAATGTGATTCTTATAGTGTAGTTTAAGGGTCAGTGGTCTTTTTGGATATAGTGTATTGTGTTGTATGATAATTTTATCTTGATTGATTTCAATATCATTGTCATGTTGTATATTTTTTAACAAGTAGTTCACAATTCTTGCAATTTTCTTAATACAACATAGAAATATGTTTCTCTTCGTGTAGGTTAGGCCTGCTCACGAGTCATAGGGGCGGGTGTTGTTGTTGTTGGACAAAGGTTGCCAGGTGCACATAGCGCTCAAATTTTCACTCACGTCGGAATTCCCGCTGACACGCGCGCAGCGGTATTAGTCATTAGGACAGTGGTATTTTTAGCTTTTTTGTGCTGACTAAGGGGTTCTAGTGTGGTTGGTTGCTTTTGTAGTTAAAGAAGTTTCCCATTTTGATTCGTTCTCATTACGTGGGGGCCGTTTTAAATTGTGTAATTTTATTATGAGTGGGTCTCAAAGTATGATGGTGATGCGTATTAAAGTTGTATTTTAATATAAAAAAAATTAAATTGTATATTTTAAACGATTCCCAAACTATGATGGTTCATTTTCTAATGAGTGGTTCTCATTGTCTTGGGGTCATAAGGGTGTTTTCTTCTTCATTTTGAATATTTTGTAACACGATAAGGTTATTTAAAGTTATTGAGGGGTACTCGAGTTTTTGTTTAGAGTCAGTGGTCATAACGGATTGTATTTGTAAAATTGTATATTTGGCGATTTCTCAATTTCACTATTTCTCAAGCTTGGCATAAGGGTCAGTAGTCATAGTGGGTTAGAATAAGTAAACATTTTTAGACATGTAAATTTTAAGAGGCTCCTAAGGCGTGGTCTTATTGGGTCTTAATTTATTTTGAAGGGGTACTCAAGCTTAGAATGGGGATCACTACTCATATGGCGGGTTGTATTATGACCGTTTCTCATTTTGAAAGTTGTTGTTTTGTAACAAGTTTAGAGTAAGTGGTCACTAGGCATAAAGGACGATGGCTATTATTTCGGGTTTCAGCGCCAGACAAACATGTGGAGACACGTTTTTGCCGACGAGGTGTTTTTTTGGCCACAAGATAAGCCAGGTGGTAGCAGAAGGAATTTCGCTTTTCACGCGCACGGGGAGGGGAGTGGGGGAATTACGCTCAGGAGTTAGAGCAGTGGTTCTCACTGAGTGGGGGTCATTTTGAAATAAGTGTTTTGTAACAAGTTACTTGTATTTAGTGGTACTCAACAATGGTTCTCACTGATTTGGTTAAGAGTGATCATCAGTCACAGGGGCGGATTTTAGTACGCTGTTTGTTATTTTAAAGTGCTTGCCAGATTCTCTATCTTGGGTTAGGTGTCACTTGTCAAAGGTGTTGGGTGTGGTATGATGTCTTTATTTAAGTTTATCGAGTAGTTCTCAAGCTTTGGTTAGGGGTCACTATTTATGACAGGTGTTTTAAATCTTCTTCTAATCTGTTTTGAGGACCCATTTGTATCCTAATTAGAGATCTTGTAGTGGATATTGTAAATTAGTAGTCTTGTAGAATGGTACGTTTATTTATTTTGAGTTGTTTTTCAAACTTGGTTAGGTGTTATTGGTCATAAGGATGTTGTTTTTTTTTAAATTTTTAAAAACTTTTTTAGTACTTTCTTTTTGGATACATATGATTTTCTAGTGCGTTGTCTTGTTGTTGGATGGTTGAGTTTGAGGTTAAAGTTTATGAATGAGCCATTTGTCCACCATAGTACTCCTTGACGATTTTGTCTTCTCTGATCACCTCCATCTTTCTCATCTCATCACTTTCCATCTTTCTCATCGCGCATCTTTCCCTCCAACACAAAAAAAATTCCCCCTTCAAACTTTCATGTGGCCATCGACCACTTCACAACACCCCTTTGCGTCAAACTTTTACTGTGTCCAGCTAACAGGTCATTACAACCTTTAACTATTTTGTCACATCTGTCCATAAACAGAGCGACCTGTCTCAGCTCAAAAGTTTCAAACTTTCCTTACAACAAAAAATTTTCCTCCTTCAAAACTTTTACTACGCCCTTCTAACATTTCATAACACACCTTTGGCTTCTCTGACCCCACACATCTTTCTCATCGCGCATCTTTGCCTCCAACACAAAAAATTTCCCCCTTCAAACTTTCATGTGGCCATCGACCACTTCACAACACCCCTTTGCGTCAAACTTTTACTGTGTCCAGCTAACAGGTCATTACAACCTTTAACTATTTTGTCACATCTGTCCATAAACATAGCTCCCTGTCTCATCTCACAAGTTTCAAACTTTCGTTACCACAAAAAATTTTCCTCCTTCAAAACTTTTACTACGTCCTTCTAACATTTCACTAAACCCCTTTGACCTCCATCTTTCTCTGTCTCATCTTTCCTACTTACACACACAAAAAAAAAAAAAAAAAAAAAAAAAAAAATTCTCCCTTCAAACGTTCCTGTTGCCATCGAACATTTCACAATACCCCTTTGACTTCCAGCTTTCTCCCATCTTGACTTTCCAAATTTCCTTCCAACAAAAAATTATCACATCTGTCCACCGCCATCTTTTTCTGTCTCATCGCACAACTTTTAAACTTTCCTTACCACAAAAAATATTCCCCCTTCAAAACTTCTACTATGTCCTTCTAACATTTCATAACACATCTTTGGCTTCTCTGACCACGTCCAGCTTTTCTCCATTTCATCTCTTAACTTTCCATCTTTCCCCCACCACAAAAAAATTTCCTCCTTCAAACTTTATTAAAATGCCATCTAACATTTCATAGCAACCTATAACTATTTTGACTTCTCTGCCCACCTCCATCTTTTTTCTGTCTCATCTCATCACTTACCATCATCATAATCATCATCATCGTGTACCTTAGTCGTTCGACTGTTGGGGTGCCACAGATGACATGAAAACTATCCTTCTCCAGTCCTCTCTGTCTTCTGCACTGTGTACAGCATCGCCTAGTTTTAATCCCGTCCACTCTTTGATGTTATCTTCCTATCTTTTTCTTTGTCTTCCGCTTCTTCTCCCGCCTCTAGTTGTGCCCTGCATGACTTCTTTGGCGAGCCCTTGTTTCCTTGTTACGTGACCAAACCATTCAAGTTTTCGCTATTTTTACCAACACCAGGAGGTCATCGTACTGCCCAATTGCTTTACGAATCCTTTCTTTCACTTTTTCATTGGTGATGTGGTCTCTATAGCAGATGCCAAGAAGGCTTCTGAAACAGCTCATCTCCATCGCCTTTGTTTTCCTTTCGATAGTTCCAGCTAAAACAGTATTCCCTCTTCAAATTTTATTACAACATCCCTCTAACTTTTCATAACACCCCTTTGTCTTTTTTGACCACCTCCATCTTTTCTCCATTTCATCTCAGCACTTTCCATCTTTCATTCTACCACAAACAAATTTTCCTCCTTCAAACTTTACTATGTCCATCTAACAGATCAGGGCACCACCTTAACTAGGTTGTCTCAGCTTTCTCCATCTAGGCTCGTCACTTTCCATCTTTCCACCTAACACAAAAATTTCCTCCTTCAACCTTTACTATGTCGATCTACCACATATTTGATACAATTTACGAACGACTACTAATGAATTAAAAACACAAATATTGCCTTTATTATTGTGTATTTTAGCCAATATATACAAATATCAAACACACACACACACACACACACACACACACAATTACTCCAAGATATTTAAAAATTATACATTATCCTTAAGTTCCTTTTGCAAAGAACATAAGCTTCATCAAATTAATTATAATCTTCCCTTGAATATGCAACAGTGATTTTTTTCTAATTATCCATATCCGGTTTATAAATTTATTTCAAACTCAATACACGACATGTATAACCCACAGTAAAAATAAGCGATTAACTTTTATAAATTGTTAAGTCAATCAAGGTTAAGTGGCTTAAATATAATAACTTCCTAAAATCGATAAATATCCCTAAATACAAATTCCTATTAAAAATTTGAAAACCATGTTCTGCAGTTTGCGCATAAACTATCAGAATAATCAATAAAGTTTGTTAAGGTACCAGTTATCAAGAAAGAAAAAAAAACTGTGACAGAGGCAATTAACTGTTAAATTATCTAATTGTTAATGAGTTTGGCTTTATCTTGATGCGACTACAGTGGCCAGGGCTCCAAGTCCAATAGCAGTAAATAACACACCTTTCCATATATTTTCCTCCAGTTCTCCTTTGTCTGGGAAATACTCAACAAATGCTCCCTGAAATTTAAAAATAATGCATATAGTATAGCCTATTTACATATTTTTTTTTTTCAAGCCATTCAGTCATGGTACTGAAGTGATACCGGTAATTACTTTAGTGGAGCTAGCACTAATAGCAATTCAAGTTCTAAGGGTGAAAGGAGTGGCGAATAGCATTCTAATGAATACCATAAGCATTATATAAAAAATTATTTTAGTCAACAATCAATTTATTAATTTTTTTAAATATCTATAAATGCAAAAAACTGTATATATTCTAAACTGGGGAGACTAAAATGAAAGAATATTGTTATCTGTCACTATTATTATCTGTGTCTGAAAAACATATTTAGAGCACAAAAAAGACCTAAAAGTCAGGGCGGGTAGTGTGAGTTATCGGAAATAAACAGCACAATTGACATTCTCATTTTACTTAGCTCACAGAATTCCAAAATTCTTTTATTCTTTGTCTAAGTGACTGTCAATATATGTATACTTATATGGACCTTTGGATTCATTTTCTATTCGTTTTTGGATATTTTAGTGACACATTTCAAAGTTTTTTTTTTTTTTTTTAAAAACCCACTATGTTAACATTTGACATTTCATAGAATAACTTTAAGTACACTGTACATAATTAGAAACCTTCTATAATTTCAGGCAGCTTATTGGAGAGTATGTTTAAAGAAACTCGGGGGTTCCACAAGCAATATTTAATATGCCCTAGAGATACTTCAAAATTTTAAATAAGAAACCCTAAACTTGCACTAATAAGGGTGATATTTAAGAAATACAAACACAAGCTAATAAAAGACGTATTACTATTAGATGAGCATTCTGATTGATCATTTCAAGAATATGTAAAATTTCATTTTGACAAATATGACACACTTCATATTTACAGTATTGATTGTCAGATATAATTTAAGACGCGCGTAATGCCCAAAAAAGAACGTGAAAGTTATCAGACAAATCTTTCAGGTCTAACACTGATGATAGTGAGATCACTCTTGGCAAAACCCATACCCATCGCCCCAAAATTTACTGAAATCTTAGGTGAGGGGACAAGTCCGAGTGAAATTCCACACACTAGCGGTTTGTACGGTTGGTTCAAATCCCACGCACTCACTCACAGCTAGCTGTCAAACCACGGCTCTCCTGCAGGGGCATTTTACTTACTCCCTGCTGTTCTGTGTCCAGTTGGAGTGTGGGAATTGCTTCTAGTGTACCCCACGACCCTGTGAACACGACAAAATGAGCTTGGTGGACTCTTTCAGGAATTTTAAGAGCCGTCTGTTTATCGAGATGGTATGGTGTCTGTGTTAAAAGAACGTCAGCATTGGTAGTTGATCTGTCAGTCAACTTAATGACCGCCCCTACCAACCAGTATATTTACGTTGTGTGATCGGCCTTATCCTCCACACAGCCTTCTCAGTGCTCATTTTAATTCAGGAAACGATATCATGGCGACAGAAGGATTTGAAACTTCTCACAACAAATTAATGGCTGGCTCCAACAAAAATTTATTTGCCCAAGTAACTCAACGCTTTGGTGTTTTGTCAGCCCATGGACTTACTGATATTGCAAGAGTGACGGAAGATAGCATCCAGACATATCCCAACTCACCGTTGGATCAAATTCGTCGTTATGCAGAGTCTATGGCAGAAGATGTAATTATTAATTTTGATCAAGTGAATCCTAAAAAACCGCCCAATCGATATTGTAGCACATTACGGCGTACTGTGAAAGAGCTGTCAGATCGGCATGATTTAGTTTTTAAAGGAATGGTCAACAGACTAAAACTAGATGAAAGCAATGCATTTCCAACTTTTGTTATTGTTGCTGATGAAATCTTTGATGATGGACAAGTAAACTGGGGAAGGTTTGTTGCTGTTTATGCCTTTGCTGCTAGACTTGCTAAGTATTACATTGACAATAATAAAAATGAAGAATCTGATAAAATAAATGATTCCCATTCTTCCACGTCAATACCTTACCAAAAGAAGATTGCATTATTTGTTGGAAAATATGTTGCAAACAAACTTGGAAAATGGATTCTCGACAATGGAGGATGGGTAATTATTATATATTTTTTAATTTTTTAATTTATTTATTTATTTTTTTTTTTAAATTGTTTTAAGTAGGCCTAAAGACTAGTTTATAAAAACATAATAGCCTAGGCCTATTTTTATATAAACACATAATAATATTAATAATAAATAACTCTCTATGACTAATTACTTTATCATAAATTAAGACTGTCCTTAAAATAATTTTACTAAGCAACTTTAAACTTCAACCCAACCTAATTACCCTTAGTGTGCAGGGAGGCTGGTAAGCTTATTCTAGGTACACCTGACCAGCTGACCTCCTGTTCACCGTTGGTCTAGTTTATTACCCGTGTTATTACTAGGCCTAACTTTTCTACTTGGAGAGTGGGATAGGGAGGGAACAAAACTTTTGTGAGCCAGTGGGTCTTAACAAAGACCACTTTAAGCGGGGTATAGAGATGGAACAAAAGGTTTGTTAGCCATTTGGTCTTAACAAAGACCACTTTAAGAGGAGGATAGGTCTGGAAAAATAAAAGGTTTGTTAGCCATTTGGTCTTAACAAAGACCACTTTAAGAGGAGGATAGGTCTGGAAAAATAAAAAGTTTGTTATCCAGTGGGTCTTAACAAAGACCACTTTAAGAGGAGGATAGGTCTGGAAAAATAAAAAGTTTGTTATCCAGTGGGTCTTAACAAAGACCACCTAAGGTCTTAACAGTTATTTCACATTTAACAACTAAAAAAAAACCCATTACTCTAGCTCAGGTGTGATACCACCCCATTTTTCCTCCACAATTCCTTTAATTCAGACAGTTATAGTATATATTTGATTATAATTAGAAATATTAAATTGACCACAACGGCAAAAGCCTTGGGTTCCTTCTAGAAACTAATTTCGTTGGTGTTAGGTCTGTAAACTGATATTAAGCCCGCGTAGTACAGTGACTGGGCGAGAGGGGAGAACAAAAGTGTCTGGCTGTGAGGAGGCTGGTAGCCTTCCGAACCTAGGCGCTATGTAATCCTACACAACCGAACCAAATTATATCTGACAATCAATACTGTAAATATGGTCATATTTGTCAAAATGAAATTTTACATATTCTTGAAATGATCAATCAGAATGCTCATCTAATAGTAATACGTCTTTTATTAGCTTGTGTTTGTATTTCTTAAATATCACCCTTATTAGTGCAAGTTTAGGGTTTCTTATTTAAAATTTTGAAGTATCTCTAGGGCATATTAAATATTGCTTGTGGAACCCCCGAGTTTCTTTAAACATACTCTCCAATAAGCTGCCTGAAATTATAGAAGGTTTCTAATTATGTACAGTGTACTTAAAGTTATTCTATGAAATGTCAAATGTTAACATAGTGGGTTTTTAAAAAAAAACAAAAAAACTTTGAAATGTGTCACTAAAATATCCAAAAACTAATAGAAAATGAATCCAAAGGTCCATATAAGTATACATATATTGACAGTCACTTAGACAAAGAATAAAAGAATTTTGGAATTCTGTGAGCTAAGTAAAATGAGAATGTCAATTGTGCTGTTTATTTCCGATAACTCACACTACCCGCCCTGACTTTTAGGTCTTTTTTGTGCTCTAAATATGTTTTTCAGACACAGATAATAATAGTGACAGATAACAATATTCTTTCATTTTAGTCTCCCCAGTTTAGAATATATACAGTTTTTTGCATTTATAGATATTTAAAAAAATTAATAAATTGATTGTTGACTAAAATAATTTTTTATATAATGCTTATGGTATTCATTAGAATGCTATTCGCCACTCCTTTCACCCTTAGAACTTGAATTGCTATTAGTGCTAGCTCCACTAAAGTAATTACCGGTATCACTTCAGTACCATGACTGAATGGCTTGAAAAAAAAAAATATGTAAATAGGCTATACTATATGCATTATTTTTAAATTTCAGGGAGCATTTGTTGAGTATTTCCCAGACAAAGGAGAACTGGAGGAAAATATATGGAAAGGTGTGTTATTTACTGCTATTGGACTTGGAGCCCTGGCCACTGTAGTCGCATCAAGATAAAGCCAAACTCATTAACAATTAGATAATTTAACAGTTAATTGCCTCTGTCACAGTTTTTTTTTCTTTCTTGATAACTGGTACCTTAACAAACTTTATTGATTATTCTGATAGTTTATGCGCAAACTGCAGAACATGGTTTTCAAATTTTTAATAGGAATTTGTATTTAGGGATATTTATCGATTTTAGGAAGTTATTATATTTAAGCCACTTAACCTTGATTGACTTAACAATTTATAAAAGTTAATCGCTTATTTTTACTGTGGGTTATACATGTCGTGTATTGAGTTTGAAATAAATTTATAAACCGGATATGGATAATTAGAAAAAAATCACTGTTGCATATTCAAGGGAAGATTATAATTAATTTGATGAAGCTTATGTTCTTTGCAAAAGGAACTTAAGGATAATGTATAATTTTTAAATATCTTGGAGTAATTGTGTGTGTGTGTGTGTGTGTGTGTGTGTGTTTGATATTTGTATATATTGGCTAAAATACACAATAATAAAGGCAATATTTGTGTTTTTAATTCATTAGTAGTCGTTCGTAAATTGTATCAAATATGTGGTAGATCGACATAGTAAAGGTTGAAGGAGGAAATTTTTGTGTTAGGTGGAAAGATGGAAAGTGACGAGCCTAGATGGAGAAAGCTGAGACAACCTAGTTAAGGTGGTGCCCTGATCTGTTAGATGGACATAGTAAAGTTTGAAGGAGGAAAATTTGTTTGTGGTAGAATGAAAGATGGAAAGTGCTGAGATGAAATGGAGAAAAGATGGAGGTGGTCAAAAAAGACAAAGGGGTGTTATGAAAAGTTAGAGGGATGTTGTAATAAAATTTGAAGAGGGAATACTGTTTTAGCTGGAACTATCGAAAGGAAAACAAAGGCGATGGAGATGAGCTGTTTCAGAAGCCTTCTTGGCATCTGCTATAGAGACCACATCACCAATGAAAAAGTGAAAGAAAGGATTCGTAAAGCAATTGGGCAGTACGATGACCTCCTGGTGTTGGTAAAAATAGCGAAAACTTGAATGGTTTGGTCACGTAACAAGGAAACAAGGGCTCGCCAAAGAAGTCATGCAGGGCACAACTAGAGGCGGGAGAAGAAGCGGAAGACAAAGAAAAAGATAGGAAGATAACATCAAAGAGTGGACGGGATTAAAACTAGGCGATGCTGTACACAGTGCAGAAGACAGAGAGGACTGGAGAAGGATAGTTTTCATGTCATCTGTGGCACCCCAACAGTCGAACGACTAAGGTACACGATGATGATGATTATGATGATGGTAAGTGATGAGATGAGACAGAAAAAAGATGGAGGTGGGCAGAGAAGTCAAAATAGTTATAGGTTGCTATGAAATGTTAGATGGCATTTTAATAAAGTTTGAAGGAGGAAATTTTTTTGTGGTGGGGGAAAGATGGAAAGTTAAGAGATGAAATGGAGAAAAGCTGGACGTGGTCAGAGAAGCCAAAGATGTGTTATGAAATGTTAGAAGGACATAGTAGAAGTTTTGAAGGGGGAATATTTTTTGTGGTAAGGAAAGTTTAAAAGTTGTGCGATGAGACAGAAAAAGATGGCGGTGGACAGATGTGATAATTTTTTGTTGGAAGGAAATTTGGAAAGTCAAGATGGGAGAAAGCTGGAAGTCAAAGGGGTATTGTGAAATGTTCGATGGCAACAGGAACGTTTGAAGGGAGAATTTTTTTTTTTTTTTTTTTTTTTTTTTGTGTGTGTAAGTAGGAAAGATGAGACAGAGAAAGATGGAGGTCAAAGGGGTTTAGTGAAATGTTAGAAGGACGTAGTAAAAGTTTTGAAGGAGGAAAATTTTTTGTGGTAACGAAAGTTTGAAACTTGTGAGATGAGACAGGGAGCTATGTTTATGGACAGATGTGACAAAATAGTTAAAGGTTGTAATGACCTGTTAGCTGGACACAGTAAAAGTTTGACGCAAAGGGGTGTTGTGAAGTGGTCGATGGCCACATGAAAGTTTGAAGGGGGAAATTTTTTGTGTTGGAGGCAAAGATGCGCGATGAGAAAGATGTGTGGGGTCAGAGAAGCCAAAGGTGTGTTATGAAATGTTAGAAGGACGTAGTAAAAGTTTTGAAGGAGGAAAATTTTTTGTTGTAAGGAAAGTTTGAAACTTTTGAGCTGAGACAGGTCGCTCTGTTTATGGACAGATGTGACAAAATAGTTAAAGGTTGTAATGACCTGTTAGCTGGACACAGTAAAAGTTTGACGCAAAGGGGTGTTGTGAAGTGGTCGATGGCCACATGAAAGTTTGAAGGGGGAATTTTTTTTGTGTTGGAGGGAAAGATGCGCGATGAGAAAGATGGAAAGTGATGAGATGAGAAAGATGGAGGTGATCAGAGAAGACAAAATCGTCAAGGAGTACTATGGTGGACAAATGGCTCATTCATAAACTTTAACCTCAAACTCAACCATCCAACAACAAGACAACGCACTAGAAAATCATATGTATCCAAAAAGAAAGTACTAAAAAAGTTTTTAAAAATTTAAAAAAAAACAACATCCTTATGACCAATAACACCTAACCAAGTTTGAAAAACAACTCAAAATAAATAAACGTACCATTCTACAAGACTACTAATTTACAATATCCACTACAAGATCTCTAATTAGGATACAAATGGGTCCTCAAAACAGATTAGAAGAAGATTTAAAACACCTGTCATAAATAGTGACCCCTAACCAAAGCTTGAGAACTACTCGATAAACTTAAATAAAGACATCATACCACACCCAACACCTTTGACAAGTGACACCTAACCCAAGATAGAGAATCTGGCAAGCACTTTAAAATAACAAACAGCGTACTAAAATCCGCCCCTGTGACTGATGATCACTCTTAACCAAATCAGTGAGAACCATTGTTGAGTACCACTAAATACAAGTAACTTGTTACAAAACACTTATTTCAAAATGACCCCCACTCAGTGAGAACCACTGCTCTAACTCCTGAGCGTAATTCCCCCACTCCCCTCCCCGTGCGCGTGAAAAGCGAAATTCCTTCTGCTACCACCTGGCTTATCTTGTGGCCAAAAAAACACCTCGTCGGCAAAAACGTGTCTCCACATGTTTGTCTGGCGCTGAAACCCGAAATAATAGCCATCGTCCTTTATGCCTAGTGACCACTTACTCTAAACTTGTTACAAAACAACAACTTTCAAAATGAGAAACGGTCATAATACAACCCGCCATATGAGTAGTGATCCCCATTCTAAGCTTGAGTACCCCTTCAAAATAAATTAAGACCCAATAAGACCACGCCTTAGGAGCCTCTTAAAATTTACATGTCTAAAAATGTTTACTTATTCTAACCCACTATGACTACTGACCCTTATGCCAAGCTTGAGAAATAGTGAAATTGAGAAATCGCCAAATATACAATTTTACAAATACAATCCGTTATGACCACTGACTCTAAACAAAAACTCGAGTACCCCTCAATAACTTTAAATAACCTTATCGTGTTACAAAATATTCAAAATGAAGAAGAAAACACCCTTATGACCCCAAGACAATGAGAACCACTCATTAGAAAATGAACCATCATAGTTTGGGAATCGTTTAAAATATACAATTTAAATTTTTTTATATTAAAATACAACTTTAATACGCATCACCATCATACTTTGAGACCCACTCATAATAAAATTACACAATTTAAAACGGCCCCCACGTAATGAGAACGAATCAAAATGGGAAACTTCTTTAACTACAAAAGCAACCAACCACACTAGAACCCCTTAGTCAGCACAAAAAAGCTAAAAATACCACTGTCCTAATGACTAATACCGCTGCGCGCGTGTCAGCGGGAATTCCGACGTGAGTGAAAATTTGAGCGCTATGTGCACCTGGCAACCTTTGTCCAACAACAACAACACCCGCCCCTATGACTCGTGAGCAGGCCTAACCTACACGAAGAGAAACATATTTCTATGTTGTATTAAGAAAATTGCAAGAATTGTGAACTACTTGTTAAAAAATATACAACATGACAATGATATTGAAATCAATCAAGATAAAATTATCATACAACACAATACACTATATCCAAAAAGACCACTGACCCTTAAACTACACTATAAGAATCACATTATATAGATATAAATCATCATACGACAGTATATCCAAAAAGAAAAAAACAATTAAATCAACACACTTCGAATGACTAGTGACCCTTAACCCGTGGTTGAGAACCCTTCAAAATGTAAAAATACTATAAAAATACACCTATAAGAAACATTACCTTTATACTCTGAGAACCGCTCAATAACTTAGAATAACCTTATCATGTTACAAAATATTCAAAATGAAGAAGAAAACACCATTATGACTCTTACACAACGAGAACCACTCATTAGAAAATGGACCCTAACATATTGAGAACCGCTAAAATTACATATTTTAAAAAAAAATACTATTAAAATACATCTATAATAAACACTATTTTAAATAATGTCATTTAAAAAATCAAATAAAAAAGGACCCCGCATATTGAGAACCACTCGATAAAAGACAATTAAAACTAATTAAGACAACAAGATTAACTACAAAATTAAAACCCCCATACTATACACCAGAACGATTCGTTTTAAAAAAATATATTTAATTATTAAAAATAAATAAAATTAATCACTAATTTAATTATTAAAAATAAATAAAATTAATCACTAATTTATTTTTATCATTAAAATTAAAACCAATAATCAATAAAATAAACACCATGCAACAACAATCGAAATTATTAACAAGGTAATAAGAAAATACACACCATGCAACAACACGAGTGTGCAACAATGGAAATTATATATTAATTAATCGATTATCTCCCTTTGATCTATACTCAAACAACTCCATCATCATCTCCTTCTTACCCTCCAATTTACCCTCCAATTTACCCTCCAATTTACCCTCCAAATAATAATCAAATGCGACCTAATATACTACTAACGTTTTGGGTTTTCGGTGTTAGTTTTGTTACGTTATAGAGGTTTCGGGGCGATTCAGATTGCCGCGCCTTGATTTGCATGCTTTGATTAGAATATTGCGGGAAGTCTGCTGGTGACAACATTGAAGCCTCACTGTTATATAACCACGGACACATGGGGAAAATTCGGGAAGGGATCGAGCATCGAAGCGCCACTCCTTACACAAAGGCCCCGTACAACATGCAACCAACAGAACAGCAGCCGTAGATGTCCCATGATCCCTTGCACCTATAAGACAAGAACATTTCATGAAAGAATCGGTCTCATTAGCACACCAACAAACAACATGAGACGCAACAGAAATCCAATGATTAAAATGGTGTTGATCTTCTTTTTTTTTCACGGATGAATTAAAATACATAGAGTAATTGAAATGTAGTCATACAGATTAATGAGTCATTGAAATGTAGTCGCACAGATTAATGAGTCATTGAAATGTAGTCGCACACATTAATGAGTCATTGAAATGTAGTCATACAGATTAATGAGTCATTGAAATGCAGTCATACAGATTAATGAGTCATTGAAATGTAGTCATAGAGATTAATGAGTCATTGAAATGTAGTTGCACAGATTAATGAGTCATTGAAATGTAGTCGCACACATTAATGAGTCATTGAAATGTAGTCATACAGATTAATGAGTCATTGAAATGTAGTCGCACAGATTAATGAGTCATTGAAATGTAGTCGCACAGATTAATGAGTCATTGAAATGTAGTCATACAGATTAATGAGTCATTGAAATGCAGTCATACAGATTAATGAGTCATTGAAATGTAGTCGCACAGATTAATAAGTCATTGAAATGTAGTTGCACAGATTAATGAGTCATTGAAATGCAGTCATACAGATTAATAAGTCATTGAAATGCAGTCATACAGATTAATGGTTCATTGAAATGTAGTCGTACAGATTAATGAGTCATTGAAATGTAGTCGCACAGATTAATGAGTCATTGAAATGTAGTCATACAGATTAATGAGTCATTGAAATGCAGTCATACAGATTAATGAGTCATTGAAATGTAGTCATACAGATTAATGAGTCATTGAAATGCAGTCATACAGATTAATGAGTCATTGAAATGTAGTCGTACAGATTAATGAGTCATTGAAATGTAGTCATACAGATTCATGAGTCATTGAAATGTAGTCGTACAGATTAATGAGTCATTGAAATGTAGTCGCACAGATTAATGAGTCATTGAAATGTAGTCATACAGATTAATGAGTCATTGAAATGTAGTCATACAGATTAATGAGTCATTGAAATGTAGTCATACAGATTAATGAGTCCTTGAAATGTAGTCGTACAGATTATTGAGTTTTTTAGAATGTAGTCATACATATTAATGAAGATTTGTTTAACTATTTATAATTTCAACTAATTTTTTGTTTAAATTATGTCATCAAAACATGTTTATGTCCAGTTAAATTGTGGAGATTTAGAAATAATTTTCCATAAAATGTTTTTTTAGTGATCACATTGGTAGTTTTTTTTAGCGTGTTATCACGGCCTAGGGCTGGGCTCACCACGCTGTATATACAATTTAACAAACATAATCATGAACTTAAAATTAACATATATCAATTAAATAAAACAAAACAAAATTTATATTCGTTCCAACCAGTCCACAACTATTTACAAGTCAAGCCATGGACGGCACCCAGCAGCATCGTTTAATCGGTCAGAGTGGGCGGGGGGGGGGGGGGACAGTCAGGATAGTAGAATTTATAGAGATGTGTTTTGAGTGCAGTTTTGAAGGCTGTGATGGTTGTTATATGAGGCTATAGCCGCGCATCTGGTCAGGTCTTCTAACATATAAGTCATTGTGATTACTTGCGAGTTGTCTCTGATCTGTGAGTTTACTCAGGGGGGCGATCAAAGGCTACACCCAAAGCTACAGAACATTGTAAAGGTTTGGGCTACAAAGGGGAGCGAACGCAATTTCCTTTACTTACGTCTTAATATACAGTGAATTATTCCCTTTATTCTTATAGACATCTATAAAGTGCCATAGCATTTTATTTTAGTTATATTCATTTCTATACTTCCATAAAGATTTTCTGTAAACGTACCCTTCATAATCCTATCGGGAACAAAATTCCACTAGGAGAATGATCCCACCGAGGAATAGGATCCTTAAGGGGAACAGGATCCAACAGTAAACTGGAACCCAGCGGTAACGCGATGCCATCGGGTAACGGGATCAAATCGGAAGTGGGATCCTATCAGGAAATTGTGATCCCATTGGAGAAGAGGAGAAACGGAATCCCACTGCGATCGGAATACCGACGGGATTGGGAAACCACCAGGATCGGGATCCCGACGTGAATCTGGATTCCACAGGGATAGGGATCCTAACGGGATCGTGATACCGACTGGAACCCACCGACACCGGGATCGGAATCTACCCGGGATCAGTATCCACACGGGATCGGGAAGTCATCGGAAAACGCGGTTCCATGGGTAAACGGGATTGTATGGTGATCCCACCAGGATAGGGATCCCAACGGGGAATGAAAGGATTACAAAAGCTGTTATAAATATATTTTTATGGAGACAAATTAATTATTTTTTTTTAACATAGTGGTGTTATTCTTTTCATGGCACTTAATTTCAATGTTGATTAAAAGGCTGTAGAAGTTGTTTTTGTTCGAATGCAGTTTTGGGGAAACGCCGGGTATATTAGCTAGTATATTTATAGATTACTTTGAGCTGCTGTCACGTTGGACTAATTAGAGGCAGTTTATCTGAGAAATAATCACGACCCATAGTTATTTTAGTAATATTGTGTAAAAATAAACACAACCCTGTTAGGTGCGAGGACCCTCTGATGGATTCCATTGAGAGCTTTGTCTCCGCGTAAATGCAGAAATGCACTATACGTTATGTGTCATGGAGCAGAAGTTTGGTAATCGGCTAAGCTTGGAGAAGACAGCCACCCCTTCACCGTGGAGGATAATCATTATCTATGCATTTCGTGATAAGACTGGTTTTCCTTGGGGCTATTTTTAGCCATTCTTTTTCTTTTCCGGGCTAAAATGAGAGTAGTGCATACCATGCGCCCAGAGTTCATATCATGTACACTATCAGGGGTAATTTGTGTTGACAGCTCCTTCAAGTCTTACTCGGAATTTTTTCCTCTCCTGCTCACATAATACGGAGATAGCTCTACTCTTACACTCCCATTCATGAAACTCTCTGTGGCACAATGCTAGTATGGAACACCTTGATCCACAGCCGTTTGAGAGAACTCATACAGTTTTAGCTTTTTTATTTTTCTTAATAGAACTCAATTCTTTACAGTTCCAGCCATATGATAGAACTCAATTCTTTACAGCTGCAGCCAAATGATAGAACTCAATTCTTTACAGTTGCAGCCTTATGATAGAACTCAATTCTTTACAGCTGCAGCCAAATGATAGAACTCAATTCTTTACAGTTGCAGCCATATGATAGAACTCAATTCTGTACAGTTGATCCCATATGATAGAACTCAATTCCTTACAAATGCAGCCATATGATAGAACTCAATTCCTTACAAATGCAGCCATATGATAGAACTCAATTCTTTACAAATGCAGCCATATGATAGAACTCAGTTCTTTTCAGTTGCAGCCATATGATAGAACTGAATTCTTTACAGTTCCAGCCATATGATAGAACTCAATTCTTTACAGTTGATCCCATATGATAGAACTGAATTCTTTTCAGTTGCAGCCATATGATAGAACTTAATTCTTTTCAGTTGCAGCCATATGATAGAACTCAATTCCTTACAAATGCAGCCATATGATAGAACTCAGTTCTTTACAGTTGCAGCCATATGATAGAACTCAATTCTTTACAGTTGCAGCCATATGATAGAACTCAATTCTATACAGCCATATGTTAAATATGTCTCATTTCTTTCACAGCTGTTTTAAAGATCTCAATTTTTTTTGCACAGTCAAATCATTTACTTTTTTCTGCACGAAAGGTTTCTAGTTTTTCATAGAACTCATTATCTTGACAGCCTTAGCCATATGTAAGAACTAATTTCTTTGCAACAATCTTAATGATCCCATTTGTTCATGTAGATCTACACGATTCTTTTACAATCATCATAAGTTTCAAAGCGATTTCATAGAAATAATTTTCTTCACTGCTTTAGAACAAACCTAATTTTTCCACATATATTTCCTAGAGCTCCTATTGTATATAATCTTTAAGAGTAGCTTTCCTTTTATGCGTGTCTTTGTAGCAAAATCTTCCGAAGGCTAATTGGCCCAGTTCCCGTCATACTATCGAGCTGAAACCAGGTACAGCAGTTACAACACATACCATCACATACAAATAAGTTTCTCTTGTTTTTCAATCAAGGGGAACAAGAATGAAATATGAGTTGTCCAATGCGTGCGTGTTTTGGTGAGATTAACTGTGTAGCTGTTCCTGTGTGCTTTCTACTTGTGGCGTATTTAGATTTAAATATATCTCTGTCCTCTTAGATTTTTAGAAGTACTACGTTTGATAATAACCAATCCCATATCAAAAATCAGTTGCTAAACTCGGGTAAATGATAAAATCACGCGCAATACCATAAATGCAAACAAAAATACACATAAAGGATTTATTCGAAAAACTTTGTTTTTAGGGTTGTGTAATTCTCACTACTTTCAATGAATCAGTTTCTTCACACCAACATTATTTTAAAAAAATGATTTTTGCTTCATTATATTATAGAACTGATTTATCCACACTAGCTGCGTTTTGTTTTCTTTGTGTTCTATTTTGTTTTAGGCATTGGGAAATTATGACTTCAGAGGCCAAAGTCGTTCTAGCTTTAAATCACCTCACTGGACCCTATTTCATTGAAATTTAGTAACAGAGTTCACACCAATTCGTGAAGAGGAACAGCCTGGATGAAATATCCAGCCACTATTAGGGAAGGATGGATGATTGCATTGGGAAAATGTGCAAACATCCACAGCAGTAATATTTATTAGACGATTTGATCAATGTTACAATTAATTTAAGTCGGGGAAATTATCGTATTTTTCAGTTCGGTGTATCATCACTATCTTAGAAGAGCAAGTAACCACACTATGTGCACCATCACTATTTTGGAAGAGCAAATGTCCACACTAGGTGCACCATCACTATCATAGAAGAGCACATATCCACAGTATGTGTACCATCACTATCTTAGAAGAGCAAGTCTCCACAGTATGTGGGTGGTCAAAAATGATTTTTTTTTAAAAGTCAACAATTAACAAGCTATGCTTATGAGTCGGCAACACGCAATTCACGTAGATGACATGTATTGGGCAATGATTGCATTTTATGTGTTGGACGCCAGAATGACATCAGAAGATGATTCGAAATGTCTTCTTATCACAAAGAATGACATCAGAAGATGAGTCGAAATGTCTTCTTATCACAAAGAATGACATCAGAAGATGAGTCGAAATGTCTTCTTATCACAAAGAATGGCATCCCATTAGTCTGCATCGGCCTTGAATTAAAATTTTCTCAATGTAATATTCAGGGGGAATATTGAACACGAAAATTTAGCTCTAAACCTCTAAAATTTTAAGTGTTGACTCATTACTTTTAACTCCATTCACCCTCGTCTCTCCGGGATCTGCTATTCGCTGATGTAAGAAACCACATTGCTCCACGCGTGTCACCCTACGATTTCTTTACCAGCCCCACCCCCTAACCCTTAAACTGTGAAGGATACGCCACTGCTTATTCATTAAGCCACCATCTTGCCGACTTTTGTTTATGAAGACACTTGTCGCTTTCTGTTACGCTACGCTAGATAGCAGTGGAAGCAAGATAAAAGCTCACTATTTTTTCTCATGGCACCCACCAAGGTCTAGAGTCTGAAAAGATATACAGTTTATAGAGTCATTTTTCAGGGTACTTAAAAAAAATAAGTGAACTTAGTTTCTCTGAGGATGATAGGTACGGGCGCAACAATTTGAATGTACTTGCCAATTGAAGCTTCGCAGCATCTCTGAATAGCCAGGTAAAACGCCATTCCTCTTTCATCAAACACACGTAGCCTTAGTGATGGCAGATCACTGAAACATGCCACCGTCTTAAGGAAGAGGGGTAGAGCTCTGATGCACGCTGTACTCACGTTGAAGTGGGACATAACGTTTTGATACACGTTGTTACGCGTGGTGTGGGTTACAGAATTCGCCTACAATGCTGTACTCCTGAGGAAGGGGACAAAGCTCTCAGACACGTTCTACTCGTTTTAAGTGGGACGCTTTCTGAAGTTTTCATCATAACACAGGACACAACTATAATCATTAAGAGACAAGTCATGTCATCATCAGACTAGACATGTCTTAATCAGAATTGGCATGTCTTCATCAGACTAGGAATGTCTTCATCAGACTAGGCTTGTCTTGATCAGACTAGACATGTCTTCATCAGACTAGTCATATTTTCATCAGACTAGGCTTGTCTTGATCAGACTAGGCATGTCTTCATCAGACTAGGCATGTCTTCATCAGACTAGGCTTGTCTTCATCAGACTAGACTTGTCTTGATCAGACTAGACATGTCTTCATCAGACTAGGCATGTCTTCATCAGACTAGGCATGTCTTCATCAGACTAGGCATGTCTTTATCAGAATAGGCATGTCTTCATCAGACTAGGCATGTCTTCATAAGACTAGGCTTGTCTTGATCAGACTAGACATGTCTTCATCAGACTAGGCATGTCTTCATCAGACTAGGCATGTCTTCATCAGACTAGGCATGTCTTCATCAGAATAGGCATGTCTTCATCAGACTAGGCATGTCTTCATCAGACTAGGCTTGTCTTGATCAGACTAGACATGTCTTCATCAGACTAGGCATGTCTTCATCAGACTAGGCATGTCTTCATCAGACTAGGCATGTCTTCATCAGAATAGGAATGTCTTCATCAGAATAGGCATGTCTTCATCAGACTAGGCATGTCTTCATCAGAATAGGAATGTCTTCACCAGAATAGGAATGTCTTCATCAGAATAGGAATGTCTTCATCAGAATAGGCATGTCTTCATCAGAATAGGAATGTCTTCATCAGAATAGGCATGTCTTCATCAGAATAGGAATGTCTTCATCAGAATAGGAATGTCTTCATCAGAATAGGCATGTCTTCATCAGAATAGGCATGTCTTCATCAGAATAGGAATGTCTTCATCAGAATAGGCATGTCTTCATCAGAATAGGAATGTCTTCATCAGAATAGGAATGTCTTCATCAGAATAGGCATGTCTTCATCAGAATAGGAATGTCTTCATCAGAATAGGCATGTCTTCATCAGAATAGGCATGTCGTCATTAGCAAAGCCAAAAAGGTGAAGAGAAAATTGAATCGGTAATAGAAAAATTACTCTGATCAATTGTCTTCTAGTTTCTATCTCAGTTAACGTGTGAAATGTTTCACCTTCCGCCTTTTTCTATGTATTGAAGCGAGGTTCAATTTTCCGACTCTTGAAAATTTACAAGTGATTCCCGTTTTGTCGACTCTAAAGTCAAATCTGAAACTGTCCAAATAATGAGTGGCATTTTCTCTTCTCTACAACACAATTTGACACTGTCAAAATCGTGAGTGGCATTATCTCGACTCTGAAACCAACCTGGAAAAAAAAACTGCTGTATGTAATTTGCATTTTAGAAATAAATTGGATGTTACTTAAGAAACAGATGAAATTTTCAAAATGTACAACTATCTAATCCTCACGTGAGTTTTTTTTTAAAAACATTTCTACCATTCCCACCCACGTGCAAAATATGTAAAAACATATATTTTTTTATTGTTAAAGCAGCTAAGTTCACCACAAAGATGTTTTCACTGCATATTTTCACGTGAGGAAAATGGGCCCAATTCATGCTTGTGACAGGAACGTGCCCGGCATACCACGTGACGGTGTGAGCTACCGATTTACAACTACGCAATAACAGGCCTCGGCCACGTCACGTGACGGTGTGAGCCCCCATGTTTACACAAAAAAAAAACGCAATAACACTCCTCAGGAATTCCTTTACAGGTCGGACTGTGATTCTTTGGGTTTTTGTTGTTGTTGTTGTTGTTTGTTTTCTTTGCGGGACGTGACGAAACTATTCCTTGAATGCCGAAGCAGTCTCATTCCTATCATGCACCACTATTTGAACTCGCAACCAATCACTTGCTAACGTTTGTTTCAAATAGCTTCTTTGTATTATACAAGTTTCAATTTCATTATTTTTCTTAAAAAGAAAGAAAAAGAAAAACGCTGCAATTTTACAACACACAGCACACCAATATTTCTATCGACCTATTCGATCAGTGCTCCGATAAGTCGTCACTTCATCATGGTTTCAATCCAGAAAGTCATGTTGATATTATGTTCTGAATCTATGAAATGTATAGCTCCATGGTGTCGATAAGGTCGATAAGACCTGAACACACATTAATTTCGGAATGGTTTGGGGGGGGGGGGGGTGGTGGGGAGAAGGGGGTTCAGTGAAGATGAGATCCTAATAATAACAGACATAGTGACGATGGTGACTTCTGGGGCAGACTCCAACTCCACCGCCGGCGCTCAACAAAAACCAAAGTCTTTCCTACTATGGCAACCTTTTGTTCATGCTTTAGGTCCTTTTTCGCCCCTGGAAACTATGGTCCAGCTATATATATGTAAATCTACAAAATGAAAGGAAAATAATATATTTTTTAATGCAAGAAATTCATCCTTTTTTTTACTAAAATAGTGTTTTTGTGTTTTGTATGTTTGCAGTTTTTGTGTTTTGTATGTTTGCAGTTTTTGTGTTTTGTATGTTTGCAGTTTTTGTGTTTTGTATGTTTGCAGTTTTTGTGTTTTGTATGTTTGCAGTTTTTGTGTTTTGTATGTTTGCAGTTTTTGTGTTTTGTATGTTTGCAGTTTTTGTTTTTGTAGTGCTTGTTGTTATTTTTATTGTAATTTTTCTAATAATGTATAAGAGGCGTTTTGGGGGGGGGGGGGTGGGGTGGGGGCAGAAAGTGGCAATGCCGATGACCGGAAGTGGCTCAGTGAGCGCCACCCCTGAACATATGTGACAATTTCAAAGTGAATTGATATACTTGGCTCATACAAGAATTCAGTTCTGCCTCGATCTACACTTAATCGGAGAGCAACATTAGAGTTTCTAGTGAAGATTTAATTGTCCCCCCCCCCTTTTTTTTTCCTATCTGGGTGTGTTTATACAAACACTTTGTTTTTAGCAGTTAATAAATTATAGTATGGCTATTTTATAGTTTTTACTACATATATATAAAATATGTATTTTCTAGTCTTGATTATTAAAACAAAGACCACCGACTTCACCCCCTGCCCTCACCCACTCCCCTCAACCTCCTCCCCTCCCACCCCCATTCCCGCCCATCGAAGAAAACGAACAGCCCTGTCCTTACCTGTTTGGGACTTCCACACTCCATTTAGCTTAATATAGTAACAAACAACTGCTATATAACTGATCAATTTTAAACCATTGTTCTTAAAATTATATAACTATTTGTAATCGCAATGTCTTTTAAATAAACATAATTTGAAGTCTAGGATATTTATTATTATTGTCCAATATATTTTTTTTTTAAATTTGGATTACATAGACAAAAATGCAAAACGTACGACACAAATGGACTTAGTGCATCACAGATTTACCGGATAAGCATAAGAAAATAGCAGTATTCGATTGGATGTCCCCTTTTTTTCAATAAACCTGCTCGCCCCCAGTATAAAGAACACAACCCGGAGTTAAAGAGACTAAACTCTTAACTGTGGCCCGCTATCAACGCCCTGGACTATTTCTGGACAGGACTCATGAGGGATATATTCAAGGTGTTTGGCGCCAGCAATTTCATTCCGTTGCAAAACCAAGGGTAAGTTTTTACATAACTCATAAAGTGTTAACTTAGGGCCTGGTTTATCCATGACTTTGTCAGCGTTTATGTAACGTACACTACATATATATATATACATTTCTCTTGAATTGTTTATTCAAAATCTAGTACGTTACTTTTTTAATACTTTGTGTTACTTTTAGTGCATAACTTTATTTAAACTGACGTATTGAGATAGACTATACGTGTGCAAACTACGCTGAATTGAAACAGAATATACGTGTGTCAACTACGCTGAATTGATATAGAATATACGTGTGTCAACTACGCTGAATTGATATAGAATATACGTGTGCCAACTACGCTGAATTGATATAGACTATACGTGTGCCAACTACGCTGAATTGATATAGACTATACGTGTGCCAACTACGCTAAATTGATATAGTCTATACGTGTGCAAACTACGCTGAATTGAAACAGAATATACGTGTGTTGATTACACCAAGTATGTTCAGAATAACAGTTAAACTCTGTTAAATTATGTAAATGGAAAAAGCACCCCCTCCCCCGGGTCTCTCCTCCAGCCTCATCTAGACAATCGACGTCCCTTTTCCCCAGCACCCAGTGCGTATAACGCTCGATACACCATTAATTACATGCAATATGTCATATGTAATATGTCATGTGTTTCATCCCAGTAAAAACGTGAAGCATACAACAAAATGTGATAGACACTTATTCTCGCTGCGTTACACAAATTAAAACAACAAAAAAAGTTAAGGGACGCAAACTAAGACTTTATTTAAAACTCTACTTCGTACGTTGGACTTGTCATGGCAAATCCCCACCATTTTTTAAACTTTTCAAAATCAATATTTAAATATTTGAAAATTTACCAGGCAATTAAAATAAATCAGCTAAATTTAACATATATGGTAATACACACGAACTAAGAATATAAACGTCAATCTAAAGATCAGAAGTCCAAAAAATGGACGATTGCCCGCTACACTGGACACTTGAAATTGTTTCAACTGAACAGAGAAGTTTCGGCTGTAAATAAATATCATTTGGTTTCCCATTACACAGTGACGGTGATAGCTTGTCCAAGGCTAGTCAGTCAGTTGATTGCTTTTCCAAGGCTAGTCAGTCAGTTGATTGCTTTTCCAAGGCTAGTCAGTCAGTTGATTGCTTTTCCAAGGCTAGTCAGTCAGTTGATTGCTTGTCCAAGGCTAGTCAGTCAGTTGATTGCTTGTCCAAGGCTAGTCAGTCAGTTGATTGCTTTTCCAAGGCTAGTCAGTCAGTTGATTGCTTTTCCAAGGCTAGTCAGTCAGTTGATAGCTTGTCCAAGGCTAGTCAGTCAGTTGATTGCTTTTCCAAGGCTAGTCAGTCAGTTGATAGCTTGTCCAAGGCTAGTCAGTCAGTTGATTGCTTGCCTTAAGTTGATCTTTGAATGATAGAGGGTCATATTTTTGTTAACCAGCAAAACGGTATAAAGGTCATGAAACATGCGCATACGAAGAACAACTACGTACGTACGATAAATAACGTACGATAATAAGCTGCATAGTATGTTACAAAACTACTTACAGTCAAACGTATTCACAATGAAGTTTATAACAATTTTTTTTTATATATCTTAGGAGAACTGCTTTCTTGGTAACTTTACTATAAAAACAGCTGTAAAATTCTCACTACCTTTCTGTTAAGTAGTAAACCATTAATTTCACCAGTTGGATCTTATTCAAATAAGCTTTTTTCATTTTACACACACTTTTGGCAATATTAGTACATTATTATTGTTACTAATATGTTGCTTTGTACACATGGCTGTATTGCTGACAGTGCGTTTACTTATGTCAAAAAATGTAGTGCTACAAATGTGGCCGTAGTAACACAAAGTGTTATTGTTACTAATAAAGTGTTATTATTTCCAAGGCAGGTCGTGTGAGCTGACCTCTGACCTCGGACGCCAAGGTAACGCTCCACGTATCTCCGTTTCCTGTGCACTTCAGAACGAGGCTTGGACTTCTTTTATGTTGTCAAACATTCAGGCAGGAGGACCCCGGCGAGACAGTTTGTGCGCGGGAGTTTAGGGACGGCGAGTTGGCTGATAAAACTACTGGTCCAGACAACTGTTTCCAACCTCAGAAAATCTTGAATCGCTGAGACCAACAAATAGAAATAACATTTTCTTTCTTTTTTTTCCCAACGTACTATCCTCAAACGTTTTGCAGTGGCTGTTTTGAATTTTGTCAATGAAGAAAATTAACAAGACAATGAGAGCAAAAATGAATGACCACGTGATTAACTTTTATGTTTGTGGCCGCACATTCGCCACGTACGAATAACAGAAGGGGAGGGACACAATTTTTCCCTTCATCTGTGCATACAGATTGACCTCCCTTGTGTATAGAGATTATCTCCCCTGTGCATACGTCTCCATCTGAACACGGAGATTGTCATTCAGTGGCTGCGGAAAAAGACGATATCTAGGATGGCGCTTCGTTCAACGTGTTGCCGTGGTTTCTTCATTGTTTTCGTCGCGTGCCTCCTGAGACAGGTGAGTCATTTCATAAGACCTACAGCGAACATATTATACGTAGTCCTAACGTGGATTTTTTAAAACAAAATAGTAAAACTACAATCTTACAAATGGCATGCTATTTAACTACATCTTTCCAATAGCTGACACAATTCCATAATTCTTAAAGAGTCGATCCTAAACAAAGCAAAGTATGCACATGCATTAAATGTATAAAAACATTCTTGGTACGTGCTGTGCCGTGGTAAACGAGTAAAAGCCGTTTCGAAACAATTGCGTAGAGCAAATTTTGTAGGGCAAAATATCACATAATTCTCTATGAACAAGTGCCTCCCAAAGTTTCGTGATTTGTTTACTTCAAGGAATTCATCACGCTGAAGTAAATACTGTGCACAATTAATTAATGGTCATTTAAAAAGAAAAATCTTAGATTTTCAAATTTTATGTATCGACACATTTTTTGATAGCCAACCCAGGCTATGTCAAGGACCGTGTGTTGTAGAACTCATTTGAAAATGGGATGTGTTAAAAGTTAGAATTGAGTTGCTACACGACTGTCGAAATTCATCCAAATGTGATCGATCTTAGAATTGTGTATCAATTATAATGTGTGCGCTTTAAGTTAGAGGACGAATAAGTCATTTTATTGAGAAACTCTTGAGTGAGATTGTAATACTCTTTGACCCTAAAATCTTGTCTCATGAACGGACTGAGTTGCATATTTTATTAGTGCCGATGACAATGCTTATTCTCAACGCTCCAATAAGCAGATTAGTTGGCTCCATTCTGGTCTGCCATGCAACACTTGAACAAACGTTTGGGCGATGTTCTAGAAGTGTGATACGCCTCTGAGACTTTGAGCCTGAGCATCTTGAACAAACGCTTGGGTGATGCTCTAGAAGTATGATACGCCTCTGAGACGTTGAGCCTGAGCATTTAGGACTGATTCTCCTACACTGGAATCTTTCTAAAGAAATATGTTTAAAATTATTCTCTCTCTCTCTCTCATTTAATATGAAGATTGAGATTTAAGATTGTTTCTTAAAGCTGTATATAACTCAAGCTTTACAACCCTACATCAAGATTGGAGCTGTCCAGTCAATTCAATGATTGGGGGTTTTAATACGACGTATCCAGTACACGCGTCAGGTTTTCCCTGTTGTGGGCCGTTTATACATTATCCTTTATATTAACATGCATTTTTTTTGTGTGTGTATTTCTGGCTGGTCAAAGTTTCTGGCTAATTGACATACTTCCCGTAATCCTGTCGAACTGAAACTTAGCACATAGACCCGTTACCAATGACAATATATGCTATCGAATTTTCAGCCCCGGCCCTAAATCCCGAAAGATATTTTTTTCATTGTCTTTAAAGGAGAAGATGAAGGAAATATGATGCCACTGATTTAGCGAAATACAACTCCCGATAACTGCGATTAATACAATTCTTTAAAAATATATCGCAAGTGCTTTTGGTTAGTAGATATTTATTTTTTGCTTTTTTTTTTAAAATATTTGGTGAATTAAATCTGCGGTGTAAAAGTGGGTGGGTCGTTGTAATAGTAATAAAAAATTAAATAATAAAAATGTACAAAGTAAAACTTTGTTTTTATGTGTTGTTTAATTAAACATCTGACCGATAAACGATGCTGCTGGCCGCCGTCCATGGCTTGTCAACGAAAAGTTCTGGGGTGGATGGGGTGAAAATGCGTTAGTTTTTGTTTTGTCTCTATACAGCTGTTCTTTATTACATAAATGTATTTTATTTTATTGTCACGATTATGACTCTTTTTCCAATATTTCTATGTACAGCTTGGTGAGCCCAGCCCTAGGCTGTGGTAACGCGCTATAGAAGACAACAAATGATAATAATATTAACTTCGTTTATTTTTTTCCGCGTGTTTCTGTGTTTAAGGCAAAACCTCCGAACGGCTAATAGACCCTTTTCCCGTCATCCTATCGAGCTGAAACGTGGCACATAGACTGGGAGCCGATGGCGTAACATTCTGTAAAATTTTTAGCCTCATTCCCAACCTCCAAAAATGTTTTTCATGGGGTGAAGATGAATGAAATATGATTTGATCAATAGGTGCGTGCTTTGGTGTGGAGATTAATTGTGCGGCTGTTGCTATGTGCTTTGTATTTGTGATGTATCGGTATGCAGTAAAAAAGAAATAGATTTTTGAAAGGGAAAATGGAGGGAATACGAAATGTTCTTTTCGCCACAAATTTTCCCATTTACATAACCGCTTTTTATAAATGATAAACCACGTACAATGACATACATGCAATCAAAAATGCATATAAATGATTTATACAAAAAACTTTGTTTTTAGGAGTTGTTAAATTTATTTCAATAAATAATTTAAAAAGCTTTTTTTTTAAGTTAAACATTATCTACCTGACAATTACTAATAAAAATTTAGGTTAATTTTTTTCCATTTTAACCACGTTAAATGGATTACCCCTCTTTCTATCTTTTGTGACGATTGAGATGCAAAACATTGAATCGATAAGAATTAGGCTGTTAATCTATACATTATTGGAAGTCGAAGTCATTACTTTTAAGAAGCTGTCACGGAGCTGCCTTGTAGAGACTATCGTGTACTTAATAAGGCGGTCTTAGACATGAATCAAATAAGTTCGCGTCTGTATGTTCATATCTCTTCAGCAAGTGAATTGTTATGTCTCGAAGTGCATACGGGTAAATGTCCCTGTGGTCAGTGCATCCTTTTAACTGTAAGTTCATTCAGGTACCATACACCCCTGGAAGGCCATTTGTAAAATCTACAAGTGTTCCCTCCCCTCATTTTGTTGGTCGGAGTAAATGCCCAGTGTTGATTTTTGTAGCGAGTGCTGCATCAGCTTGCCCGGGCTTAACGGGCGACTCGTGCCCTCAAAACCAAACAAACAAACAGGCGAGCGAGAAAGAAGAGTGGAGCCATCCACAATCCACCGAGTGCTTCTCCCGTCACATGCGCACCGCTTGTCCTTTTTGAGAACAAACTTCGTATAAGTATTTCCCCAAACAGGCGTTCCTAAACAAATGTAGCCTTGGAGTGGATGATCGCTCCTTTAGAATAAAATGGTGGTTGATGGCAGTGGCGTAGCGAGCTTAACTCGCGCCCGGGGCACAATACCTTTTTAGCGCCCCCCTATTCGAAAACCATACACTATTATAGTAAAATATACCATTTGGCGCCCCTTTGTGAGCAGCGCCCGGGGCATGATGCCCCCCTCACTACGCCACTGGTTTATGGCAGACAAATTCTGCAGTCTCCGGGAAGTTTGACGGGCAGGAAGGGAAAAACTGGACCTTTGTGAAGATCAGCAAACCTAAAGCTCAGTTAGAGGGGGGGGGGGGAGTGTGATAGTTTTGGTTGTTTGCTTCTAATTGTCGGTTAAGTCGAGAAACAGTACCTGGTGGGTGAGTTGGGTTCAAGGGCGTTTTAGGTGAGGCCTCGAGGCGTTGTGGTGGTACGTCACTGTGTCGTTGTAGTGGTACGTCATTGTGTCGATGGTGTTGTATGCCATTGAGTCGTTGTTGTGGTACGTCATTTTGTCTTTGGTGTTGCACGTCATTGACTCGTTGTAGTGGTACGTCATTTTGTCGTTGTAGTGGTACGTCATTGTGTCGTTGTAGTAGTACGTCATTTTGTCGTTGTAGTGGTACGTCATTGTGTCGTTGTAGTGGTACGTCATTGTGTCGTTGTAGTAGTACGTCATTTTGTCGTTGTAGTGGTACGTCATTTTCTCGTTGTACTGGTACGGCATTGTGTCGTTGTAGTGGTACGTCATTGTGTCGTTGTAGTGCTACGTCATTTTGTCGCTGTAGTCGTACGTCATTGTGTCGTTGTAGTGGTACGTCATTGTGTTGTTGGTGTTGTACGTCAGAGGGTCCTTATTGTTGTACGTCATGGTGCCGCCCTTGTTGTACGTCATGGTGCCGCCCTTGTTGTACGTCATGGTGTCGCCCTTGTTGTACGTCATGGTGCCGCCCTTGTTGTACGTCATGGTGCCACACTTGTTATACGAGACAGTAACATTAATTATGCGAGTATTATATTGTCTTTGTAGTGGGAAGCATATTTGGTATATATTAAGAATTTTAAGAAATCAATTTTAGTACATTTTTAGCAAAGAATGTCTTTAAGGATAAATTTTACGAAAATATTTAATCATTAGGATGGGTGTAAAAATAGTCAGTGTTGGTCTCTTACACGACTGGCAATACACAAAAAATAAATGAGGAAAAAAGGATATTACAATTTATATAACATAGTATGTTAAAACATGAACAAAATTCTACTAAGTGAAAATTCATAACATTTTAAAACTGGCCAGGCACTGACTGACTAAAGAACATAAAATCAACAGCTTGAAATAAGGATCCCATTACAACAATACGAAGTGTCATTTGTTAAATAATAAAAATTCAAAATGACTACTTGAAGGTGTAATTATGCAACCCCCTACAAACGAAGCCGTTTGGTATAAATCAGTCATATTTATTGTATCACTTTATTTCATATTAATATTCTAATGTCCCAGCTCCTTTTACAGCGCAGATTTATTTCGCCAACTAGTTCAGAAATCAAAAGAAATACTTCGCACTAAACGCACTTGCGATGCCTTTTGCTTCAGAATCTCATTGAGCGCAGTTATCGGGAATTTTATTTCGTGAAATACGGCAAATCATATTTCCTTCATCTTCCCCTCGAAAAACACGAAAAAAAAACGGATTTTTGGGAGTTGGAGCTGAGCATTTGAAAGAACGTGTTGTCATCGAGAACGAGTCCATGTGTCAATTTTTTTCCAGATCAATAGTTTGACGGGAAGTGGGTCAATTAGCCGTCCGAAGAATTTTGCCGCCCGCCACCCAGTCAGCCACCAGCAAAACCGCAGTTAATATAAATGATTTATGAAGACGTCATTGTAACTATGACGTCTGCACAACGTCATTGTAACTATGACGTCTGCACAAAGTAGTTCATTCATCGATTGATAAATAGAAACATATCTTTAACAGGTCTAACATTTAAACTCGAGATACAGGTCGGCATCTTGACCTATCATCTTTCTATTTCACTGATTTCCGCTTCCCATCAATATAAATAGCCCAAAAACTAATATATTTTTTCAATTAAAATAGAGCAAGCAGTGTATCCACAAGGAACAATTTTTAAAAAAAAAAAAATTTAAGTACTGGTATTAGACAGACGAATAAAAAAAACAGTTGACCGAGTCCAATAAGAAACAATTTAAAAAAAAAAAAATTAAATTCCATAGAAAAAAGCCACGGACAGCTTTAAAATATATTATTTAAATGCATATACTACTATTAGAAATACAATTCAGCTCGTTGGCATCCTGATACCTTTATACTTGCGCATTCCGACTTTCATAACATTGACATTACAAGGAGTAAATAGTTTAGAGTAAACAATGTTGTTTTTGACGCCCTGGCAACATTCCACTCTTCATGTGCCCTACACAAATATGTCATAAATTTGGATCATGAAAAAAACCTAACCTTTCCAAAGTAGGATGGGAAACGCATTTTTCCAAGTTTATTCAAGTTTGTTTATGAGCCTTGCAGAGTTGGTCTTTTAGTTATAAACCTGGGAACAAAATCAAAATCGCCGTGCACCCACACAAACATGTGAATCATGTGCACTTTCATTCATCGCACTCAACTTTGCTTCGCCCTTGACTCACGTCCATAACCGACCCCCCCCCCAAACCCATCCTGCCTGGATTAAACACGCACCTACCTTAATTCGCCGCCCACGTCTATATGAAATTGTGTCATGCACCCAACAATAGTTCCACTGCGTAGAAATTTCAGGCACGTTTCTACAGAGCTATTTTGGGTTTCTACCCTGGCATTAAACCATTTGAAGCAACCAATTACGTCAAGGTTTGTAAATCTTCGGAATTATTATCATGGAAAAGATGAGTTCCTTGCCCCTTTTGGGATGTGGGTTGGGCAAGGTAGGGGCTGGGATGTAGGTTGGGCAAGGTAGGGGCTGGGATGTGGGTTGGGCAAGGTAGGGGCTGGGATGTAGGTTGGGCAAGGTAGGGGCTGGGATGTGGGTTGGGCAAGGTAGGGGCTGGGATGTAGGTTGGGCAGGGGTAGGGGCTGGGATGTAGGTTGGGCAGGGTTAGGGGCTGGGATGTAGGTTGGGCAAGGTAGGGGCTGGGATGTAGGTTGTGCAAGGTAGGGGCTGGGATGTAGGTTGGGCAGGGTTAGGGGCTGGGATGTGGGTTGGGCAAGGTAGGGGATGGGATGTAGGTTGAATCTATAATATATGATCGGGCTGGCCAGTGCAAAAACCAATAATTTAGTTAAGCCATGACGTAACACGGACGCTCCAAATAAGCTCTGTCATCAGTTTGTGCGACTTAATAAAGTGCCTTTTAAAGTATGCTCCCTGGAATACTAGGAGCGAACTTAGATTTACAATATTGGAATGAGTTCTAAAGTCCTGAATAATTTAGAGCACGGATTCTTAATCTTACTGAAATGAAGTTTTGGTCCATGAAAATGTGTGAAGTGGGGGGGGGGGGGGACGTATCTGCAAGCCGAATTTACTTTATGCTATAGTTGAAATTTATTTCATATCCGTAGCATCTTTCTTCGTCACGACTTTTCTCTGTATCTTTCTCACTCTTCCTCTCCATTTTTCAGTTACTCTCAAACACCCCTTCTCTCCCTCACCTTCTTTCTTCATCCCACCCTCTCACTCCTTATATCTTTCTCTCTCTCTGTCCATCACCCCCCTTCCTTTCCATTCTCTTTCTCTCCCCCCTCTCTTAACTACTATCCAGTCTTTTTTCCTCGGTGCACACCACTTTCCATGCCCTTCTCTTCTAGAATTCGCCCCTTTGAGTTGTACACTCTGTGATTCATCAGTCCTTGAGATTACATCAACGCCATTAGACTCCAGAAGCACTTCCTTCTCCTCTACTCCGTGAAGTCGATTACTCAATTGTTTATTTTAATTTTTTTTTTCTTTTTACATAAATCGCTTTATTTAGTCTGACAATGATCTACTCGAAAGTACAGTAGCGCATTAATGGCACGTAGAGGAGCGCATTAAATTCATGATGCTACATTATTCAGTCTATTTTTAGACACAGGTTCCCTTATTTTACGATAATTACATCTGATCTTTCTCTTGCCAAAAATACCAATGGGATTCCTCCCCACTCATTACGGGCGTCCTACAAGTAACTTATTAGTTTGTTTGTTCTTAACCTGCACGCGTCTGGAAATAGATAAAAACTAGTTCTTTTTTTAAACTTAATAATAATAATGGTTCATGCTCAATTAAAATTCCTACCTCCTGTACTCTTCCACCTCTATCCCCGTTTGTAGGCTAAATGGTACATAGCAAGAGTGTGCCACGCGCTTCCAAAAGGGCTGCGGTCCAAACTCGACTGGACGAACGGAATTTGGGGAAATGTATTTTAATTAATGGCAAGACTCAGAATGACCCTTGACCCCATGAAAGTAAGTAACGAGTAATTTGCCACGACCCCCCCCCCCCCCAATGTTAATGGGTCGCGTAGAATGTGGCAGAAATCCAACATGGAGTCTAAAATCTGATACACTCTGACATGACCAGAGTGGTTCGAAAATCGACCTGCGTGGGCTGTATCCCACGACTTACATATAGGACATGTGGGTTTTGTTTTTAATAATGCATAGGTTTTGGCTGTTATTTATTATTATAATGGGATAAGTAGAGATTATGATAACCTCTGATACGTGTTATATATATTAACGAGTGTGTGTAAATAGGTTTATAAGTATAAAGTATATGCGCCAGTCTTTGATATCATAGATGAATGTACCTTAAGATATTATCACGCCAGCCATAGCTAGCGCTCAGCATCGTAGCGAATGTTATATACTAGGTTAGCCATAGCTAGCGCTCACCAGTTTTAACAAAGGATATCGTCGCGTCAGCCATAGTTTTCAATGACCAAATTATCCATGGTTTATACAACGCCAGCCTTAGTTAGCGATCACTATTAAGAAGGTAAATACCACGCCAGCCATAGCTAGCGATCACCATTGTATCAAGGGGCTACATACCACGTCAGCCATAGCTAGCGATCACCATTGTATCAAGGGGCCACATACCACGCCAGCCATAGCTAGCGATCACCATTGTAACAAGGGGCTACATACCACGCCAGCCATAGCTAGCGATCACCATTGTATCGAAGGCCACATACCACGCCAGCCATAGCTAGCGATCACCATTGTATTGAAGGCCACATACCACGCCAGCCATAGCTAGCGATCACCATTGTATCAAGGGGCTACATACCACGCCAGCCATACCTAGCGATAACCAAAGAGACGGTTCGCGCAATGCAACCCTTGCTTTGAGCTGCATGGGAGTGAAGACTAAGCTGTTTTTGTAACGACGTAATGTGAGTGTCGAAGAATTGATGAATGAAATTGAGTCTCCTCTAACTTAACACAGACGAAACAACTAATCTCTTTTGGTAGATGTTGTTGTTTTTTAATGTTCTTCAAATTGTCGTATCATTGATAGGGCAAATTTTTTATCTGTACAGAAATGGTCTGAACGGCGGATGGCATGAGAACGGTACAGATGCCATCCAGCCAATCCTACCATTAAATAAGGTCGTAAAACACTCCTGACTTGCTGGCCTGACTTCCTGCATACATTCCATTCCACTGATATTTGACAACCAGTGCCAAGCTGGTAAACACAATAGACATGTGGCTGCCGTTGAATCAAAGACGGCGGAGATGGGGAGGGGGGAGGGTCGTCGAAGGGGGGTTAACATAACCTGGTAATAAGGAACACAGGTGTTTTTGTGTGTGTTTTTTTTTTTTTGCTTAACAAAAACAAAGGCAGGGTGAAAATAGTCCACCGACTGTTGGGGAGTACATAGGACTTACGGCAACGACCGTTGGGGTTAACTAGAACTTAAGGCGCCTAAGGCAAGAAGTAATATTGCAGTTCTATGAAAACTGAGAAAACCGATATTGATTTAATAAAAATATAACAAATTGCCTACAATGATAGCACGTTAGCTTATTTATACAACCAACGCATATGTAAAAATGGGTATCTTAATGTCTTTTTAAACGCTAAGAATTATTTTTTTGCGGAGAACTGAATTAAAGTGGCACCCTTGCCACATGCAACACACTCGGTACCAGTGGCGTTAGAACGGGGAGCGTAAGGGGGGGGGGGGTTAGTCCTACCCAGGGCGGCATTTTTGGCCAACCACAACTTGTTTTTTTTTTTTTTTTTGGTGAAAGAGGGGCCGCAAATATCTGGGTCCGCTAGCCCTAGCTACGCCACTGCTCGAAACGTCTCTGTTCGTCACACTCGCTAACAACTCGTTACCTCTTTAGAAGATACTAAATCGTCAGACATGTTTCACTCCTCATATTTTTTTTATGAGACAATGAATCTTGTGCTCCGTTTGGGTCCTGAGGGGCAGGGGGGGGGGGGGCAATTGGCACAAATATATTGGTGCAGGTGACCTACATAACATGTGTCATGTGTCTTAAAGGAAGTTGAGAGAAAAATCATTCAGAACTGTGACCTACAAACGTTTTTTTTTTGTCTTAAAGAAAGTTGGGCAACACTTATTTTAGCACAGGTGACCCAAATTCAGTTTTGTTTCGGTGCCTTATATATTTTTTTTAATGAATGGAATGACGTCACCTTTGCATACCAATGACAGATAAACAAAATTCCACAGCGACCAGAGGTGGGTGGGGCAAATGCGGACATAAATTCTTGAATGATAAAATTCGGTTAAAAAAAAACCCTATTACAGTTAGTTTAATCATACTTCGTACACCCAAAGGCCCTAAACAAGAATAAATCGCAGCCAGTGTAGTTCAAATCAAATTAAATTGTATTTTTTTTTTTGGGGTGGGGGATTGACTTACAGCATATTTCCGCTTTAATAAGATCCATCTTTTGTTTTCGATACATAATTATTCTCTATGCAACAACGTCCCCCATCGTTACCAGATGGCGCTGATTTCACCAAATAAACTTCCCAATAACTGCGCTAAAGGAGATTCATTGAAATAACACAAGTGCTTTTGGTGCGTATAATATGTTCATTAGTTTACGGACATAATATCATATTTAATATTGTGTCACAAATATAAGGTATAAAAGTGGGGTGGGACATTAGAATAACAGTGCCGTCCAGGGGCATGACGAAAAAAAAGGGTGCAGTTAGGAACCTAGGGGTTGGGGGGAGCGAGCACTAATTGCGATTCTTATTAAGTGCGTTACTTGAATGCATGTTTTGTCAATTAACTTTAGTGGATGGGAAGTTCACGCATTGCGGCCATCATTCGTTGGTGGGCCATAGCTAATTTAATCTTATAAAAACCAATGCTAAGTCATGAGTTTAATGTAACGGCATCGCTTATACGAACATCAGTCTTTTTTTTATTTTGTAAATTAATCCATTCACAGAAATTATTATCCGTCGTATCCATTTTTATAACATTGAGTGTATCAATGTTATAAAGATGGATACACCTTATTTCTTGTAATCTTTCTTATAAATGGATCATCAACTGTCAATTTTCCTGGACACATTTTTTTTCTCATGGACACCCTCATTGATATTTTTCATTACGTGTATCAAGTTATTTGGTTTGCCGCCAAATTTCAGTCCCCTTTATGGGTGTGCCGCACGATTTTTTTTAAATAGCTGAAAAAAACAACATCTTTGTTAAAGAAGAAATACTTTTTTAAAACTAAAATTATAACTTAACCTATTAGTGATTCTTATAACTTAATCTATTCGTGATTCTTGTAACTTAATCTATTCGTGATTCTTATAACTTAACCTATTCGTGATTCTTCTTAACTTAATCTATTCGTGATTCTTCTTAAATTATTCGGAGACCATCAAACGGTCAAAATCTTCTTGGGCCCATAGAAATGATCAACCTGCGTCTAACAGTGGGATATATCCTGGACTGGAACTTTATCATTTGAGGACCCCTGTTCACATCGAACATGGGGATAGTATCCATGCCTTGTCCGTATTTATGAATGGATCATTCGGAGGTGAGGAGAAAGCCATTTTATTTTTGTAATCGTTGAAGGGGCCGCGGTAAAATTGATATAAGGTTAATATTTCTGATATAATTTAAACAACCGTTACCGGTTTCCTTCTAGCGTTTTATATTCTCAGCCTTTCTTCTGTGAAATCAGAGCATCACTATTGTTGGTAAGACGATTTTGTAACCAGATTGTTTTGTCACTATCACAATTTAGCAATCAACAAAGCTATGTTAATTTTTAAGTTTGTGACTATGTTTGTTAAATTGTATGTACAGCGTGGTTAGCCCAGCCCTGGGCTGGGGTACTACGCTATATAAAACTACTACTACTAATAATAATAATCATACGACGCTCTTAAACCACCTGTGGTTTGATTAGAAGCATTGAAAACTTGACAGTCCTCGAAACTTTTGTAAAGTCTTTTTAACACTATAGTCCTGCCAGCTCAAGACAGTAATAATGTTTTGGTGTCAATCCCCGCTATTTGAAAGTTATGACAAAGTGTTTCCTATCTTTTTCGTGTGTGACAACAGCATTGTAGGATGACTATCCGCCACTCTAACTTGATGTCAGCAATCAAAGCAGGATTGACTCTTCGTGTCAACCATATAATTTTGATAAGATAAGTATCTCCAATATAATTCGCGAGCGCCCCGTTTGGGAGTCCCGGCACCCCTTTAAATCACCCACACCTTTCCCGGCCCCCTGGGACATCAGAGACCAGCCATGAGGTGTGGTACCACCTACTCTGAGAACCATTGGCTTAGAAGAATGAGAGTGGTAAAGGATTGGGGACAACATTGCTGTAGAGGTGTTAAGGCAATACATGTGTGGAGAACACAGCTCCAAAAGAGTGGGGCAATGTAGATGGTAATAATAGTGAGGCAACATAGCTGTAGAGAGTTGGGCACGATAGATGTAGAAGAGGGGGGCATTATTTAAAAAGTACAAATTATATATGTGCATTTTTACAATTTATTTTATTAATTAATTAAACTTTTTGGAGTAATACGAAATTTAAGCAGCTCTTCTGCAGTTCCGGTAAAAAAAAAGAACCTGCTCCCGAACTCGACTCCGAATTCCTGCTTTCGTTTTCACCCCATTTATAGTTTAAGACATGAGGTCTGTCCATTTTACGGCAGAACAAGCTGCAGCTGGAGAGCTCGATTCCCAGCATTGAATGACTTTCAAACAAGAAATGAAACCAACAGTTCGTAACAGAACCATTACTTACGAAGTTTGCATTACCTTTTGAATTTTTGTGGACGTTAAATCTCGAGTGTCACGCCAATGTCACGCCAATGTCTATCTAATGTCACGCCAATGTCATGTCGATTGCACGCCAGTGTCATATCAATTTCATGCCAATGTCATGTCAATGTCATATAAATGTCACGCCAATGTCACGCCAATGTCACGTCAATGTCACGTCACTGGCATGCCAATTTTGTGTCAATGGCATGTCAATTTCACGCCAATGTCATGTCAATGTCACACCAATGTCATATGAATGTCACACCAATTTCATGTCAATGTCACGCCATGTGTTACAACAATATCACACAAGAGTAAAAATCAATGTCCTCCTACAGAAACACAAACGACATTCGTGGACATTAGTCGTATTTAACAATGATTAAGTGTAATCGATAAATAGTATTAATTGCCTTGTGCGTATGGTTTGAAGTAATTGATACTGAGTACTGTTTGTCATATGAAGTAGTCGTGGCCATAAAGTTCTTCTCAGATATAGA